>CAJQZJ010033741.1:1939603-1961828 GCA_907164525.1 Lophiomys imhausi | reverse complement strand
GGTATTCACTAAATCTAACTTATATTAACCTATCAGCCCCTACATAATAGTGTAGCGAGAAGCATGCTTCACCTGTGGCTTTCTGTCTAAACCTCATAACCCTATTTTAACATGAGGAAAATAAACACAAGTTGAAGGACATTCCTACAGAACATCTGATCGGCACTTCTTACAACTGTGCAAGCCATGAGAAAGAAGGAATGAGTAAGAAATGCTATTAACTTTGGAAACCAAAGCGACATAACAAGGAAGTGCAGCATGGAACAGAATCCCGGGGCAAAAAAGACACTAAAGAAAACTAGCAAAACCATACCCAGGTCTGGTTTTGGCAGGACATGTGTTTTGACAAGCTTGTCATAAGAATAGAAAAAGAAAATATTAGGGAAAAATGAGTCTAGATAAAGAGTGAATGAACATGCTGCATGATGTTTGCAACTTTTTTATGCATGTAAAAGATTCCCAGAGTCATTTTATCAAAAAGAAAAATGCAGTAGATATAACAAGACATTATTCTTTAAAAGTGTCAAGTCATTTTAGCTCTTTCTTTTAAAAATTACTTCAGATGTATTGGAACAGTACAACATCTAAAGAGTAAGTTTGGCAAAGGCTACTTTTTGGAAATTAAATTGAAGGACTGGATAGAAAACCTGGAAATAGACCGCCTTCAAAGAGAAATTGAATATATTTTCCCAAATGCAAGCCGCCAAGAAAGGTAACTTTTTAGATCTATTTACTACTTTCTATAGAGTAAAAATCACACAAGGTTATATCTTCAGTTTTTATTTTTTCTATCTGTGTCTTTGGTTATTTTACTTTGACGTGCTGTATTATTACCAGTACAGGACTGTGCTGTCTGAATAGAAGCTTGTATCTACTTCAGGGTTATAATCACATGGTATTATCCTGTCATGTGCACACATTTTTAGGAAAATGAATATCAAATAGGTTATTAGAATTTAAATTTGAACTTAAAAAGTTTTAAGCTTTTGCTTTCCAACAATCACAGTAGTTAAGTTTTGCATTCTCTTGTATTTATCTTTGTTTTTCAGCTTTTCTTCTATTTTGGCTTATAAAATTCCTAAAGAAGATGTTCAGTCCCTCTCACAATCCTTTGCTAAGTTGGAAGAAGGCAAGTAGCATTTGAGAATATTGTAAAGTTGTTTTCAAATAATGAAAGAATTTTATTCAGAAAGTTTAGAACTTGGAGCTAAACTAAATTTATTTTATCCTAAAATAAATATAAGTGTATATATTTATACACACACATAAATGTAACAGTAATTAAAAAAGAAGAGGCCAAGACTTTGAGAGGGAATGTGGGAGACAGAGAAAGGATAATGTAAATTCAGTCCTCATGTATATATTTACAAAAACTTAAAAATTGGAAACTTATATAGAATTTTTATCTTTATCTATGAGGATTCTGAATAGGACAAGATTTACTTACATCTTTTGCATCTCCATAGCTGAAGACTAATTATTAATTCTGAAATTTTTACCCTCCTGGTAATTTCTTTATGATTAAAAGAATAAATATACTAACAGAATTTTAACAGTATTAGATTGGATTGCAAAGGAATTTGAAATGAATATAGGAAACCTTAGAGTGACCAATGTTAAGAAATAAATTGAAGCATCAAGAATCAAGAGCAGGCTCTCTCTTCCTCTCCCCCCTCACTTTCTCTCCCCTCTCTTCCTCCTTCCCCCACCCCTCTCCTCTCTCCATGAGCATGCTGTTTCTCTTCCCCTCCCCTCTCCTATCCAATAACCTGCCTTTATATAACTTAAAAAAAAGAAAAAAGAATCAAGAACAGGCTATAGTAGAGTTTGGAGAATGGCAGATCTGGCACCACAAGAAAACAAAAGGATAATGAGGAAGAAGATGCAGGAGGGATGGAGGAGATAACTTAGAATACAAAGTGGGTCAAGTAACATGTAATGCTACTTGTTTACAGAGGACCAGTAGTGGATGGGGAGAAAAAGAAGTAAGGTTGAGGGACATAACATGCTTGGGCAGTGTCAGTTTGGAATGAGTTGTTGACAGAGTTGTTTTTCTTTTTAACAAAGTAAATACCTTAGAATTATTGACATTTCATTCATTAAAAAAATCACTAAGTAAAATGCTATTTTTATGTTTAATAGCAAAACACACTTTTGCCATTGAAGAATATAGCTTTTCTCAAGCAACACTGGAACAGGTACTGTAAATTTAAATTAGAAAAGATTACTATATAGTTAAGTGTATCTATTAGCAATTGCTTAGGTTTATATTATAGAGACTTATAGGAATTAAAACTATATAATGAAAAAATTTACTTACTTATTTCATGTGTGAGTGTGGGTGCACAAGTGCCACAATATTTTTGTGAGGGCCAGGGGACAACTTCTGAAAATCAGTTCTCAACCATGTGGGGCTTGGTGATTGAACTCAGTTCTTTGGGCTTTACAAAAGGTAGTGCTAAGCCATCTTACCATTCCCAAATTATAATTTCATTGTAATTACAACTTTAGCTTCCTCTTCGCTTTTTGTTCAATTTTATTTTTAAAACATCTTTAATTGAAAAGTCATATTATTTACATTTATTGAGTACAGTGTGATTGTTTGATATACACATACACTATTAAATAACTCAAGCAAGTTTTACTTCCTTAGTTTTGAATATCTTTTTGTTCATCTTGGTAAGTACTGAAAAGACTCATGGTGGTATTTCATACTGGAATACTTGAAATTGTTAAACAATTTTAAGTTATGATAGTACTACTTGATATATTAATCAGGAAATATATTAACCCTCTAAATATGTGGTTGCCTTGGTAACTAATGGACATTTCTTGCTTTGTTTGAATAGTATAAATACCAGTAAATCTCTTGATACTTGATAATATATATTAACAAGTATATATTAGGCACTATATCATATCTGACTTAGTTAAAAGTCCTTCGAATTATAGCATATCTTATTTTTTCATTTTTTTTTTTAAATCTAGGTTTTCGTAGAACTTACCAAAGAACAAGAGGAAGAAGATAATAGTTGCGGGACTTTAAACAGCACACTTTGGTGGGAAAGAACACAGGAGGACAGAGTAGTATTTTGAATGTTTGTTGTTCATTCTGCTTACTGACACTGAACTTATTTATTCTTTTTAAAATTTTAACTTTGATTTTAAAAGTTTATTAATTGAATAGTAATTGAAACATGAAAGCACTAAACTTCTTAATTGATATGCTATGGTTGTATGTTTGGCTTTTCTTTAAATACATTTGTGTGTAATCATCACCCTGCATATTTATATTTGAAGTAGACTGAATGTAGTCTATATGCCATCTTTTTTTACTTTTCACAAAAACATTTTTCAACTTATGATTTACAGAAATAATAAAAGAATAATTCTGAATAATATTTAAGTTTATACAATCTTACATAATTATGTAACTTCCCAGTGGTAATTAAAAGGACTAATATGTGACTAATAACTTAGAAAAGAGACATGAAGCAATGAGGAAACTTTGGCTTTTCTTTAGAGTTTATAAAAGAAACTTAGTGGAAGTTGTCATCTGTAAAAGTACAGAGGCTGGGACATGACGTCCACTAGGTGGCAGTCATTAGCCATAGCAGAGAATGCGAAGCCTTAGTTGACTAAGTGATTTTAGATATGGGTAATTAATTAGATGTTTTAAGTTACATTTATTTTGCCTACATTAAAACTCAGATGTGTTTTGGTGATCGTAATTCACAGAAAGACTGTGACTAGAGTCTTAGTATGTAATAGTCTGATTCTCTCAAACTACAACAACATATGTCTTTAGAGGTAGGAAAATTAATTTATACCTTTCTCCAAACACTTGATAATGATTTAAAAAAACAAAACGAAACTCTGTTACCTTCCTCACAAAGGGCACATTTAATTTTATTCTTAGGCAAGAAATTTATTGGATAGCTATTTCTATTGCTAAATTTTATTGCTTGATTCTCTCTTGAGTTTTAATTAGATCAACGTATATATTTCTTTAAAAGGTCATCTTGTAATCACCTCAAAACATGGTAGAATATAGTAACTCTTTCAGGGTTTAAATTAAAAAATAAAAATTAGAGTTTCACTCTTATGACAGTTGAAATATAACATGAACTATTTCATTATATGACCCATATAGACAGGTATAGTAATATATGGTGGTACTTGATGCTATATTTCAATCTGTTATATAAAGTTAGCTTTGCAAAAACATATATATTGTGGTGTGACTTTTGCATTACAGAGATGTAAAGAACAATAGTAAGAACAGCTTACTTTAAATAGTAAAACTTTCAATGAAGTTATTAATTACTTAATGTTGGGAAGACTTAATGAACTTTTAGTCCTGCTGTATACTGAAACACCTGTGATTTCAGGTGCTAGAACCTAATTTAAGTGTTCTTTTCTCAGTACAAGGTATGTGGCTGAGAATTTCTTCTAATGCTTTGATAATTTCTGCCCACCTTCCTGAAGGTGTTTGTTCAGTCTCATATTTCACAGGTCCTCCAATCTAAACAAACTATCCTACAAGTCTGCTTGGATTTTATGACCTCCCAGCTAAGTTCTTCTTGGAAGGTTTTGTTGGCGGTCGCCTGTATCCTGATACCAAATTGTAATTTTGGATTCTTAAGAATATTGCATTTAGCTAATGATTACTGCATGGACAAATATAGTCAAGACATATTTAAGAGGAAATATTTATCTTTGCTGGTAAATTATAAATAGCACATTGTATTTTTAAGCAAGTCATTACTAAATGGTGCCGTGAACTTGAGAAGAGCTATCTTTTAGTATTTAAGTACCTTGGACCTTTCTTTTGGGATGCGATTTTTGTAAAACGCATACCCTTAAAAACAAACAAGCTGTATTTGTAGTTACTATGACAGTTACTGGAAAATGTAGGTTTGGTTTTTTAAAAGCATTTGACCATTCTAAAGCAGAGTTGTTTCATAGAGATTGTGGACATAGACCATTATCACCTGATTTTTTTCATGTAGATTCAGTCACTGTATATTAACATTTCTGAATGTGTGATCACTATAAAGTCTAATTTTTAGTAGGGAGTGAAAATTGAGATTATATTGTCTAATCATTTTATCTGCTGTGTTCATCCAGTTATTTTTTCTGTATAAAACAAAGTTTTGTAAACACTTTAGATAAGACATTTGAATATAGCTTTTAGGTTTCACATACCCAGTAAATGTATTTTGGTCAAGAACTGAGTTTTTCTGTTGGAATGGTCTATTCTCTTTCCCCTTTTAAAAATAGTAACCAACTCAAGAAATACATGATTTAAACAATTCTTCAAATAAGGATAAGTGCACTGGGAAAAAATAAGACAGAAAGACAAATAGAAATTTACCATATTACAGTATATAGTTATGTTGCTTATGTATTTATTTTAAAATTTCTTCAATTATTGCTATCAAAACTTTGTTTTATATCAATACAAGTAAATAAATAAGTATATTTGTTAGACAGAAGATGAAAACAAACAGCAACATCACCTTCCTGCCTTATATTTTCCATCTGTGGTCAAATATTAAAAGTAGACTGAAGGCAAAGATCTAGTATGTGATTGACTCCAGACAGCATTGCTGTCTTCAGCAGAGAGGAGCCCATCATTTAGTAGCAACGAAAAGTATTTTTAGCCTTTGACTTTATGTGGGTTCTTTTTTCCCCCCTTCCACTTTATTTTTAGTAAGAAGCAGTACTTTTTTTCCCCAAAATTATTTATTTTATTTAATTTGACAAAAATTAATTTTAGTCAGTTTTGGTTTTCACCATTAAAAGATTTTTCAATACTTTAATTCAACACATTTTTGAGTGATTCTAGATTCTAGAATGGGCTCCTTGGGTAGAAGAATGAGCGATTTGGCTCTATAAGATTGTACATTCTATTAAAAGAAGGATACTTAAATAACTAGTTATGATATGAAAACGCTTTGCTACTACTACTAAAAATATCTTACAGGACAATTAATAGCACAATTAATTTTACTAGGGTAAGCGCTGTTTTCATGTTTCTTTGTTGGTCATGCAATATCTCACTCTGATTGTGCTGTTTGCATTTGTTAAAATGTCATCATATATTTTTATGTAGCATATAAGTAGGCATTAATTTTTTAAAATAGTAAATGCTTTTTCTTAATGTATTTTTAATATTGTTAACTTGATTTTTCATCTTTTTCCCTGAAATAGCATATTACATAAAAAGAAAGAATTTATTCTCAGGTGAATTATTTTTGTATCAGCTATTCTTATAAGGTAAAAATTTACTTATTTTCTATTCATGATATGTTGTATGTAAGGAATTCTCAATATTGCCCTTTAATAAAAATGAATGTGCTTGTATTATTAATAATAAACTTTAAGAGCTAAAAATCTAAGACAAATTTTATTTTGTATACCAAAATGGATTCTTTGTTATTTAGTGTTTATAATTGAAGCAACAGTCTGTAACTAAAATAGTAATATCTCTTAAGGACCTGCATAAAATGAGGGAAAAGGAAATGCTGACAAGAACTGTGATTTAATCATATTCATATTTTAAACTTAAACCTAGGTTATGTTTACTTTTTCTGTTAAATGTATTTCATATAAACAGCAATCATTCATTTATACTGAATAAATACCTATTTCCTTATATTTTTAAAAATAAATTTGACTCTTTCACTTAGGCAGTGTTTTGAATTTAATGAATAAATTCTTCCCAAGCACCTAAACAACTGAACAAATCAAACGTTTTTAATTTTTTTAAAAGTTAAGCTAATCAAATTATGAAGAATTCAGAATATCTTAAAGCTAGACTATATGTACAACCACATATACTATCATAATTACACAAGTATGGACCCCTGGGCCGATGTAGATACACCTACAGGCACGTTTCCATGGTGAGTCTAAGTCTCATCAAGCCTGACAGTCGAGGCTGCTTTTTTTTTTTTTTTTTAAATCACAGTTGCTTACGTAATGATTGGGGCTGATGAAGACCGTCTGTTAAAGTGAACAGTACAGACACAGAGCTTAGGTTTATAGCTGCTAAGGTAGTCCTTTTTTTAAAATCAGATTTTGATTTTTGAGCTTGCAGTTAGAACTTAATCCATTGTAGGTTTCAAGTTTTTGCAACTTACTATATTCTGCTAAACTAAGATAATACATAATTTTACTTTTGTATTTATCTAACCTCATGATAGAGCCTTCCAAGGTCTCTGTTCTCACTTCCTTACATTCTGAAATTAAAAGCTGGCTGAAAAACTCTCCTAACTAAAGTTGTAATTTTACTTTGCTTTTTTAGAATTAGTATATAATAATTTTATCCATTTCTGAGATGTGCTATGATAAACTCTTTTTTGTGTACTTGGGATTGAGCCAGGAGCTTGTGGATTACAAGCACACTCTCTGTTCTGAGCTGTGCCCCTGCTACTTTTAATTAGTTTAAATATATAAACTATGAGGGTATTTTACCAACAGAATGGGGCCATTATTGTTTTGGAACACTATACCAGTTGTTATTTATTAAAATATCTTTGACATACAATTGTAGGAAAAGAAATTGTGTACTGATTCTCACTGAAAGTTGAATAGTACTTTCTCTAGTGTATTATACAAGAATATGAACCTGGGGCCTCATGCATGCTAGACAAGTGCTCTGCCATCGTTACCCAGACCAATGTGATTGCTGCCATTTTACAATAATAAATACATGCTTGATGTTTGTTCTCTACTGATTATATTTAAATACTCCACACTAATGTATACAAAATCACGGTTGTAACTGAGTGAGTTCACAATTGTTTTTCAGCTGTTGTAAATTAGGTGTGGTTTATAGATATGCTGTGATTCTGGAGAACAAAGTCAGTTATTAAATTTAAAGCAGGAAGGAATGCAATCGGAATTACAAAATCTTAATAATCAAAGTAATCTATTTTGTAAATATTTACGATTCATGTTTATTAAAATTTGGTGAATGAAATGAACATAACTTGCTTGCAAAGTATGTTTACATGTGTATATATTAGCTATATTTTGGAGTTTAAAGCCTCAAAAATTCTTAGTACTGTTATTTGACTTCCATTCATTAAAATAAACATATGTAATTCTTATTTTAAGAAGCAAACTCAGAATCTTAGCTTGGTCCTCAGACTTTACCATTAATCTAAAACATACAAAACCTCAACAGCAGACAAATGAGAAAAAACAAGAGAATTTTGTTTCTCAGAGACCCACTGGACATATTTTGGTCATTTTGTCTAGTTGAAAATCAAAAGAACTTGCAATAGCAATTTATAATTTAAATACAGAGCTCTGTGTTGTGGAGAATGAATCTCACTAGAAATGTAACAATTCCAAATTTATTTATTTAGATGTTTTATTTCTGACAATTCAATTACAGTTTGCATATAAAAAATATCTCAAGAGCCATAAGGCATTAATTCTGTCTATTATTTATTTATTGTTATCTGCATTGTTGTTTTGCCCGCATATATGTCTGTGCAAAAATGTCAGATCTTGGAGTTACAGAGGGTTGTGAGTTTCCATGTGGGTGCTAGGAATGCAACCCGGATGGACCCTCTGGAAGAGGAGTCAGTGCTCTTAACCGCTGAGCCATCTCTCTAGCCCCCATCCAACGTAATATTTTTATTGGTTATTTGGGAGTTTCACATTATGTACCCAGATTGCATTCCCTTCCCAGTCCTCCCAGGTCTGTCCCACACCCTTATTGCCTCCCTCCCCTCAAAAGAAGAAGAAGAGGAGAGAAGAAGGAGGAGGAGAAAAGAAAGAGAGGGAGGGCAGGAGGAAGGAAGAAAATTAAAAACAGATCCTGTTTACAGTGGAAGAGGCAAAGTAGAGAAATGGATAAACCCTTAACCACGAGAGAGCAGCGGAGGGCTGTGCCTTCCTAATCCAAGAAGGGAGTGTCCTGAGCCTAGGCAGAGCCAGCAAGGCAATCCTGGTGACCAGAGGCTGAACTCTACTGAGTTTGATGCTTACATAAGTGCTGGTCTATTTGGGAAGTAGATACAGGACTCAAGAGGTAACACAACGGAGCAAGAAATGTGAAGTGAACCAATAGACAGCCCCAACCATTTGTCAAACTGAAAGCAGAGACGCCGTTACAAATATAGTTGTGATGGTTTTAGTAGGCCCAAGGCAAAGATTAAATCACTAGTTTTCAGTCTCTCCTTTGATCCTTTTAAGAAGTGTCAAAAATCTGGAAATTTTCACCTATTCTACAAATAGTCTTCAAGGGTTTTATTTTTAATTTTTTGAAATTTTATTTTGTGTATGAGTGTTTTGCCAGCATGTATGTCTGTGCACCTCATGCATGTATGCCAGAGGAGGCCAGAAGATGTCAGAATCCCCAGAACTGAAGTTAGACAGACAGACAGACAGACAGACAGACAGTAGTGACCTTCCATGTGGATGCTGAGAACTGAACTCATGTCTCCGGAGAAACAGAATGTGCTCGTTTTGTTTTGTTTTGTTTTTGAGACAGGGTTTCTCTGTGTAGCCCTGGCTGTCCTGGACTCACTCCGTGGTCCAGGCTGGCCTCGAACTCACAGAGATCCACCTGCCTCTGACTCCTGGGATTAAAGCCATGCACCACCATGCCTGGCCAGAATGCACTCAACCTGTAAGCCAGCTCTCCAGCCCCACGATCAGGCAATCTTATAATTTCTTATTCCAAAAGCAAATTTTATTGATAACTTGAAAAAGTAGGGGGGTGGGAATGAGCAAAACTGGGAAAAGAAAACCCTTAAAAAAGGATTGTTGGGGTACCATCTTTGTTAAAAGAGGCATTAGTACTGTCTCCAGTTTGGTTTTTTATCTCTCAACTCTGTTAGTAAAGCCAGCATTATTCACGTATTTGAAATAAGTTTATTGTTTCTCTTACAGAGTCATTTAAGGCTTTAGTTGGTAATTCTTTTTTGTTGTTGTTGTTTTTGTTTTTTAAGACAGGGTTTCTCTGTGTAGCCCTGGCTGTCCTGGACTCACTTTGTAGACCAGGCTAGCCTCGAACTCACAAAGATCCACCTGCCTCTACCTCCCAAGTGCTGGGATTAAAGGCGTGCGCCACCACCGCCTGGCAGTTCGTAATTCTTATAGTGAGAGTATCAAATACCATTGGCATAAAAATTTCATTTTCTTAGAATATTTGAAAAATAATTTCAAAGAAGATAGTTGACTTCATTAAAGTTACATGCTGGGGACAGGGGCCTGGAGGGTGACAACTTTTTTTTTTTAAAGAAGCTTTCTTGGTGTGGCTCTGAGAAAGAAAAGGCTGGGTAGCAAAACAGTCTTTATTCCAAAGATACAGAGAAAGAATATAGAGAATATAGGGAATCATGAAGGTATTCTGACTGGTAATAAACAGGTTATGTAGGGGGAAACATCTCTTAGTCTCAGCTACAGGGGCATGGAGAAGGCTGAGGCTAACAAGGCCATAGGCACAGGGCAGATAAGCTTGACACCTCTGCTGAAAGACCAGCAGCCATAGCAAAAGAACAGGCTCCCCGTTTTTGTGATTCATGAGTCCAGTGAGAGGATATGGTATGACAGTGACTCCTCCGTGGTAGCCCAGCACTGGAAAGCAAAGCCATTTTGCTGCTTCTTACATCTTCCAGTGTTCTAGTAAGGTGCCATTTTGAGGAGGGTCTGTTGTTTGAGACTAAGACCCTTTGGAGATAGGAGGATGGAACAACTGCAGTTCAAGGAGTCTGGAGACAACCTGCTTTGGTGTCTAGGTAGGCAGGGGCCACTGCGAGGTAGTCATGGAGAGGGAACAGTCAGTCATCAGCAAGTTGAGTTCAATCCTGGGGTGAAACTACAGAAGGCATGGCAGTCTGCCCTACCCTGGTTCAGGACAGTCCTCGTCTCAGAATAACTGGAGAATGGTAAGGAGCTCCGGGGAGCAGACTGGCTTCTGGAGCTGCCTTCCTGCCATGTGCAGTTTGTTGCCAGGTAGGGCAGACAAGGTTTTGCCCTGGTCCAGTAGATGAGTGTTTTCCTTTCTACCCTTCCCTCCCTTTGGATTCAGAGAGGTGCCTGAGTGCATTGAGACCGGCAAGCAGAGTACCAGATTCCACTGGCTCTTCTCCTCCAGTGTACTCGGGGACACCCTGTGGCTCACACATTAGCTACAACTTGATGCACAAAGGGAGAGGTTTCTGGGGTGAGTGGAAAGCTGCCAAGTCCACAGACTGTAGTTCAGTGTGGGCTAACAGTGAATCATGATACACAGAGAAGAGCTTCTAAAGTGAATTCATCCTCCTAGTGATGAATTGTGAATCAATAAACAACTGATCCTCAACTGGCTTGGCCATCGGTGCATAAACAGCCTACTGATTAGTAAGAAGAAGAGACTTGAGCTACAATTGCACCTCTACCATAGCTGGAAGATTCCAGCCTTAGAGAGAACCCCAAAAGAAACCTCTATAATTCCATTTAGAAGAAACTCTTTACATTTTTACCTTACTCAGTTTTTGTTTTTTAGCCCTCTCTTCTTTTTACTTCATATTTTCAGTTTTGTTTATATTTTGTCTGTATTTGTTTGTTTGTACATTTGTGTGTAAGTGTGTGTGTTGCTAAGGATCAAATGCAGCCACCTTCTGTATGCTAGGTATGGGCTCTACCCCTCAGCTACATTTTAACCCCTTTGTTTTCACGTTATTTTTAGAAAGCATTTATGTTTTTACTTTTTTTTATCTTGTTAACTTTCTCTAACCTATCCATTTTCTTATTTTATAATTAGCTTTATCCATTGCTCCTGTAGCTCCCTCTTCCTCATATCCTCCCTTTCCCCTTTATATTTAACTTTGCTGCTCCTTTTTACTCTTTCCCACATTTTTTGTACAACTCATCATTATTTTTAACCTAGCTTTTAACTTCATAGCTTGCTCTACATTTTTTCTATGGTTATTGGTATACTGGTTACCCTTAATTGATTTTAGCTATATTTCTATATCTACTTTTGGTTTCATGTTCTTGTTATGGTAGTTTTGTTTTTTACTTTCTGAGTGGTACTGGAAGTTGATCCTTTGGGAGAGAGCTGCTCAGCAAGATGATCCCAAATAAACAGATATTCACTCCAGCAGATGCATAAATTCCATCACCAAAACAGAAGAACTGTGCAAAGGCATGATATCTCAAAAACATTACACCCTTTCAATAGCTGAATCCCAAGGTACTGAAATTTTAAATTCTGAACAAAGAATTTAAAAGCCTAATGTTTAAATGATCAGTGACTTCATAGAGTATTCAAATAATCAGATGAATGAACTAAGAATGTTTTTCAAGACCTGGAGAAAAATGTTTATAACTTTAAGGAAATCTGAAAACAAAAAACTAAATGGAAATGTTGGAAGTAAAAAGCTCAGTAAGTCAAATAGAAAATACAACAGAAAGCATTAACAGTGCATGCGTATAGAAGGAGAAATAAGATCAGAGATTAAAGACAAGTTAAGGCAGTATTACATTCAAACAGCTACAAAGAAAACAACTTTCAGGAACTCAGTAAGCCAAAAGGTTAAGATGAATAAGGAAGAACGACAAGAACAAATTTGAACTGATTAGGAAAACAAATACAGGAATTAGCAAATAGCTCTCAATAATTCTAAATATGAGTGGCCTTATCTCTTTTTTTAGATACATAAACAAGCTAATTGCAATAAAAACAATATTCATTTTGTTGTTTCCA
Organism: Lophiomys imhausi; assembly: GCA_907164525.1. NCBI lineage: Eukaryota > Metazoa > Chordata > Mammalia > Rodentia > Muridae > Lophiomys > Lophiomys imhausi. The sequence continues at coordinate 1,949,113 of CAJQZJ010033741.1, read as the reverse complement.
AGAAATATATATATATACAGACTAAGACACATATGCACTTAAAAGTGAATATTGATATACTAAGCAAGTGAAGAGAAAAGCAGATAGGAGTAGCTGTACTTCTATTTATTTTTTTTGACTTTAAGTCAAACCAAAGTCAGAAAAAACCAAGGTGACCACATATTAATAAAGGCAAAAATCCATCAAGATACAATGATTATAAGTGTATTGGATATTGCTGCACTGAATTTCATAAAAGTATTACTGGACCAAAAGGGATAGCTGGGTCCAAATACAATAATGACATAAATATCAAATTCTCATCAATGCATCATTTAGGACACCCCAACACCCTTCACCTGACCCTCCAAATCAACTAAGTGACTTAAAAGTAAACTAAAAAGTATCATGAAACAAAACAGTGGCTCATAGTTTTAAGCATAAGTGCTTACGTTGAAAACTCAGAGAGCCCAAGAATCTTACTTATCTAAAGGATTTAAGAACAGCCAAACCAAAGAACATGCAACAACTGATCCTAGGCACACTACACACAAGCAAATGGGCTGCTTGGTACTCAAGTGGATCCCCTAACAATTGGAACAGGTACTGTCTCAGACGGGGACAAGGTTGCCTCCCTTGAGATCCCATTTTCCTAGCAAAACTACCTTGTCTTACCTCAGTGGAAGGGGAGGCAATTAGCCTTGATGCCATTTGATATCCCAGAGTGGGTTGGTACAGGGTTGGGGAGTAATGGGAGAAGTGGGTGGGAGGGACTGGGAGGAAAGGAGAGAGGGGGTTGGGATTGGAATGTAAAATAATTTTAAAAAAATCAAAAAGAAAAAGAACAGCCAATTCACTGCCCTCCAAAAATTTTTTAACATGTTGAAAGAAATAATAAAGATCTGGTTAGAAATGGATGAATTAGAGACTAGAAGAACAATACAGAAGTTAATGAAAAATGAGTTGGTTCTTTTGGAAATGACAAACCCTTAATTAACCAAGAGAAAGTCAGGAGACCGAAATTAACAAAATTAGACATTAGGATTAGGGCATAAAATATACTTGTAACCAGAGCATCATTAAGGAGCACATTGAAATACTATGCTCCCATAAATTGGAAAGTCTGGGGTGAGTGTATAATTTTACAGATGCAGGTAACTTATAAGTAAATCAAGATATATATTACTTGCACAGATATTCAGTAGTCAGTAAGACTGAAGCACTGATAGAGTTCTCAGCAAAGGAAGGCCCAAGGAAAGAGATCCACTGTTAAATTATACCAGACTTTTAAAGGACCAGCACTCCCTGAACTATTTCAGAAAATAGAAAACTTTGAAGATAACTTCAAAGTCACTAAATGAAGCCAGTAACAGATAAGAATTCAGGTTATCCCAGTTTGCAGATGGTATGATTCCGTACTCAGAAGATCCTAAAGGCCTTATCAGAAAACAACGAAATATGATACTTTTAGAAAAAAAAGATATAAAATCAACATATTAAAAAAGCATTTTGAGTAAGAAGTCAGAAAAAGTCGCACAATAGCCTCAAAAATGAAATTCCTAGGAACACACCAAACCAAGGGAAGAGAAGAACCTCTAAAATTTAAAGCATAAAAACTAGGAAAGATATCCCATGTTCATAGGCTGATAGAACTAATTGTAAATGTTTGTAATATTATACTTGAGAGCGTGCACATAAACACACACCCACACCACTCAAGCCAATGGAATAATACAATAGATCCAGAAATGAACCCATAAAATTATAGAATTTAATAAGCTGCTTACATATGGAGAAAAGACATCCTTCAAAAGACACTGCTGAAAAACTACATATCCACATGTAGACCTACATACTCTGCATTGAAATAAATCCAAAGATGGATTAAAGACCTTAATGTAAATCCTGAAGCTTTAAAACTGGTGGAGGTGAACAACAGTAGAAAAGTAGCACTGTATTTCAGGAAGTACGAATTCACAAACGAGGTTATTTGTGCTATTAATAAGGTTCAACATACAAAGCAAATGGAACAACTGAAGAGACCTTATCTAATAGAAAATTTAGCTATTCATCTATCAAAAGGTTAGCATCTAGAACACATAAAGCCAATATTAAGCAGTATTTTGCCAAGTAAACCAGTTAATTAAGTGAATTAAGTGATCAAGTGAATTAAGCAGCTTTTTCACAAAAGAAGCAAAAATCTCTGGTAAATCTATGAAAGACAGTAAGCATCCTTAGCCATTACAGAAGTGCACATCAAAACTTCAGGATGACTTCATCTCAAGTCAAAATGGCCATCATCAAGAAAAGAACAAATACTGCTTGCTGGTGTGGATTATGGGAAAGGAACCCCTAAACATTGATGATGGGAAAGGAGATTAGTTCAATTACTAATGAAGTTAGTATAGAAGTTCCTCCCAAAACTAACAATAGAGGGGAAATCTGAAAAATAGAACTACTGTATTATCTAACTATTGCATTTCTGGGTAAGTACATGAAGGAATCACATAGATCATCATAGAACAAATACGTGTACATCTGTGTCATTCACAGCCAATTTATGAAACCATTGTATATGCCCATTAGCAGGTGAGTTGATAAAAATATATCATATACACATAACAGGGTTCTTTGCAAGACAATAAATTTAATAAAAAATTGGTCAGTGGGTATATATATAATCCATGGTATTAGAAAGTTACTTGAGACAGTCATAGAAACATAATAGATGCTGAAGTAAAACACTGCATATTACCTTCGTATTCATCATTTTCTCTCAGAGAATTCTTCGAGTGTTTATCTGTTTCTCTCTTCATCTTTTAGAACCATTTCATATTGTTCTTTAGTGAACTCCAGCTAAGCTGCAGTTAAAAAGCTTTATTCTTAGCTTTATCATGTACTTTGTAAATTATTTTTAAAACATCTTTAACAGCATTATGACCTACCTTTTCTTTCATCTGGAGCTTTTCATTTCTGTCCTTGTGGCTTACTTCACTTTATCAATCATAGAGCTGCAATAAACTATATAAAAGCATTATGCTCCATAATTTACAATGTAAGACTAATGTGAAACTGCAGGCAACACTTCTAATAACATTCGAGACTATACATGCATGTTCACAATTAGCCGTTTTGTGTGGAAAAAGTTTTGGTGGTATTTTATAGTTATCTAAGGAAGGAAGTTCATTCTTACTAAAGTAGAAGAATCTGAGAATAAACTTGTTACTATCATTCCAACATTCTGATTGACACTAAAAAGTTGGGTTTAGGGACCTTCCTCAAAGATCTTCATTAAATTAAAATTTCTGTCCCACCAAAAGACAATACAGTCTTTACATCTGATCCCCATAGTTGCACTATTTTCCACAACCTTTACAGCATTTTCAATTAAAAAAAAAAAAACTTCACTGAAGATTGATGCTGTAATGTATGGAGAGAAAATGGGAACTGTCCAGGCAGCCATTGGTATGTCATTTCTTAGTTTGGGAAGCTGCCGGCCCTGTACTTCCTATAAAATCAGATACATTTATCCCTCTCAGGTCTCTGAGGTGATTGAAGAACAGATAGCTAAGAGTCTCATAATTAAATTTTGAGTTGTTTAGGAGTCAAGAGTGTTATAGATCTAAGAAGATACTTTTAAAATTTTGTTGCAAGTTAGTATGAATGTTGAGCCAGATATAGAACTTTAAACTCATGGAGATGGTTAGATAGTAGAATGTTAAAGTCAGGTACCAAATACATATGGACTGGTCATTGGGAATGAATGTTAAGCTATATAACCCTCTTAACTGTGGCCTAATTACCTCTGTTGTACTGTATTGTATTTATTATTATAAGAGAAAGAGCCATTTGTTGGACTGAAAGGGGAAACTGTAGGGGGAAATAAGATATACCTTAAACTTAAAAGAAAAAAAAAAAGGGAAGAGGATGGGGGATTGAGGGTGCGAGGGTGGGACTGGAGGGGGAATAGGGAGGGGACTGCGATTGAGATGTAACTTGAAGAAATAAAAACTAAAGAAAAAAAAACTTCATTCAGAAATGGAAAAGTTGACAGTTCAATAAGCTGGTGTGTATTGAAAATAATCATGTCAAAATATCCACATGGTAGTTTTCTTTGGCTATAGTTGGTGCAATTTATAGGATGTATATGAATATTAGCAGTTCATGAATATGAGAGATAGAGAGATAAAGGACTGTGAACCCACTCAGATGATTGTCATTATTTGAGAACATGGAAGTTAGAAAGTAACACCAGGGAATAGGGAAATGGGGATGGGTACGTAGCCCTAGGTCTATGAATTAGAGCCTAGAGGGATGATAACTGGTAGAAAAAAAATTGACTACTATAGAACCACCAGAAGATTCTGAAACACCTGTAGATGAAAACTGCTTTAGAAACTATACTTTGAAAGATCAATCCAAGTAAGGACATCATAAAATGGTAATAGGAGGAGCTCTTTAGTAATGTCACCAGTTCAGTTTAAGACTATGAGGCCATTCTCATACAAACCTCCACATTCCACACTCCCTGGCCACCAGAGGCTTGTGGCCATATCATAATGCAAGATGCATTTAGTCTAACTTAAAAGTTCCCATAGGTTTTCTCAGTGTCAGCATAGCTTGATCCAAACTCCAGTCTCTTCTGAGACTCAAAACAATCTAATGGTAAACCCCTGTAAAATAAATCAAAATGCAAAGCACATACTTCCAACACAAAATGCCATGAAATAAGCATTACCACCCTAAAAGGGAGGAATGTGGGAATAGTGAGCTGGAACAGGCTGAGACCCAGCCAGGAAATCCCAGCAGACCCTGTAAGTCCATGTCTCTTCTCAAAGGACTGGGTGGCTCCACCTTTCTAGCTTTGCACACTTCTCTCTCAGACTGGTTCCAGTCCCTGTCCAATTGACACTTTATTTCACAGCTAAACCTGTAAGTGTCATTGTAGTAATTGACTTCATCCTATAATGACCAACATGTGTTTGCTTTCTTTTTTTTTGTTAAGATGACTATTGTACTAGACATGAGGTTTTTTTTTTTATTAACACAGAAGCAAAGAAATTTTGAAGCTTTTCAAATTGCAGTCAATGCTGTAATGTGTCTAAATTAAAATATTTATTTTACGTTTTTACTTTTTTCCCTTTGTAACTTCTGGACATGTTCTTTAGTCTTATAAGTACAAATGGACAAACCCTTCTTCAAGAGCCCATTTTAAGCTTCTCATATTATCAGTTGTCTTTCATATTTGTACACTTTACCATCTTTCTAGACTGTGAAGTGTGTGCTTTAATTCCTTGGTTCTTTTCTGATTCTGCTTCCTGGTTTATCTTAACACTTAGGATTTCCATTCAGGCTGTCAGGTATGAAGTCAGTGCTCTGAGTTATTGCATACCTTCTTTGTGATGAACAATATACTGTAATATTATTGCACTATATATTTTATTTAGTCCCCCGAACTTGATATAAAACTAATGGTGCATATAGGAATACTAAGATATACAACAGGACCTCACAAGTTAACAATTCCTAACTGTCAGTTCCTCATTCTTCGGTTTCCAGAGCCTGTTTTCAAAGTGTCCAGAAATCACTTTCATAAACTCACTCTGAACATCTGTGTCTGGATCATTTGAGTCTTCTAACATATTTTCATATTCAAATGTTAATCAAGGTTTCAAAGGTCATCAGAAGGAACTGAACAAAGATATTGGAAGAAAAACAAATGATACATTGCAAAATATAGTGGGTTTTCCTAGATTGAAGAGTTTGACAAAAGGGGTTGTATCTAAAAAGGTTATTTTCTAGCTTAGGAAATTGAAAAAGTCACAATGTTGATAGAAACAAGGAAGCTCAAAAAGAATGTTTATTTGTATCTCTCCCCTCCCCTCCCCTGCCCCTCCCTTCCCCACTCTCCCTTTCCCTCTCCTCTTTTCTTTCTCTTTTTCAAGACAGGTTCTCTCCATGGCTGTCCTGTAGCTCACTGTGTAGACCAAGCTGAAGTCAAACTCACAGAGCTCCATAGGTCTAAGCCTCCCAAGTGCTGGGATTAAAGCTGTGTACCACTACACCTGGCTAGGAAGTCTATTTGGAAGAGATTTTAGTGTCGGTATTGTCCAAACGTAGTGCAATAGGACAAAGAGGAAACACACACAAGCAGATACTTTCTGTAGAATAATTTTGAAGAGAGATTGCAGATAAACCGAGATGGTGCACACTTTGATAGCCATCGGGATGGAGCTGAGAGTGTGCAGAGGACAGATGGGGGAGCAAAGAACGGATATTTAGATGAGTAAGTGAAAAAGTACTCACAGGTAGAAGGCAAAAGACAGAGGAGGGAAATTTATTTAGATAGACTACTGAAAAAAAAAAAAGAAAATAGCCAATGCATATCAACTAATGACATTGCTCCATATAAATTCTAACACAGGGATCAATCAGATGGGAGATAAATCTTACCATGAAGTGAAGCCAGGAAAAGAGCATATGATAACCCAAGTTACACTTTTCTATATTTAAGATTGTGCATTTATTAAGTGCCTGGTAATTTGATTCTTCCTGTATCTTTATTGATACTTTTAGATCGGGTTTTCTGATGTTTCTTTGCCCATCTGCATGTGAATGTGCACTCTTGCACACACACACATTCATTCACAGACACAATTTATTTCTTTTGCATTTTACTTCTTTAGGATAGTAGCATATTTCCTGATCTGGAAAACAATTTTGTTTTTTAATAAGACACATCAATTTCTTAAAGGAGTTTCTAATAGCAAAGGAAGTATTGGTTAAAAATTAAGAGACAACCTAGCAAATGGGAGATACTGTTTACAAGATATTTACCTCACCAAGGATTAATATCCAGATTATAAAATAAACTTCAAAAACAGACAAGCTCCAAGGAATCAAAAAAATAAAAAATAAAAAATAGGCCGATCAGATGAATATATATTCTTATAAAAAAAAGCAATACAAATGGCCAACAAATTTATATCATTAGCTGTAAGGGAAATGAAAATCAAAAACACAGTGCAATATTATACTACAAAAAGAAAGGGTATTGAGGGAAAAATTAATCAAAATACACAAGGCTATGGATAAAGAGAACCAAAACAATGGTAATAGAAATATAAAAGTTCTACCATATGATCCAGAAGCCTCACTTCTGGGTATATATATACAAAGGAAATATATAACCCTATTGTCATACCTTACATGTATTGCAGTGATAGCTATTGCAGTCAAGATATGGATGCAGCCAAGGTGTCTCATCAATGGATGAATGGATAAAAAAACTCTGGTATATACAATGTATTTTAATATATTGTGCTGCCATTTGTCAAAAATGGTATAGAACTAGAGACCATTAGGTCAACTAAAATCAACCACAGAAAGACAAATACTTCATGTTGTCTCTCATATGTCGAAGCTACAAAAACAAACAAAACAAAACTGGCAATGTGAACATGCAGCGAGGTTACTAGAGGGTGGGAGGGTGTTTTAGGAATCTCCGTGAAGGGATTTCTTCACCACATGCCTGGCCTCAGTTGCTTTCCTTAACTGCAGAGGAAGATTCCACAGTTCCTTTCCATATCCTCCTATACTTTAAATCTAGAACCACATGGTAAAACTGCCGTGTTCTGCTGGCTCTAGGACTGGAACCTGGCCCCCCTCCAAGACTTAGGTTTGCATAAGCGTTGGCTTGATTTCCTTGTGTATGATTGATTTAGTTGACCTAATGTTCTCTAGTTCCATACCATTTTGACAAATGGCAGCATAATATATTAAAATACGGTATATATACCACAGTTGATCCATTTATCCATGCATCCATTGATGAGACACCTCGGCTCCATCCAGATTTTGGCTGCAACAGCTATCACTGCAATAAATGCATAAGCTTTTCTTTAATTTCCTTCTCATGTTGCAAGTTTAGCTGGATGGTACTTAGTCTTGCTCTGAGGGCACCACTCCTTTTTTTCCCCCATTTCAAATAATGTTTTTCTTTAAACTTCTCATTTCATTGAGCACAAAACTTGGCACCAACATTAAATCTTCTCAATCTGTGCATTTTGTATTTCTTTTTGTCCTGTTTGTTTTTTTTTATTGTAGATTTGCATAAGGGTGTGATCATTAATAGTAATGTGGCATAGTCAATACTAGATTGTCTCAAAGTCTCCTTTGCCAAAGAACTTAATAAAAAACTCTTCAAATTTAGCCTCTGACAGAGATTTTGGGCAAGGACATGAAGAAGCCACATTATTTGGCAAAATTTCACAAGAACAATTCCCAATATTATTCCCCTCTGAAACCTCTTGAACTGGGCTGCCACTATCCACATTGCTCTCAGTAGTGTAGAGGGATTTTAATCCAACAACATGGCTACTCTGGCTGGAGTACAGGCATGCCCTTAGCACACACCTTTATTCCCTCTGGCTGGAATACAGACACATCCTTGGTACTCACTTTTAATCGCAAACAATGAAGAAAAAGTTAGTCTGTAGAAGGAAGCACCTGTGTTTGAAAGTCATGTCTAATTGAGTGGCAGACAAAGTGATGAATCAGAGAAAGATTTGACAGAATAGGGTATGCCCAACTCTTATGAGAACAGAGAGGAAAGGGAAGCTACTTAAGGGGCAGCACAGAGAGAGAAAGAAGTTTTTTTTTTTTTTAAAGTTACACACTGCCCTGAACTCAAAATACAGAAAGAAGATAGATAATGGGTACTAAAACAGAAGAAGTCTAGTGTTCTACATGATTTGGTGGCTGTAATATACAATAAGATTTTTAATACTTTATGAAGAACTAAAAACTCTCTCTAGCTGTGTGTAATATGCCATAAACATCAACTTTTTACTCTTAAGTATTATTATTTTTAAATTTTATGCATTCTAATGGATTATTTTCTTTCCTAATTTAGCTCATTTACATAGTCTCTCTCTCTCTGTCTCTCTCTCTCTCTCTCTCCCTCCCTCATTCCATCCCTACATGTATGTTGGGCTTTGCTCATGATGTTCTCTTCTAGGAGGGATATAGTTTCAATCTGTGGACTTGCTTACATCTTCTTTGTAGGATTCCAAGAGCATTAATAATAACAAGAGGAGGAGGATAATCTGAAATAATAATCATTTTGGGGAGGAGGGACACTTACAATTTTCTAGACATTATACTAGATACATTAATAAATTTAATCTCCACAATAATCATATATATGACATGCTAACGTTTCTGTTTCTCAGTTTTAATGGATGAAAAATATTGAGAGGGAAATGTTTAAAGAAATGGTGCAAGGTCACAGATGTAACTTTTGTCCAGAGTATATAAACTAACTGCTATGATATTGTCCCTGTTATTAAGAAGATCTCCCTCCTGTCTACTGTACCTGAATTCTGACAAATGAAACACACACACGCAAACACTTTAACTTTTCATTTTCTTTTTTTTTGAGGTTTCCCTTTAAAAATAATTAACTTTCCATCCCAACTGCATTTTCTTCTCCCTTCTCTCCTCCTAGCCCCCCTTCCCCATCCACTCCTC
>CAJQZJ010033741.1:1887789-1938597 GCA_907164525.1 Lophiomys imhausi | reverse complement strand
TGTGTGTGTGTGTGTGTGTGTGTGTGTGTGTGTGTGTGTGTGTGTGTGTACAGTAATTGGACAGAAAATTTATATCCTTATTCCTTCTTGAGGTAGAGGCGAGATTTTTTCTAGTCTATGTTGAACACTGAATAGTCATGAAAAGCATCTAGATTCATGCAGGAAAATGAATTTTAGATTGTCTGCATATCAGTGATGAAGTCTAGGTCACAGAAACACTAAGACTCCATAGGTTTAGATCTTAATCCAACATATCCCATATGTAGTTAATTATTTCAAATGCTACTCACAGTTAAAAGGAAATTTTAAAGTCTCTTTTTGGTTAGTATGTATATATATATATATGCCTTCTCTCTTTGCTTATTTTTCCCATTGTTTATTACTTTTAATTATCTTTTATTCTTTATTTTTAAAGTTTAGTTATACATCTCAACTTCTCACTTGGAATGTATTTTATCCACTGTTTCAAGGTCCTAGCTGGAGGTTGCACCTTCCTCATCATGTTAGGTCACTATTTGTGGGAATATCTTTACATTAAAATTTAAGAATAGTGTCACCACAACAAAGATAATCATAAAAAATGGAGCAGCCTAACTCCAAGTTCAGCGAGATCTCAAACAAATTTGCCAAAAAAAGAGGCTGATAAAGCATGTACAAGAAACAGTGAGAAAGCACTAAATATATTTAAGAAACTGTTGATATTAAAGCTGTGAGTTTTATAAAATTTTAAGAAAGGTAGAGTAAAAATTATTTATCTATGACTCTTTTGCCTACTATTGGGACCCTTTTTCTCCCACTGGGTTGCCCCATCCAGCCTTGATATGAGGGCATGTGTCTAGTTTTATTGCAACTTTTTTATGCCATGTTTGGTATATATCCCTGGGAATATTTGCTATGCCGTATTTGGTATATATCTCTGGGAGGCCTGTTCTTTTCTGAAGGGAAATGGGGGAGGATTAGAACTGGGGGAGAGGGGAGGTGTAGGGGAGGGACTGGGAGGAGTAGAGGGAGGGGCAACTGTGGTCAGGATATAATAGAGAAGAATAAATAAATGAATAAACAAACAAACAAATAAATAAGATATAAAGAGATCTAGGAATTAAATGAATAATATAAAATGTTTAAGAAGGAACTTTTTATTGAAAAACGTAAGCTACTAAAATGGAATATAAAGAATATGAAACAATTACAAATAATAAAATTAATGGAAGTCTGAATTGTATTTTAGGTTACTTCAAATGATTTGTTCTACTATTGACACAAATTTTTAAGTGTTTGTGGCCCTTTTTTCACAGTACTTGGACATTTAGAACACTCCTGTTAATTTGTTTGTTTTGACAGTTTTCAGTGTAAAAGATATGATATTTCATTTTTGCCTACTTTTAAAAGTAGAAATAATTGCCAAGTATATTATCATAGCTCTAACTTTTATTGTCTTAAAATTATCCCTATACTCTGGAGCATCTCTCTAATTTATGATTATTAACACATGTGAATAAGGAGCCATGTCAAATATTTGAGATTTCCCAACTCCTGGACTTTGCTTTCTTGTTTTTGCCATTTGCTGTGGCAGGTCAAAAGTTTTCAGTGCCTTTCAGATACACTGTGCAATGAGAATGGAATAGATTTCAGGTATACTAACATCAATGCATAAAAATCAGAATCCTTTTATTTATTTTATGTATTTATTTATGTATTTTCATCACATAAAATCTATTTTATTTATAAACATAACTCATAAAATCCTGAAGGACTGTGAACAGAGCAGGACAGATGTATTTGAAAATACTTCTTCATTTGTCTACTGTAAGAATTTGTCCAAGGTAGAAATGTGGACTGCTTTACTTTTCAAAGAGAAATAGAAAAAGAGGAGAAAACTTCAGCTTCAGCTAGTGTTTCCATGTAGCATGAGTTTGCCAAGTTGAAAACTGACATCTGTGTTTAGCTACGCATGAGAAAACATGAATTAATATTTTTCATACAAGTTTAATGACTTAGTTTAATTAGTTAATATTTTTACTCTTTTTTTTTCATCCTCTTCCCCATCTTGATCTCATCATATCTGAAAGACTGGAACAAGTTTTACTCATTTGCTTTATTTTTCCTGGAGTTGAAAGACTGAATGAACAGACATAGGGTTTGTTTTATTCTCAACCAATCACAGAACAGTGTTTTCCCAGGAGAATTACTGGCGTACAGGGAAAGGAACACACAAAACCAAAACAAATTCATCATGTGCAGATTGGAGTGACCACATCCCTTTTAAGAAACCCGGCTGAGTAAGAACTGCTCAGAGGAGATTCCTACTTGAGGAACATATCAGGAACCAGAGACAATGCTTTAACTGGTGCTCCAGAAATAAGGGGACTGGGTGACTACTCCCAGCGAACAGGGACATTCCCAGCAGTAAGTAAAGCTTAGTGCTGGTTTTGTTTTGTTTTGTTCTCTGCCAAATAAATGGGTAGATACTGCTAAGATCAATCTATTTTTCAGATGGTTTCATATACTTAAATATTTTAAAGTGATTTAATAGCTAATTTTTCCCCCAGCCAGATTTTATTTTGTAGATATAGCAGTTTAGCTTGCTTCCATTCTAGCCAAGGGAAATTGCACAGAATTTTGTTATGTAAGTTTAGAAAAGATTACAATTAAAGACTGTAAAAACTGAAAAACGTTAAAAAAATTTGTATTTGAAATTTTCTGGGCAAAATTGCTTTCCCATTCAATTTCTCTCTCCCTTTCTTTCTTTGTTTCATCCCTTCCTTCCTTCTTTCTTTTCTTCCTTCCTTCCTTCTTTCTTTTTCAAAACTTATTTTCTACTTTGCTTTCAGAGTTTTAAAGTGGCATCTATATTCACAAAATTGAGAGGAATCTTATCCTCCTTGTGTTCCTGACTCTAGAAATTTCTAGCCTGAACTATTACTTTAAAGCTTAGTTTATTTGGTAAAAGTTATTCAGTTGAATTTTTATTTTATTTCAATCTGAAAGTAAATATTACAAACATATTTCATTGGGATTGTATTTGATAAATACAAATTATTGTTCTGGTGAGTTCAAGCAATCATAATTTTGTTATTGATTTGATTAGTTATGGGATTTTTTACTAAAATGCAAGGAATAAAAATGAGTATTAATGGAATGAAAGTGATTATTTTATTCACATCATTAAATCCAGTTTTAGAATATAAATATGCATATTCTGCACCCTAATGACATTTCTCCCAATGGAGTGTTCTGTTTTATTATAGAAGTGTGAGAATAATCACCCCACATCATCACCATCATCCATCTTTTCACATAGCTTAAGTGAATATATTTGAGGTCAAATCTAGTCATAAATTGTTGCAATAATATTTTACAACATTTCATTACAGTTATTAAGTGTAGTACATATTTGAATCAGAAATACAGTCAAGGCTTTTCCAATTATACTCCTGTTTTTGGCTTGATTATTGTTTGTTCACTTAATGAGCAGGTGGAAGCGGTATGAAGGAGATAAGTGTATATCAGCAGACCCGAGCACTTCTGCACAAGAATCTGCTCAAGAAATGGAGGATGAAAAAAGAGAGCTTATTGGTATGTGCACACATTTCATCCTTTCCTTCTTTCCTTGCCTGATTATTGCAAATTTTACGTTTTAATCAGCAGACTATATTTGCTACTTTTGAGGCAGGTATTTCTATCTATATTTGTTTAATTGAGAAACTCAGAACAGTCTATGACCAATACCATAGAATTACAAAGATTAAAAGTATTACATTTTTTAAAAAAACGGTGAAGTAAAAATTTAATTGTATAGCAATTAATTTAATCGTATAGCAAATTGTACTTAAATTATCATCTATTGTACATTGGGAACCAAGACATAAAGCAAATTTTGGTAAGTATAAATTGAGAATTTTTTAATTTTACTGTTTTATATTCAAAACTATTGATTTTCTACATAAAGATTATTTCCTAGGATTTCAAAAGAGTAACACTGTCAGTTTGCACTAAGCAGATAGTTTGAGAAGTGGTGAATAGTACAAATTTCAGCAGCTTAACACATGCCAAATGTTCATTTTTTTGTTATTTTTAGTACAGTCAGTAGTAGAAGAGAAGCAGGTTGAATGGGAATAAGACTATTCCTACCTAGATTTCTTCATCTAGTGGCTCTGCCATTTCCTCAGAGCCTGGTAACACCTGCTGAACTACTGGACAAAGGAAAAGAATTGAGACAGAGAGTATAGTAGATTGGGGAGGGGCTACACACCAGGCCTGGAAGTGGCATGTATTATGTCTGACCGTTTTTCTTTTCTTTCTTTTTCTAAAAATAAAAAAAGAAATAAAAAAGAAAAAAAGGCATCTGTTTCTGTTCTTTTTTAAACATTTATTTATTAATTCAAGTTACACCTCCACCAAAACCCCTCCCACCATCCCCTCCTGTCCCACCCTCCCACCCTCGACCCCCTCTTCCACTTATCCTACTCCTCCTGTGTGAAGTCCCTCCACTTATTAGCCACCTTCAGTTCATCAGTCACATGAGGGCTAAGAGCTTCCTCTTGCACAGTGGGCATACATGGCAGTTCCACTAGGGTGGAGTGTCCCATTAACAGGTAACAAAGTCCATGTTCCTGTTCCTTTGGATCTATTGATTGTAGGATGGTTATCCTGTACTATATGGCTAAAATCCAGTTATAAGTGAATATATGTCATGTGTATCTTTCTGAATCTGAGTTAGCTCACTCATGATGGATGAACTTTTCTATTCCATCCATTTGCTTGCAAATTACATGATTTCCTTGTTTCTGATGGCTGAGTAGTTAAATGTACCACAGTTTTTTAATCCGTTCTTCGGTTGAAGGATATCTTGCTTGTTTCCGGTTTCTAGCAATTATAAATAAAGCTGCTATGAACATAGTTGATAAGATGTCCTTGTGGCTTGGTGAGGAATCTCCTGGATATATGCCCAGGAATGGTATGGCTGCGTTTTGAAGTAGAGCAATTCCAAGTTTTCTAAGATATCTCCAGACTGATTTCCATAGTGGTTGTACAATTTTCCACTCCCACCAGTAATGGAGGAGTGTTCTCCTTTCTCCACAACTTCGCCAGCAAGTTTTTGATCTTAGCTATTCTGACAGGTGTGAGATGGAATCTCAGAGTCATCTTGAATTGCATTTCTGTGGTATTAAGGATGTTGAGCATTTCTTCAAGTATCTCTCAGCCATTAGAGATTCCTCTTTTGTGAATTCTTGGTTTAGCTCTGTACCCCATTTTTTGATTGGGTTATTTAGTTTCTTGGTGTTAGTTCTTTATAAATTTTGGATATTAGCCCTCTGTCGGATATGGGGTTGGTGAAGACCTTTTCCCAGTCTGTAGGTTGCTGTTTTGCAAAGACGCCCATTTTTCATGTAAGAGAATTCAACCACCCATTTCCACTTGTATCTAAGAGTATGTTATAATCAAAACCTTATACTCTACTAACTTACTGTTGCCACTTTAGAGAAATGAACATACAGTGTCAACGTTTAAAAGCAAATTCCAAAGACAAGGGCATAAGTGATTTGTCCAGACAAATTCTAGCATTGGTAAGCTGAAATATTTTTTTTTTACATTTTTTTATTTTTTATTTCTTCAAGTTATATCTCAATGGCAATCCCCTCCCTACTCCCCCCTCCAGTCCCACCTTCCCATCCTCAACCCCCCATCCTCTTCCTTTTTTTAAAAAAGTTTAAGATATATCTTATTTCCCCCAACAGCTCCCCCTTTCAGTCCAACAAATGGCTCTTTCTCTTATAATAATAGATACAATACAAAATAACAGAGGTAATTAGGCCACAGTTATGAGGATTATATGGCTTAGCGTACATTCCCAATATCCAGTCCATATGTATTTGGCACCTGACTTTAACTTTCTACTATCTAACTATCTCCATGAGTTTAAAGTTCTATGTCTAACTCAACATTCATACTAACTTGCAACACAATTTTAAAAACATCTTCCTAGATCTATAACACTCTCTTGACTCCTAAACAACTCAAAATTTAATTATGAGACTCTAGCTATCTATTCTTCAACCACCTCAGAGACCTGAGAGGGATAAATATATCTGATTTTATAGGAAGTACAGTTCCTGCAGCTTCCAAAACTAAGAAATGAAATATTTGTTAATGTGAAAATTCAACTGTATCTTCTCTTTCAACATTTTTGAGAGTGCTTTGTGGTTACTGGTTCATATTTTCCCTATATAGTTGTCAGACTAGTGAGAGGTATTCTAGGGCATTAAAAAGAATTCTGAATTGTTTATAAAATGTATGTTCTAGCATCATATCAAGAAGGAAGAAATTATAGCTATTTGTGATTTACTAGTGATTATCTTCCATGCATGTTCTATTTATTTCCTTTAACTAATAAAAATATGACAACTAGCAAGAAAAATTATGATTTGCCATCGTGAATACTATCTGGAATATTTTGTGCCTCATGTCCAGAACTGGCTTTCCAAGTGATAGAGATGTTCACACTGTTAATTATTCCACTAGGTTTTCAGATGACTTCTGAAATTATTCATGATTTAACACAAAACTTTAAATCAGAGAGCGATACTGTGGCTCCCAACTCAGAATTTGTCCTTCACTAGGTTTTCCTTTTCCAAAGAGTGAACAGCAATGAGAAACCAATTGTATGGAAAAACTGAACTTCTCTTCAAAGTTCTTTGATGCTGACCAGCTTGAAAAGAAATAAATCTAAACTTGTTATTTCTCTTTTAAAAAACTGTTTTATAGGAATGGAGCATCCCAATTATTATAGGACTGTATATGGGTCTATTCTCATATTTCAAAGAAAATATGCAGTTCCCCGAGGCCCCTCCTCAGGATCTTGGAAGTATAGATGAATTTAATGGATCTTCTATAACTGTTGTATATACACCAACCTCTAACATAACCCAACAGATAATGAATAAAACATCATTTGCTCCATCTATGAAAGGTAAATATTCTATTGATGAGAAAGAATTAATCTTATTGGTTTATATTTTAATAAGATATGTACATATTAGTTTGAAATTCCAGTTAAAGATCTTTTCTAATAAATTCAAGTATCAAGAGAGCATATAACCTGATTAGATTTTTATTTGTCTTTCATAATGCGATTTTAAAATTCTTTCAGCTAGATAGGGATTCAATTTTATAGAAACCTGTGTTTTTGCTAGGGGATTAGTCATGTTGAAAAACAAATACACATTCACCAATAGCTACATTTCTCCCAATTGCTGTTTTGCAAATTTGTAAGGTTTTTATTTTGTTTTGTGTTTTTAAAGATTTTGAACTTTTTTTTTTTTTTTTTTTTTTTGGTTTTTCAAGACAGAGTTTCTCTGTTCCGCCCTGGAACTCACTCTGTAGACTAGAGCTGGCCTTGAACTCACAGAGATCCACCTGCCTCTTGTCTCCCAAGTGTTGGGATTAAAGGCATGCACCACCATGCCAAGCAATTACAGACAGCTGTGAATTGCCACGAGGGTGCTGGGATATGAACTCTGGTCCTTTGGAAGAGCAGCCAGTGCTCTTAACCACTGAGCCATTTCTCCAGCCTGGAGATTTATAGCTTGTTAAAGTCTAAGTAATTAGGTCTTAACTATTGAACAATAAATTCGTAAGTATGAGCACTAATGATGTGTAATCTGGAAGTGATATTCTTTCCCATATATAGTATAGATTGCAAAACCATTAAAGGTTGTGATTTTAAATTGTGCCCATTTTGTAACCAAGACAAAGAAAACACATATTTTGTTTATGAACAACCAGGGTATAGTCTATTTATTCTTTAATGTTTAATTTCTAATGAATGAAATAAGACCAAAGTCATGTAAATTGTTTTTGCTTCAGGGTAAATTCTGGAATCATCAGGGTTATATTAACAACAACAACTGATTACTCTTATACTTAACAGGCATAATTGTCTTCCCCATCCACCATCTGTTACTTGTCTTATTAAAACATGTAATTCTCATGCACCAATGGATTCTACGATTAGAAACAGCAAAATAGTATTTTCTAGGTTGCCTTTTAGTTTGTTTAGGTTAATTCGAAATGTATATAAAAACATGGCTTGGTCTAATATCACATTCTGTTGTGGAGGAATACTATACAATCCAGTATACCTATTTTCACCTTATAGGAACAAGAATCATTGGGGTACCAAGTAAAGAAGAGTTGGATGAAACGCTTCTGGAGAATATTCCATATGCTTTTGGAATCATATTTAACAACACTTTCTCTTACAAGTTAAAAGTATTTCTAATGTTTGGAAATCCATTTTTTAAAGAAGACTTTTTAGGTGACTTTTTATATAAAATCCTATTGTGGTAGTCGTTATGTTTTCAACAAGAGGGGGCAGATAGTGTTGGGCAACAGATACTTTAAATTTCATTGGAGAGAACAGACTAATATTTTATTGCTACATTTGTATCCATTCTAGAGGTTATTTCACAGCACTGCAGAATAATTCAGCATGCATCTGTTGAGCTCGCCGGTCTAAGGGAATTGTTAGATACCAGTGTCAGATGAGGTTTGACAAGAATTGAATAAGAAGCGGCAAGTCCAAGGGAAAGGAGTTGTGGTAATTTAGACCTAGGATTCTTAATTTACTGTTGGATAGTCTTTATTCCATGATGATTATTACACTTTTCCCTGTGCTTGCAGCTCACTGTTGGGATCTAGATGAAAACATTTTATGTTCATTGTCCAGATACTGGAAAAGAGGATTTGTGGCTGTACAAACTGCCATTAATGCTGCTATTATAGAAGTAAGTGCTTAATTGGAAAGTTCTAGTGGTTACTATAATTAATTTCAGAGGCATCAAATTTTTAGTGAAAGGTGATGTCATCTTTTAATGAAAGATGAGTTCATTTGCCCTACAATAGCTATATACCAAAGCTGGGTAATCTATAAAGAACATAGTTATTTTTCAGAGTTCTCAAGTCTGGCAATCATATGATGAGGCCTCAGCAAGCTCATCCCTCACAGATGTCACAGTCTCGGAGTTTTTACATAGCAGAAGGGATGAAAGGGCAAAGGGAAGGAAAACACTGTGTTCTCATTTGTCAGAAGAGCAAAAGGGCAAATTGCACACTAGGACACACTTGCCAACCCTTTGATGAGTCACTCATCTATCCATGCGGGTGGGGGGGCCCCATGACTTACTTCCCCAAACATCCTACCTCTAATATTACAGTAAGGACAAAGTTGCCACATGTATTGTAGAGGGGCACATTCAAACTAGCAATTATTTCAACTCAGATTTTTAGACAAGGAAAAGACCACTTGACTTCAAACTTCTAGTTCTGCAATGCTTCACAGAGACCTAAAAAACAACATGCCCAGTTCTCTCCAACAGCAGACATTTTGTGTTACTAGACCACAACATTACAATTAGGAAATTGACATTAGAAATTGACATTTGTACACCCCCTACACTTACTCCAGCTTTGTAAATTTCTACTCGTTAATTTCTGTTTGTTTATGTCTTTCTCTAGGTCACAACAAACCACTCTGTGATGGAGGAGTTGATGTCTGTTAAGGCAGTAAATATGAAGACATTACCTTTTATTTCTAAAGAAACATTTCAATATGAAATTTTTATTTTGTTCAGCCTGCTTTATTTCTCCTCATTTATATATTTTGTGTCATGCAATGTTACTAAAGAGAGAAAAAAGCATAAGGGATTGATGAAGATAATGGGTCTACAAGACTCTGCGTTCTGGTGAGTCATAGAGAAATCATAAAACCGCTAAGATGTTATTGTTTTACAATGCCAGTGGTTAGGTTTGACACATGGACTATTTGGGTTTTTTTGGGGTTTTTGTTTATTTGTTTGTTTGTTTTTGTTTTTGCTCTGACTAATAGATTTAGTCTTTGTTAAATTTTCCATGGAAGGTAGTAATTTTAACTCACTGAACATGATTTTAATGCTGGCTTTTTTCTTTGCAATCTCTGTGGTAGCGACACTATGATCAAGGTTGTAAATGAGGCAAGTAAAGGCAGACAAGGGTAAGGCAGCTAGCTGCCCAGTGTCAGGTAGACAGTGAATGCCAGAGCTGGGCCTCTATGGTGGATACCTGACAGCAGTTCTGCCTGATCTGCTTTGAATTATGAGATGACTTCTCCACACTTCCCTATGTGAAGAAAACAGCCTTGTAAAGGATATATTGTATTCATGGGTTTGGCCAACTAGGAATGTTCTGAAGCAAGTAAATGATGTTTGTTAAGTGATGCAATGTAAACAGGACATAACATATAGGCTCATGATGAAGAAGAACTTAATAACAGTACTTGAACTATATATTAGTATTTATATTTTTCCTCATCCATAAACACTTTACAGTAATTTTGAAATATATGTATATGCTTGTATGCATACATGGACATATCTATTTATGTATTTGTGACATAATAAAGGTGAGTACTTTTCACAGAAATAAAGAACTATGAAAATAGGGTGAGATTAGTTGCTAGAAATACAAATAATGCAAGGTCTAAATTCCTCAGAAGCAAAACACAGAATTTAATAGTATCAGTGACAAAATGTATATTGTTAGGTCAAAAGGAAAGTCATGTGCTTATTTTAGCTCAGAAAAAACATGACATGCTTTGATATTGATTCTTAGTGGATAATTCTCTGTATATTACCCAAATTGAGAAAACATTTGGTTGGGCAGGCAGTGCAGGCATATAATCTTAGCATTGTGCAGGTGGGTACAGGAAGATGGAGAGTTTTTTTTTGCCTACTTGAGATGTACAGAGAGACCAATTGGAGATGGTTGAATTAGTGGCAAGCCTGTCACTTGGCAAGAAAAATCCCTTGCCTCAACTGTAGACAGAATGCTGTCCAAAAAGGACAAAACTTGGAAGCAGGTAAGTCAACAGCCTAGCTCTGCCAAGACAGGGTAGGCAAGACCTTCATAATTCCTGCTTTACAATCAATATCTATCAGAGAAACAGGGCCAAATGGCTGAAGATTGATGCTGTAATGTATGGAGAGAAATTGAGAACTGTCCAGGCAGCCACTGGTATGTCATTTCTTAGTTTTGGAAGCTGCTGGCCCTGCACTTCCTATACAATCAGATATATTTATCCTTCTCAGGTCTCTGAGGTGGTTGAAGACTAGATAGCTAGAGTCTCATAGTTAAATTTTGAGTTGTTTAGAAATTAAGAGGGTGTTCTGGATCTAAGAAGATGTTTTAAAAATTGTGATGCAAGTTAGGATGGAAGCTGAGTTGGATATAGAACTTTAAACTCATGGAGATGGTTAGATAGTAGAATGTTAAATTCGGGTGCCAATTACATATGGAGTGGACATTGGAAATGTATGCTAAGCCGTATAACCCTCATAATTGTGGCCTAATTATTTCTGTTGTATTGTATTTATTGTTATAAGAGAAAGAGCCATTTGTTGGACCAAAAGGGGGAGTTGTTGGGGGGGGAAAGATATACCTTAAACTTAAAAAAAAAAGGAAGCAGAAGGGCGAGGTGAGGGGGAAGAGGGTGGGAGGGTGGGACTGGAGGGGAGATAGGGAGGGGATTGTGATTGAGATGTAACTTGAAGAAATAAAAAATAAATTTAAAAAAGCAAAAAGAAAAAAGAGAGAGAGAGAGACACTGAGATTTTCCTTGATAAACCAAACCTAATGAAAACTCAAACAAACACCACTTAAAACATATTTGAGCAAAGTAGGCCCTCCACAAAACCCCAAAACTATATACGTGGAATGGTAAAACTACATGGACTGCACGAACAATTAGTTATCGCACAGTCAGGTGACTCATGTGTTCCCTGATGTAGAATTATGGTCACAGATCCTTTAGTCCTGTGTAGAATATATTACCAACAAAGATGATTTTAGTTCTAATATATGTAGATTGGGAACTAGAAAAGGAGGAAATCATGTCTTTAAAAGGTAAGGAATTCTTGTGTGGGAGGACTGGGAATGACAAAGGAATGGATGTAAATCTGTCATGCAGGTCTGTTAGGATGAGAGAGAGAGAGAGACAGAGAGAGAGAGAGAGAGAGAAAGGGAGAGAGGGAGAGGGAGAGGGAGAGGGAGAGAGATTGTTCAGTAGAAGGGTCTCTGTTTAGTTCAAGGCAAGTCCTAGTGGGCAGAATGCCCAGAGTCACCTTAAATTAGGGACGTACAAGTCAGGTGGACAGGAAGATCAAGGAGTTACTAAACATTCTGATGTGTATTCAGTTTCAGGATGATTCTTAGCATGCATATAAATTAAGCCTTGGAAAAATGCATTGATATATAGAACCTTAGAACTAAGAAAGAAAATCTTTGGAACATCTTTTCCAAGTATCAGACATCTATTGGAAATAAATATGATGTCTACTAGTGCCGTGAATGTGAAATGTAATCACTACTTTTCAAAATATGGAGCATGTATTTCCTTGCAACCAAGAAGATTTTGTATACATTTATTAATATGGTCTCTCCTACTCTACTTTATAGCTAGTTCCCCTTTTAAGTAATTATTTTAATGTCTTTATTTCATAATTCTCCTACACTGTGGGTTTTCAATCCTATCTAAAGCAGTCCTTTCTGTACTTAGGAATTAAATTTACAGAATATGTTACACTCTCCAAAAATGCTGATGTTTCTAACACAGGCCAATTCATTATAATGATATAAGAATAAAAACTAATCTTATATATAGTAAGTAGTAAATCCAGCTAAACATATTTTACTAGAGTGTACTGTTGCAAAGCATGCATCTTTTGCTGCATTCTGCAGGAGATGAATTCTTATTAATTATACAGTTTTAAAAAGAGGAAAGAACTCTGGCCATAATTAATGCTCGTGATTACATTTGTATCTTGTTAATGATTTATTTTGTGACATTTCACGTACCCATTAACTAATGAAAGAGACTACAGATTTATTATTTGTAAATGAGAATCTTGGACTCATGCCCCGTTATAATCTTGTCTTATCTAATGGATGCTGTTCTTTAATAAATATCTGGTAAAAAAAAATGTGAACGTCAACACATTTAAAACAAAATAATATAAAAGTGTAAAGATGTAAAGGTGTATCATAATTTATATCCATTTAAGTAAAGAAAAAACAGGATTAGGAAACATGTGCTAGCACCAGTGGAATTGTGGGTTCTCAGTTTTCTGCAAAGAAGATGGTAGTGTTGCCTGCAGAGGCCCCCAGGTTCTTGATGCTTGTAGAGGCATTTGATTGATATTTGACTGGCTATCAGCTGTCAAGTGTCTTTCCAGCTTTACAATTAGGGTCATTTGGTAATAGCTAATAAAACTGATGATATAAACTTTAATTTAGTGATTTCACTTTAGCAATAGTCTCCTACACATAACATAAAAACAAATGTAATAAAATTTTTTTGCACCACTATAATAGAAAGAAAAATAGGAAACAATTATTTACTGTCAGAAGAACACGAGAATATATTAATACAATGAAATATCAAAAGATCCATATATAATAGTGTTGATTGATAAAGGTAAGTTACATATAATATGCAAAGCATAAAAGATAGAGTCTACACAGTGCTAATAGAAATAGATGCATACAGATGCCTAGTTTTCAGGTACTAGCAAGCAATTCTTTGGTTCATAGTCACTTAATTTGTTGTGACAGACTTTCCCATTGGTTGGTGCCATGCTAATATTTGGCACTTGCCCTTACTGTGTAGTAAAGGCCATCAGAATGCATGACATGCATAAGCAAGATGCTTGCCAAAGTGATTACCTTAGGGGGGGAAAAAGATGGAAAATTGTGATGAAGAGTACACACAATGGACCTCTGCCATATTATTGGTATCATAGTTATTAAACTAGGGTGCACATATAAGAGTAACAGTGTTGTTCTTTAGGTGCTTTTGTTGATTCAAATAATATTTATTTAAAAGGCTGACTAATATAAATGCCCTTTGTCTTTGTTTAGGCTGTCCTGGGGCATAATCTACATTGGCTTCATCTTAATTATTTCCGTATTCATCGCAGTGATCATAACATCTACCCGGATAATAGTGATGACCGGTTTCCTGGTCATATTTACACTCTTTTTCTTATATGGATTATCTTTGGTAAGTATATGTGTTTATTACTTCCTTTTACACATTAGATCTTCGATATGTGCACCACACATCAATTCTCCAGGATGCCAGGAAGGCGCTTTGCCATGCCCAAGTGTGAGTGTGTGTGAGCCTGTGCACACACATAAGTGTTCACCTGAGAAAGTTTCAATGGCTATAAGCAAGCAATGTAAACCAAAGTAAATTGGGTCTCTCTTTGTGCATCACATAATGAAATAGTGCATCAAAGGATTTTTAAATAAGTCCTTTAATTGGGATATTTCAAAATTTTAATTGTGAAACTTTTAATTACATTAAATGAGTAAAAAAAACTAGCTTGCTAGGCTGCTATTACTACTACTCAAGTTTCCTTATTATTTTATCATGGTGACCAATTAACATTGGTCTCATGGAGAAGGATTTTTAAATTTATGCTACTATTTTCAACAAATGTGAGTAAGAATAATACATTAATATTCACAGTTAAAGAAACAAACGGAGAAATGAAGAGTGGAAGTAATGAAGAGCAGTATTCAACTAGTCTGTAGACACATTTGATTATAATTGTTAGAGTAACTCTTATCCCTGGAAAAGGTCATTGTGAAGCCTTAAACTTCATTGAAGTGCTATTCCAATTTGCCTTGTACTCTAATATGAATTTGACATAAGCAAGGGTCTTAAAACCACTGTATTTTAAGTTATTATTTTTTCCATTTTTCATTTATTGAAAATATATTTTTTTCTCATACAAATATCCTGATTATATTTCCCCTCCCTCTATTCCTTCCACTTCCTCCCGTACTTTCCCTCTGCTCTAGATCTACTCCCTTTCTGTCTCTTATTAGAAAAGAGCAGACTTCTAAGAGAGAACAACCAAATATGACAAATTGAAATATAAGAACATGAAGTAAGAACTATAATATCAAAGTTGGACATGGCAACCCAACAGGAGGAAGAGTCCTCCTGTTTTGCCATTTTTTTGTGCCACCATTGCCTGAGCATATTTTGGAATCAAAGGTTTTATGGCTGTCTTGGTGTCCACATATCTTTTCCCATAACCTACAGACTTCCTTCCTACACTAAAGAGACTAGAACATAGGGATGAAGGCTCCATGTAGGCACCAGCTTGATTTCTCCATGTTCAGTGAGTTATGTGGGTGTTGTCCCCAGAAGTGAGGTCATGCTCTCAATTTGTGGAGAGCAACCATTTGTCATTGATCAGCCTAGGTTTTTTTGGGGATTCCCATGGAAACATTTTGGTCAACAACTCAGTCAAATGCAACCCAGTTCCACCACTGGAAGCCTCTCCTGACTAAGAGAGATGGCCAGTTGAGACTCCATAAGCCCCACTACTAGGAGATCACACTAGGATCATCTTCATATATTCCAGAAAAGTTCCACTGCTCTAGGTTTCCATGTAAGCCCTCAAATATCCCTAATTCCAGGTGCCTCTCTATAGTGAGTATTTTGGTTTCTTTTTTTAAAAGAATGTTATGTTATAGGAATATGTTTTTTGTTTTTGTTTGTTTGTTTGTTTTGTTTTGTTTTGTTTTAATCCTAGGTGTGGGGTATGGAGTTGCTTCAGATTGTCCACAGTAGCTGACTATGATTTGTCTCGTGCTCTGGTAGGGGTGTGATTTTGCCAGCTGCAGAGGGTTTTATGTTTGGAATTCCAGGGACTTTTGAGAGGGTATAAACATGCCAGAGCCCCAAGAGAAGTGGCAGCTGCTGCTCCTCCAGCTGCCTCTGCTCCCCCAGCTGCTGCTGCTCCCCCAGCTGCCTCTGCTCCCCCAGCTGCTGCTGCTCCCCTGCTGCTGTCCCTGTTGCTGCTGCACCTGCTACTAATTTCTGTTGATGTTTGCTGTTTGGTGGATCGCTGGTTGCTGTTGGTGGCTGGTCGCTGTTTGGAGATATCCTGAGGACAAAGATCAAACTTGCCCCAAGGAACTTGATGCCTCTAATAGGCAGGAAGTGATCTAATGATAATGATGCCTCCTTTCTCCTTTAACCTTTTTTCTCTACTATCTAGTGTTGGGGAGATGGGGTAGAGAGAGGAATGTAGTCATATTTTTGGTTACTTTATTGGCTTCTTTTTCTTACCTCCCTACACCAACCCTATACCTACCAACTCCCCAAATACCTGATCTTTCTGCTCCCGTCCTCACCTGCCCCTGCCTACCCATAAAATGTATTTTATTTCCCCCTCCTAGGAATAGCCATGCATCCCCTCTACAACCCTTCTCTCTAACCTTCTGGATCTATGGATTGTAGCTTAGTTATCATTTACTTAATTACTAATATCTACTTGTAAGTGAATACATGCCATATTTATCTTAATGAATCTGGGCTATCTCAGTCAGGATGTTTTTTTTCTAGTTACATCCATTTGCCTGAAAATTCATATTGTCATTTTTAAAACATCTAAGTAATACTCCATTGTGTAAATGTGCCACATTTACTTTATCCATCCTTGTGTTAACCTTTAATCCCAGCGCTTAGGAGGCAAAGGCAGGTGGATCTCTGAGTTTGGGGCCAGCTTGCGTTACAGAGTGAGTTCCAGGACAGCCAAGGCTACACAGAGAAACACTGTCTCAGAAAAACCAAACCCTCCTCCAAAAAAGGGTAAAGCTGCAATGGTTGAGAAAATGCCCTTGTGGTAGGATGAAGCTTACTTTGAGGATATACTCAAGAGGTATAGATGGATTTTGAGGTAGACTAGTTCCCAGCTATCTGAGGAACTGCTATATTGATTTCCATAGTGACTGAACAAGTTTGCACTGTCAACAGCAGTGGAGGGGCATTCCTCTGGCTCTGCATCATTGCCAGCGTGTTATGTCACTTGTGTTAATGATCGTGATACGTCACTTGTGTTAATGATTGTAGTCATTCTGACAAGTTTAAGATGAAATCTCAAAGTAGTTTTTATTTGCATTTGAATTCTTTGTTTAGACCTGTGCCCCATTTTAAGATTGGATTATTTGATTGTTTTTGTTTTTTATGTAACTTCTCAAGTTCTTTATCCTCTATCAGAAGTGGAGTTGGTATAAA
Organism: Lophiomys imhausi; assembly: GCA_907164525.1. Classification (NCBI taxonomy): domain Eukaryota; kingdom Metazoa; phylum Chordata; class Mammalia; order Rodentia; family Muridae; genus Lophiomys; species Lophiomys imhausi. Next base: position 1,921,469 of record CAJQZJ010033741.1, on the reverse strand, counting down.
TCTTTTCCCATTCTATAGGCTGCAGCTTTGTCCATCTGACAGCCTCTTTTGCCTTATAGAAGTTTTCATTTCCATGAGGTCCCATTTATTAATTGTTGGGCTTAGTGCCTACACTATCAGTGTTCTGTTCAGAAAGTTGTCTCCTGTGTTGATGTGTTCAACGCTATTCCCCAATTTCTTTTCTGTCAGGTTCAGTGTGTCTTGTTTTATGTTGAGGTCTTTGATCCACTTGGACTTGAGTTTAATGTAAGGCGATAAGTATGGATCTATTTGAATTCTTCTACATACAAATATCCATTTTGTCCAGCACCATTTGTTGAAGATGCTGTCTTTTTTTTCCAGTGTGTCTTTCTGGCTTCTTTATTAAAAATCATGTGTTCATATTGATGTGGATTTATGTCTAAGTCTTCAATTCAGTTCCATTGATCAACATGCTTATTGCTTGTTTTTATGCCAGTGCCATGCGATTTTTATTACTATAGTTCATTAGTATAACTTGAAATCAGGAATGATGTGGCCCCCAGCAGTTCTTTTATTGTTCAGGATTATTTTAGCTATCCTGAGTTTTTTTGTTTTTCCATATGAAGTTGAGAATTGTCCTTTCAATGTCTGTCAAGGATTGTGTTGGGATTTTGATGGGGATTGTGTTGAATCTATAGTTTTTGGTAGGATGACCATTTTTACTATGTTAATTCTACTGAATCATGAGCATGTGATATCTTTCCATCTTCTGATATCTTCTTCAATATCTTCCTTCAAATCCTTGAAGTTTTTATCACACAAGTCTTGCACATGCTTGGTTAGAGTTACCCCAAGATATTTTATATTATTTGAGGCTATTAAGAAAAGTGTTGTTTCCCTAATTTCATTCTCAGTCTGTTATTTGTATATTAGAGGACTACTGGTTTTTTGAGTTAATTTTGTATCCAAATACTTTGCTGATTTTATCATCTTTAGGATTTCCCTGGTTGAATTTTTAGGGTCATTTATGCTTACTATCATGAACCTGCTGTTGCTCAGAACCATGGCAGTTGTGTGGCTGAGCACTGTGTGTGTGTGTGTGTGTGTGTGTGTGTGTGTGGCTGAGTCAGAGTGCAAGCTCCAGGTTGCTGCACACCACTCTACTTGGCAAGGACATGTTCCACTGTGCATTGCACCCCTCTGTCACACCTGTATCACTGCTGCCCTGTTTCTAGTTCTGCCTCTCTCCACCACTCACTCACTGATTTGTTCCTCCCAGTTTCCCACCCCTCCATCTCATATGTGTTCATCATAGTGGCATTTGAAACTACAGTGTGTCACACAGTACATTCTTTTTATCCATACAGCCTTACATGCACATATAAATATTCATTGCAAGGTGTAGATGGAAATATTAATTTTTATAACTGATAATTGTGATTTTTCGGGGAATGGAATTATCCCTTAGCCAACTTAGGAATAATCATACAAACACTTGATAAATTTTAACAAACCTTAGCCTGGATTGTGCAATCTTAGCCCATCTGAACTAGAATAATTCTATTCCCACAAATAAAACCCCATTAACATATCCATATGTCCCCTGGGCTGTTATCCTCTATGCTATGCTGATGTTCCAGGCCACATGGAGATATGATCTTCCAATTAACCCATGGCATGTCTCATTCTTACTCTCTTATCTCTCTTCCTCCTTCCTCCTTCTGGCATTCCTCTCTCCTAAAGCCCTTAACCTTCTCCCCACCTACCTCTTCTACCCAACCTAGGCTGCAGGCACTTTATTCAAACAATCAACTTTAAATTAGGTAGAGCAAGGTTTACATAACAAAGAAAGGTATATATGACATTGTCCTTGTCTGTCGTATCACCAGGCTTTATGGGGAGCCAGTAAATAACATTAAACTCATAGCAGCCTAGAACAACCCACAACAGCAACAAGTCCTTGGTCTGGTTCAAGGTTTCTGGTTTCTGACACACCATAAATACTGGACTGTCACTGAGACTTGTCTCAGATATCCTGTTGTTGTCCAGAATCAGGGTGATCTTGTGGCAGTATTTACTAGAGCTTCCAGGTGTGCTGTTAGGTTGGTAGTATGAGATCTCTCCATTTTTTTTTTAATTTAACCTCTTAGTGCTCTGAACTTTCCTCTTAGTACCACTTTCATTGTTTCCATAAATTTGGTTATGTATTCATTTTCATTGAATTCTAGAAAGTCTTTAATTCCTTATTTCTTTCTTGACTGATTTTTCATTCGGTAGAGAATTGTTCAGTTTCCATGAGTTTGTAAGTCTTCTGTTGTGTTTGATATCCAATTTTAATCCATTGTGGTCTGAAAAGATGTAGGGTGTTGTTTCAATTTTCTTTTATCTGTTGAGACTTGCTTTGTGTCAGAGTATATGATAAATTTTGGAGAAAGTTCCATGCGGTTCAGATAAGAATGTATGTATATTCTTTTGTGTTTGGGTGAAATGTTCTATAAATATCTGTTAGGACCATTTGGTTTATAACATCTGTTAGCTCCCAGATTTCTATGTTTAGTTTTTGTGTGGATAAGCTGTTTGTCAGAGTACAGTACTGAAACTTCCCACCATCATTGTGTCAGGATCAATATGTGATTTAAGCTGTAGTAATTCTTGTTTTACAAACTTAGGTGCTCTTGTGTTTGGGGCATATATGTTAAGAATTGAAATGTCATCTTGCTGGATTTTTCCTTTGATGAGTATGTAGTGCCCTTCCCTATGTCTTTTGTTTAGTTTTGATTTGAAGACTATTTTGTTAGATATAAGATACACCAACTTGATTCCTATGTTCATTTGTGTGGAATATGGTTTTTGTTTTTTTTTTCAAACCATTTACCCTGAGGTAATGTCTATCCTTGATGTTGAGGTGTATTTTTGGATGCGGCAGAAGGGTGAATCCTATTTTCACATTTATTCTGTTAGCTTGTGTCTTTATTGGGAATTGAGACCATTGATATCGAGAGATAACAATGACTAATAATTCTTGATTCCTGTTATTTTGTTGTTGTTGATAGTGGCGGTGGTGGTGGTAGTATATGCTTCCTTTCCTTTGATTTTGTTGGTATGAGATTATTCATTTTCTCTGTTTTCATGGGTATGGTTAACTTCTTTAGGGTGGAGTTTTCCTTCTAGAACCTCTGTAAGTCTAAATTCAGCTTTATCTTGGAATATCTTGTTTTCTCCATTTGTGGTGATTGAAAGTTTTGCTGGGCATAACAACCTGGGTTGGTATTTGCAGTCTCTTAGAGACTGCAGAACATATGTCCAGGACCTTCTGGATTTTAAAGTCTTCATTGAGGAGTCAGGTGTAATCTAATATGTCTGCCTTTATATCTTATTTGGTCTTTTTCTCTTGAAGCTTTTAATATTCTTTCTTTGTTCTGTACATTTAGTGTTTCAATTATTATGTGGTGATGGGACTTCCTTTTCTGGTCCAATCCATTTGGTGTTCTGTAAGTTTTTGTACCTCTATATAATATATTTCCTTCTTTAGGTTAGGAACATTTTTTCTTACGATTTTGTTGAAAACATTTTCTGGGCCTTTGAGCTTTCTTCTTCTTTCTCTATTCCTGTTATTCTTATGTTTGTTTTTTTTTTTATTGTGTCCCAAATTTCCTAGATATTTAGTGTCAGAAGTTTTTTTTAGATTTAACATATTTTGAATTGATATTTCCATTTCTTCTATTGCATCTTCAGTGCCTGAGAGTCTATCATTTATCTCTTATATTCTGCTGGTGAAGCTTGCCTCTGTTAGAATTTCAAAAATTTTTATTTCTTGAATTCCCTCAGATTGGGTTTTCTTTATCGAGTCTTTTCCAGTTTCAGGTCTTGAACAGTTTTATTCATTTCTTTCCACTGTTCATTCATTTCCTAGATTTTTAAAAAGGCAGTTACTAATTTCCTCTTTAAGGACCTCTATCATATTCATAAAGGCTATTTTGCGGTCTTTTTCTTGTGCTTCAGCTTTGCTGGTGTATTCAGGGGCTGCTGTGGTAAGAGAGCTGGGTTCCAGTGGAGAGATATTGCCCAGACTGTTGTGTTTTATGCTGGTGTCTAGGCATCCGGGTTTGGGATGAATATAGGTCTAGGTGCTGATTTCTGGATTTGTGTTTGTTGGGTGGGTGTTTTGTTTCTTGGTTTCTGTTTCTTCCCTGGATTTTCAGAGAGTGTGATGTCTGTGTGTTATCTGTTTTCCTGGCCTACTCAGCTGGCGTGCTCACAGGGAACGCCTGCTGTTTTTGGAGGCTTGGATACTGGGATGAGTTGGGAGAAAGGAATGTTGGAGGAGGTCTTTGTGATCCCTTGGGGATGTGATCAGAGAGGAAAAGGATATCACAGCATGTTTCCTGCTAGAGAGCTAGGGATGAGACTGCTGGTGGGGGATTGGATCTCAGGAGCGGTAGGAGAGCTGCAAGTCCACCTTCAGCCTACTTGTTGCCCTGGGAGTACTGGCCCTTGGGTTAGCAGATGCCTTCTGGAGTTGGGGTCTAGAACACAACAACAAGGGGTGGGAGGGAGGTTAGAAAGGGGAATTCTGTGGGATCCACATGAGATGGGGGAGGGGTTTAAGGAAGGCTTCCATAGGTGTTCTGCCGCAGGGGCTGGGGATGAAACTGGGGGATTGGATTTAGGGGAACACAAAAAGAATAGCTCAAAAATGTTTTTAACTCTCAAAATACTTGGATTTTTAAAGAAGTGGCACCTATGATTCAAATAGTGCTTATTATAATTATTAACACATGTTAAATCTAAACAAATTAGTAGGATTCCCTGTGACAGTTCCACAGAGGCAGGTATCCCCTGCTGTTTGATCTATTCTTGGCATTCTCCACATACCATTCTTCCCAGCCCCTTTAATGTTTCTTTATTTTCTGTCCTTTCCTTCTTGTCCATCCCTCTCTCTATCCTTCTCTGAACAGTGGTTTCTGTATTTTTCTCATCTTCTAGGATGTTTTTTTCAGAAGTCATGTAGGTGGATAATTTTCCTTAGTACACTGATTTGTTCAATTTCCCCAATATTGTTTTTCTACCCTATTCTTGGATCAGCTTTCAGCTTTCCTTATTTCTTCCACAGAAACAGAAGCCCAGAAAATTGGTAGGGCATGTAGTTACTTAAAAAAAAAAGTGTGAGGTCAGAACAGAGATGCTGTGCCTTTACACTCCTCTCCCATCGTCATTGATAGTGTCTTGTATGAAGTAATGAGCTTGGTTTTGCTGATGATTACCTGTAACAAGCAGCTAATGTCTTCTCTCTTTCAGATAGCCGTAGCTTTCCTGACGGCTGTTCTGTTACAGAAAGCTGTCCTCACCAATCTAATTGTGTTTCTTTTTACCCTCTTTTGGGGGTGTGTGGGGTTCACTGTACTTTATGAAAAACTCCCCTCATCTCTGGAATGGATTCTGAGCATCTGCAGCCCTTTTGCCTTCACGTCTGGGATGGCTAAGGTAAAAACTTAGTTTATTATTGATGCTTCAAGGAATTAATCTTTGACGACTCTTTATAGTACACTCTGGTCTTAACCAAGAGCTTTTACTGGAATAACTTTCTCACTAAAATGCTAAATTTTCTATTTTATAAAAGAATTGTTATTAAGTAAAAAAGTTAAAATAGAAATTGCTAGTTTATTAAAAAATTCTGTGTAAAGCTGTTTAAAACATTTTGTTGTGTGAACCATGAATCAATCATGAAAATCTTTGAAGATATACATACATAGTACAACAAGCTTTATAAAGTCCATCACTGTACTTACGGACTTACTAAGAAGTATACTGCAGTATTCATTCGGAAGCACCTCTAAATATACCATCCTTCAACAGGTTCATATACCATTTCATGAAAATTACTTCCTTGCTGTTTATGGCTAGCCAAGTTTAGGTTTTGAAATATAAATACTTCTTTCACCCATTTTTAATTTTAGGTAAAGGATGCTATACATTATATCTTGTAAAATATGTTACTTTTCCTCTCAGTATTATGTTATTAGGTGTCATGCACAGTCTTGTATATAGGTACAATGTAGTATTATATACCATCTTATTGCATGCCCACATTATTTTCTTTTTGATAAATTAGAGTAGAATTCCAAGCTTTGACTTTTTTTTGATAAAACTATTACAAATATCCTTTCATGGTGTTTCTGGTGTATTCATAGGAGTTGGATAACAGGACTAGAGTATACAAACTTTAATACTCATGGCTGACACTAACTACTTTCCTAAAATGGTTACATCATTTGACTTTTATAAAAATGATGGTAGGCTATTTCAGTTTTTTTCAGTCTTTACCAACATTTGTTATTGTTAAAATTTCAAATATTAGCCATTCCGATGAAGACGTGATTTATTATTATGCTCATTAATTTGTGTTTTCTGTACTTTTGATAAGATTGGATGCCTTTCATGTAGCATGTTTTTCTTGTCCAAATTGTCTATCCAGATCTTTTTGTATTTCTACTGAATTTTCTATATTTTTCTTATTATTTTATAACAATTTCCTACATTTGCTATGTACTAGACTTTTTTTCAGTTATTGCTAGATTTTCTCTTATTGATTTCTGTAGGGGGTTAGATAAATTATATTTAGAAAATATATAGGGGTTTCTGATACTGTCTCTTAATTTGGAGCATGAATAGCATTATCAGCATGTGGACTAAAAACAGGAAACAAACAGGAGACTCAATAGACTGAAAAACAAAGTTGAAGTCAGGAAAAACAGGAAATACTCAATAGACTGAAAAACAAGGTTGAAGTCAGGAAAACCAGGAAAGACTTAATGGACTTGAAGAAACAAAGTATCTGGCCTGACATTGTTTTCAGCTGCTAAGTGGGCGGAGCCCAAATTAAGCTGAAACAGAGTTCCTCCTATTTAAGGACAGTGCATGGAGCCCAGAAAAGGAAGAGGCCCCTGATGCTAGAGAGCTCCAAGAGTCCTGCTAAAAAAAGTGCTGGCCATCATTTGATGGCCAGATTTCCCTGAAGCAGAAAGAAGCTGGTGAGCAAAGAAAGCCTGAGCAAGACACCTTTAGGCCACTGTTCGGACAGATCAAACCCCTCTAGGCAAAAGCTGAGCCACAGGGTTTAGTCCTTGGCCTTTTGGTGTCTTGCTCAGGCCTTCTTTGCTCACCAGCTTCTTTCTGCTTCAGGGAAATCTGGCCATCAAATGATGGCCAGCACTTTTTTCAGCAGGACTCTTGGAGCTCTCTAGCATCAGGGGCCTCTTCCTTTTCTGGGCTCCATCAGTCTATTGAGTCTTTCCTGTTTTTCCTGACTTCAACCTTGTTTTTCAGTCTATTAAGTCTCCTGTTTGTTTCCTGTTTTTAGTCCACATGCTGATAATGCTATTCATGCTCCGAATTAAGAGACAGTATCAGAAACCCCTATATATTTTCTAAATCTAATTTATCTAATCCCCTACAGATTTCTTTGATGAAAAGAGATATAAGAGAAAGATTTATTTTTTATTTTATATGTATGTGTGTGTGTGTGCACATGCGTGCATGCGCACACATACATAAATTCAGGACCAGAAAAGACTATCAGATTCCCTGGTACTGTAGTGACAGACACTTGTGATCCATCCCTCTGACTTACTGTACAGTTCTGGGCCTCTACTACAACATTGACTAGAAATGCAAGCGAAGGAAAACTTCCAGCATTTTGCTAATTAATATGTTTTTTCAAGAAGATGTCTTTTTTCTTTAACATTTATTTATTTCTTCAAGTCACATTTCAGTCAAAGTCCCCTCCCTCCTCCCCTTCCCAGTCCTCCCCTCCTACCCTCTTTCCCCTCACCCTCCTATCTGCTTTTTTGTTGTTGTTAATGTTTTTTAATTTAAGGTGTATCTTTTTTCTCCCCAACAGCTCCCCCTTTTAGTCCAATAACAGGCTCTTTTTGTTATAACAGTAAATACAATACAAAACAATAAGAACAATTAGGCGACACTTATGAAAATTATAAGGTATAACATACATTCCCAATGTCCAGTCCATACGTATTTGGCAACTGATGTTAATATTCTATTATCTATCTATCTCAATGAGTTTTAAGTTCTATACCTAACTCAGTTTCCATCCCAACTTGCATTACCAACTTAAAAACATCTTCTTAGACCTAGAACATCCTTTTAATTCCTAAAAAACTAAAACTTAACTGTGCGACTATAACTATCGAGTGTTCAAACCACATCAGAGACCTCAGAAGGATAAATATATCTGAATATGCAGGAAGTGCAGAGCCAACAGCCTCCAAAACTAAGAAATGGCAGACATCTGGCTGCCTGGACAGTTCTCAATTTCTCTCAATACATTGGAGTATCTATCTTCAGTCTTTTGGCCCAGTATCTCTGACAGCCAGGAATTATGAAGCAGAAATTATGAAGGACTTGTCTACCTTGTCTTGGCAGAACTAGGCTGTCTCTCCAAATGGAGATTCTTCAATGCTCATCATCTACTTGGAGTTGAATCAGGGGTGTTGTCAGGAGCTGACATGTCTCAATATCAAAAAAAAAAATCTTAGGTTAAGAAAACATCTTTGAATGTCATATTCTACAGATCTCTTGAGGATTTTGAAGACCACCTACCTATCACTGTATATTTGGATAAGCAAATGTTGCCTCTCTCTTAGCAACTTGATTTCTGAATAGCTTAAATTTCTAATTAAAGATGAACTGATCTTTGTATATTGATACAAAATTTAGGTTGACTCTTATTAAGGTATTGTATCTATATAATGCTTAAAAATTCAATGTGAAATTTTGGCCTTTTGATAAAAACTGTCACAAACTGTTTAGGATAATTGAGAAATGCAAACTAATAGTCATTGAAACATGTCATTTTGTTAGGTACTAGCATAGTGTATAGCATAAGTTAATCAAGAAGACTTCTTATCTTCTTAGTTTGTGAAAACATGTACTGTATTGTGAATGGATACTCCACTTTCTCAGGTGCTTTCCCTGCATCTACTGTATTAGTTACATCCCCCTCCATGCTTATTCTGTTGTACCCAGAATTATATTGATTTATTTTCAAATGTTGACTCAGCCTTGCATTTCTATTAGTTTATTAACTTGTAAATTGTATATTATTTACTATGCCTTTATTGTATTATTTCTTTAAAAAGCTAACTTGTAAAATAATAATTATTGATGCTATGCCAACTTATGAGTTTAAGAACTTATTATTTTTATTTGTTTGACTCTTAGATTATCTCCCTGGAATATAACTTGAATGGTGTAGTATTTCCTGACCCTTCAGGAGAATCATATGTACTGATAGCGACATTTTCCATATTGGCTTTTGATGGTCTTATCTACTTGGTTTTGGCATTGTATTTTGACAAAATCTTGCTCTGTAAGTAATAGTGGATTTTTTTCTCTGATCTTTCAGTTATTGACTACCTAGAAAAGTTTTTCTCAAGATTATATTAAAATAGCCTTAGAGGTGAGACTAAATCTCTAATCTCAGTCTGAATTAATTTCATTATACTTTGCAGTGAATGTTTATGTAAAATTGGCATGATTTTAAAAATAATAATAATATAATTATATAAGTCAATTTGAAATATAATTTTATATTAAGTTTTATTACTTTTCAAGTGTTCTTCAAAGTGTTTTGAAAGAGTGATAGTAAGAATTTAGACCAGAACAACCTGAAAAAATAAAATGAGGCATGAGTGTAGGAGCAGTCTCCTGGGAAGAAGATGAGGGTGACAGGTAGGTGGGCAATAAGACCAATACCAGAGGAGCATACTCTGATGACAGTGAATAATATTCAAGCAACACACTGTCAGAAATTAAAGGCATTTCAGAAGAAAACTTCAAAAACAAACACGAATCAGTTCCTGTTATGATTTGGTTATTACTGGGCCATTACACCGTAGAAATGTGTTCTAATAAATATTCATTAGTTACTGTTCTCAACATTTTCACATTTTGTTTATATTTACAAATATATAGGTTATGCAGTTAATTTTCTTTTTCTTGCCAATAACCAAAAAACTCACATAAGCCAAAAGACCCTCCACATGTACTAGAACCAGAATGCTCATTTCTATGCACGATTTTATTCATTCTTTTAATTTTTAATAGTCCCCCCACTTTGGTAATAGTTAATATTGTCTTATATATTTCTCTGTATGCCTATGGCCCTTTATTTCTGGCTTATACATGAAGATCCTTAGTAACAACTAATATGTAACTTCTTTTGTATCAATAAAAATTTTATAATATTGTCATATTCATCTATAAAAATTAGAATTTCTGCATTGTTACTTTTCATTCATGTTTGTAGATTTCAGTATTATATTGAGCTATATTGGCATAGTCAACTTATTTAAGTCTTTAAACATGTCTATAATTATTTTATGCACCATATTAATAATTGTGTTTCTAAAAATATTTGATTTCACCTATCCTCATAAATACCTTTTATATTACATTTTTCAATTATTTGATTTATATTTTATTGAAAGTTCTATTGTATTAACTTTTGAAATTTTACTTTAAGTTTTGATTGTTTATTAGTTTTCTGAACAATAGTAAATTTGAAGGGAAAAATTGTATTATTTTTGAAAGTTCAAAATACTTCATTTTTCCTTACAAGGCTTCTTTATTCATTATATTGATCTGATATTTTATCACTCTTGACTAATTAGATGGAGAGGAGCGTCGTTATTCTCTACTGTTTTTCTTGAATTCAACATCGTGTTTTCGACAAACAACTAGTAGAAACAAGGTCATTGAGAGAGATTTAGACCCAGAGCTTCCTTCTGATGATTATTTTGAGCCTGTAGATCCCAAATACCAAGGAAAAGAAGCCATCAGGTAAACACATTTGTAGCTGTGCTAATGTGAGTAGAAGCTGGAAGGATTGCTAACCAAAGGCTATCTGTGAGTCTGTGGCCAGTGTTGAAGGGGAAGGCATTTGTCTTTATCAGCATCAGCTTGAACTATTCACATTCCGTGGCAATCACCTTAAGTGATTAGTTTTCCTTAAGTGCTTCTTCAAATGGAAATTCCCTTTGATGGGCTCTCTATCACTTGAGGATCGAGAACACTTCGTGACTGATAGTCACCAAAGACAATCAGAAAACACAGCTATTTACATTATGATTCATAACCATTGCAAGATTACAGTTATGAAGTGGCAATAAAACTAATTTTATGGTTGGGGATCACTACAGCATGAGGAAATGTATTAAAAAGTCGCAGCATTAGGAAGGTTGAGAACCACTACTCTGTGCATTCTACCCTTGTTTTATCTTGTCTGACTTTCTGCTTCTATCTTTTGTGTTTGTATTAAAACTTTTGTTGCTTTGCTTTGCTTTTTGAGACAGAGTCTCCCTATAGCTCAGGTTGGCCTCATATACTGTTTAATAGTCAAAGATGACAAAAAGAAACTTCTGTTTTTCTTTCCTCCACCTCCCAAGTGGTGTGGATAGCAGGCATGTGCCTCCATGCCTGACTGAATGTCCTTTGAAGACAGAGAAATTGAATGTATAGAAGGTACACAAAGAGAATGTCGTCTGACAGTAGAGGCATAAATTTGAACTTTTCCAGAAAAACAACAGAATGTCTGCCCCAGATGCAAATGATTATTTTCAGTTCTGTAGTCTGGAAAACATCAGTTTCTCCTAAATGGGAGTTTCCTTATTAAAATAAAATATTAAACTCCAGCTACAAAGGACATGTAAGCCCAATGGGCATTATACCATGCAAAGAACGGCTTAAATAAAATTTCTGATGGTACTTAATCTCCTTTAACTCTTCCAGCTCATTCAGTGATCATCCTGCTGTATTTGCTGTGTAAGTATGAATGTGAGGTGAAAGCTGAATGACAAAGTCAAAATGACCGATGGCTAGAGAGTCTCATTTGCTTTCTATTTCAGAGGACACGATCCATTGAAAATAATTATTTGTGTCTCTGAACATTCAAGTTATGTCATATGTTATTTATTATAGTGTTTTAGACCTCTACCATTGTATCTGTCTGTGTTTTTTTATGTGTGTGGTTGTGTTGACTAATAAAGCACCTCTTTATTGTTTCAGAATAAGAAATATTAAAAAAGAATATAAAGGGAAGTCTGGAAAAGTGGAGGCTTTGAAAGGTAAAGAAAAATATTTCATTCTTTACTTGACTTAATTATGAATACCAAAAACCTGGGAAACATTCAGTATGAAAATGTAAAAGTATTGACAAAAAATCAAAACAAAAAACAAAAAAAACCCTAAAAAACAAGAGAAAGAAGTAAAAGTGCAGGTAACCTAACTCTGGATGCTAATAATAACTCAGAATTTATTGTAAAATCTTTTTATTAAATTTATTTAAAAATCCAGATACTTCTTGGATTTATTAATTTACAAAAGGATGATAATACTGTGGAAAAATATGGCTTTTTAAAAAATTTTTACTTTGGCTACCATAAACACATTTTTAAATTTGTACTGTCAGGAAAGAATGCTAAAATCTGGAAAAGCTTTTAGTCATAGATTTTACACAGTTCATATTTATTGAGGCACGAATGAACTGAAACATTAACCAAAACAACATTAATGAAAGCTTTGACAGTGAGTTAAATTAACAAATCAATATCCTATGACAAACTGATATTTAATTTTGTATGGTTAGGCATATTATAATGCTAAATATTCTACAGATACAGTTTTATTTTTTTAAAGATTTATTTATTTATTTTACACATATGAGAGCTCTGTCTGCATGTACCCCTGCAGACCAGAAGAGGGCATCAGATAGATGGTTGTGACCCACCATGTGGTTGCTGGGAATTGAACTCAGGACCTCTGGCAGAACAGACATTGTTCTTAACCGCTAAGCCCTATCTCCAGCTCCAGATACAGCTTTATATAGCAAACACTGAGGAGGCATAGATTAACAGCTACATTTTGGAGGTTTAGATGCTTTTATAAAAATGATTTCTAGGCTGGTTGTGGTGACACACATCTTTTTCTCCCCCTATTTTTTAAGAAATAGATTCTTTTCTTATACAGTATATCCTGATTATAGTTTCCTTTCACTCTATTTCTCCCAATTCCTCCCCATCTGAATCTCTCCCTTTCTATCTTTCATTAGAAAAGAACAGGCTTCTAAGAGATAACAACAAAACATAACAAAATAAAATATAATGAGAATAAAACAACATAAAAATAAATAAATAGTAAAATAAAAAAACCAATGTGCTGCAGGAAAAAGATAAAACAAAAATCATCACACTGAAGTTGGGCAAATCAAACCAACAGAAGGGAATGGGTTCCAAGAAAAGGCACAAGAATCAGAGACCTGCTCATTCACATACTCAAGAGACCCATAAAAATCCTAAACTGAAAGCTGTAATATATATGCAGAGGAACTGACCCAGTTGGCTCTATGTTTGCTGTTTCAGTCTCTGTGAGTTCAAATGATCTTTGCTCTGTTAATTTAGCGGGCCTTGTTCTCCTGGTATCCTCCATCCCCTCTTGCTTTTATCTCTCTGCATAATGTATGGTTCTAGGTCTCTGTATTTGTTCCAATCTACTGCAGAAAAAAGCTTTTCTGATGATGGCTGAATAAGGCACTGATCTATGACTATAGTAGAATATCATTAGGAGCCATTTTATTGTTGTTTTCTTTCTTTCTTTTTTTAAACCAACATTGTTTGGTTTTACCTTAGGTCTCTGGGCCACTTAGTCTCTGGTTCTTGGTCACTAAAACAGTGTTTGAGTATGAGTTCAATGTTATGGGAAGGGTCTTAAATTGAATCAGACATTGGTTGGTTACTTCTATAAGCTTTGTGCCACCATTGCCCTAACACATGTTGCCGGAAGGGGAGATTGTAGAACAAAGGTTTTGTGGCTGGATAGGTGTTTATGTTTCTCTTTTGGTAGCCTGCAGAGGACATTCCCTTATCAAAGGCACTAGAACATAGGGATGAACGTTCTATTAGACACCAGCTTGACCTCTCCAGGCTCAATGAGTTGTGTGGTGTTTTCTTCACCAATGAGGTCCTGCTATCAGTTTGTGGAGAACAATTTATAGTCTTCACAATAGTCTGGGTTGTTTGGAGATTTCCATGGGAACCCTTTGGCCAACAACTCAATTGGATGTCACCCATTCCCAGTACTGGGAACTTTGTTTTGACAAGAGAGGGCAAGTCTTCCACATTGTTTCGAGATTTCATTAGTATCACCTTCATATATTTTAGGAAGTTTCCACTGCACTAGGTTTCTATACCACCTCTCAAATGCCACTCAATTCTAGCTATCTTTCCCTGCATTCCTTCCCTTAACCTTATCTCCCCTCCCCCTCCTGATCTTTATATATTTTCAACATTAGTCCTCTATTGGAAGTGGAGTTGGTAAAAAACTTTTTCCATTCTGTAAACTGGTGCTTTGTGCAAATGACATGTCCTTTGATTAGCACACTTCTTTAATCCCAGCATTTGGGAGGCAGAGGCCAAAAGATCTCTGTGAGTTTAAGGCCAGCTCGGACCTTATTGGGAGTTCTGGGCCAGTTAAGGCCATATAGTGAGACCCTGTCTAAAATAAATATAAGGGAATAAAATAAGACGTGAGTTTTACAAAAGTCTGAGTCTTAAAAAGCTAAAACCAATGGATCATAAACCCTGCTAAATATTGAGTTCCCTGTTTACATTGTGTTTATTTTCTAACAACTGGGCACCTCTTAACTCAATATTATTCATTCCTTTGAGATTGGGTCTTTGAGGATTCAGTGTATACGTGAACAACTTTATTCTTCTTTGAATTCCTTTAACTAAATACCATTCAGACATGCCTTTTCCTTCTTTAAGTTTGGCTCATGATATATCAAAATTAAATTTAAAATTTCAGAGGACATTATGAACTACCTTGCCACTTATCAGAGTCATGAGCTTTGGGTTTTTGTTGTTGTTGTTGTTTTGTTTTTTGTATCTTTAAATGTCTGTAGGGAGTTAGATTAATATAAATTAGATTTAGTAAATATCTAGGTTTCTGATACAGTCTCTTAATCCACTGGGGCATGAAGATCAACTTGGCTGTGAGCAATCATATCATCTTATGGATGAAGTCAGGTGAAACGAGGGGAGTCTCTATGGACTGAAAAACAAGGTTGAAGCCAGGTGAAACAAGGAAAGACTTTATGACCTGGCATTGTTTTCAACTGCTAAGTGGGCAGAGCCCAAATTAAGCTGAAGTAGGTGGAACAAGGAGCGATCCTATTTAAGGATAAGTGGATGAACCCGAGAGGGCGTGCTGGGGGCTCCATGCTAGAGCTTTGATGCTAGCGAGTCCTCACGCTAAAAAGGACAAGGAGTAGTTTGTATCCTCTGATGGAGAAAGTGCTGGTGGACTGATGACCAGATCTCCCTGAGGCAGAAAGAAGCTGGTGAGCAGAGAAAGCCTCAACAAGTCAGCAAAAGGCCAAGGACTAAACCCTGTGGCTCAGCTTTTGCCTAAAGGGGTTTGACCTGTCCGAACAGTGGTCTGAATGGAACTGTGGCCAGCTTTAAAGACTGAGGCAGAGCGGCAGAGTTGCTGATGCGAAGGAAATAAAGTGGCCTACAGATGCTGAGGTCTCCCAGAGAGAAGAAAGCCTCAAGCCTTATTTGAGGTGAAACCTCCATAGCCAATTTACCCTGATGAGCCTGCATCTGAGATATTCCAGAAAAAGGACTGCTAAGTGCATTAAAGGGTCTACCCCAGTTTCCTGAAGACTGAGGACCTGCCCCAGAGACTGTATCCTTAGAAAAATAGTTGTAATAGTTATCAATAGGTTTAGTGGTTAGGTCTTGGGGGTTGAAGGCATTCATAGGGGTTGTAGGAATTTATAGGAATAGTAGTTAAGTAAGTGTATTTGTTATAAGTGAATATAGTTATTAATAAATAAGTGTTTAATAATTAAAAAGTAGGGTTTCAAATGTCTTCAAATTTTCCTTCCATTTTCAGAAGGAGTAGTACTTTAAAAAATTAAGGCATTGCATCTCAAGACATAAAAAGAAGTATGCAAATATTCCACCTGGAGATTTTCCATGTGGAATTACTCATTGGAAGGCCAGGCCAGGAGAGAGTGCCCTCTCTAAGACTTCTCTCCTTGCAACTAGTCCTGCCACTTTGAATCACTTCTGAGAACTTGCTTTTGCATTCTCTGTGATTAAATGAAATTACACTGTATGAATAACAGGAGGAGTGCAACCACCATACTGATAGATGACATATACTTTATTTCTAAGTCTTCACTGTCTTAAAAATGGTAAAATGAATATTTATTCAATCTCTATAAAGATTACTGTTTCCTGAAGATGGATTTATAGAAACAGAATCACTGAAAAAATCCACATTTTAAAGATTCCTGATTCATATTTTAAATCACCAACCTCAAAGTCATAAAAATTCATACTTGTGAGCTAAACATAGTTAAAATAACAATGACAGTAATAAACATTCACTTTATTAAGCACTTAGTGTTGGGAGCCAGGCTAAGAGCTTCATGTGAAAATTTTAATTTTGTGAAAATCTTACTACTTTCTCTCACATTTTGCTGAGGAGGAAACCGGCTTTTATATTTAATTATTGCTGTGGTAACGATCAATTCCAGGGTAGCAAATGCCACTTTCCTCTTGCCCTTGAAATGTATCATTATTTTATTGCATGTAATTTATCTCCTAATTAATTAGTTAGTGTGGGTGTGCGTCCATGTGCATGATGTGTGTGTGGAGTGGGTGCATGGACATCAGTATTTATGTGGAGGTGAGAGGAGAACTTCCTGGTCGGTTCTCTCCTACACTTTTACATGGTCTCTGGAGATAAACTCAGGTTGCCAGACTTCCTCAGCAAGAGTCTCTACCCATTAGTCCCTCTTGCTGGCCCATGCTATGTATTTTTTTTTTAATTTAAAAACAACAAGTATTCCAGGCCAGCCAGGGTTACACAGCCACATGTTGTCTCAAAACAAAAACAGAAAACAAAACACAGATATAAAAGTTGCTAATACATATTTTTTAGTTGTGCAATATTGCTGTTTTGTTTTGTGAGAAAAGGTCTCTCTATGTAGCCCTGGGTGTCCTGGAATCTCTATGTAGACCAGATTAGCCTCAAGCTCATAGAGATCCTCCTGTCTTCTCTGCCTGCTAAATGCTGGGATTAAAGACGTAATCCACCACACCAAGAACAACATTGTTTTTAAGTGATTCATCTTTTTTGAAATTATTAATTTGAGAGACAATTTATGAATATTTATTTTATAAATATTTTGGTCCATTTCAGACTTCTGCTAGTCTCTGGATTCTAAACTAATCCCATATTGTTTATGCATTTTACACATATCAGTGCGTCAACAGCGTTATTTAAGTTACCATAGTTCTTCAGTGTGCTATGTAAAGTATTGCTGAATTCATCATGAAATTCAATTGTCTTGTTCTGTGTGTAGGACTAGCCTTGTCTAATACTCTGTTATTGATAATGTTAATATCTTATACTAAAAAACAGGCTTGTTCTTTGATATATATGAGAATCAAATCACAGCAATTCTGGGCCACAGTGGAGCTGGCAAATCTTCATTACTAAATATCCTCAATGGATTATATGTTCCAACAGCAGGTAAGCAAAAAGCAGTACCTCAAAGACAAGATATATGATAAGAGAACAGGGGCAGATATATGCCTGTCATTTTAAATTCTATGGCTTGATACACATAATCTTTATCTAAAGTTGTTTTCCAGAATTATATGATTTTGAATGTACTTCCTACTTCCTAGATTTCATGGGAATCACTTGTATCCCATTGTGTGTTATCTCAGAGAAAATATACTGAGTACCATGAACATGTGCTAATGCTAAGAATTAGCAATTGCTAACAAAGTTGCAATTTTGTATATTTATGAGCACATGCCATGATTTTATTGAAGGAGAACTACAAATATAAGTGAAATATGTTAACTAGCTAACCTTAAAATATTTTAACCTCCTTTTAGGATTAGTCACAGTCTACAATAAAAATCTCTCTGAAATGCAAGACTTGAAGGAAATCAGAAACATGACTGGTGTTTGTCCTCAACATAATGTTCAATTTGATGTGCTCACGGTGAAGGAAAACCTCACCCTCTTTGCTAAAATAAAAGGGCTTCTTCCACAGAGGGTGGAACAAGAGGTAGACTGTGTGTTTTCATCTTCTCAGCTCCCAACCATTTCCCATGGTCACTCGTGATCACAGAATTCTTTTGACCATTTATCCTCCTTCCTACGAATGGAATTTAGGCAAAGAAATGCTACAAAAACACCTTCTTTTTTTCTGGATTTTTTTTTTTTTTTGGTTTTTCGAGACAGGGTTTCTCTGAATATCTCTGGCTGTCCTGGACTCGCTTTGTAGACCAGGCTGGCCTCGAACTCACAAAGATCCGCCTGCCTCTGCCTCCCAAGTGCTGGGATTAAAGGCGTGCGCCACCACCGCCCGGCTAAAAACACCTTCTTTAGCTCTTAACACTCATATGGCTGTTGAACTGAGAGGGGCTGATATGTAGGGGCAACCCACTCCTGAGGAGTAGGATAGTTGGGAGAGGGTGGGACCATGAGGGGTAGAGAGAGGAGACTGTGATGGAGATGTAACTTGAAGTAATAAATAAACACAAAAAGCACCTTCTTTAATGGACGGTTAAATTTGTCACATATGGATCATTTTGTGTATTTCTTGTATAGGTACAACAAATTATATTGGAATTGGACATGCAAAATATTCAGGATAACCTTGCTGAGCATTTAAGTGAAGGGCAGAAAAGAAAGCTCACCTTTGGGATTGCCACTTTAGGAGATCCTCGAGTAAGTAAGATTATGCACGGGAAGGAAGGAGATTGCCAGTAAGAAGCATCTTCTTCTGCCAGTAATTGTAGCAGAGTTTTTATGCATCATACTCTAGTGTATCAGGCAAGAACCTGTTATGCTTGCTTATATAAAGATATACTATAATTATTTATATTTGCTGTGTTTTGCTTATTTTCCATGCTATTATGAAGAAATAGGTAATTTGGAGGGGTCATATTTTGAGTATCTTTATCCTCTATAGATTTTGCTCTTAGATGAACCTACTGTGGGGCTAGATCCCTTTTCGAGGCAGCGAGTGTGGAGTTTCCTGAAGGAACGCAGGGCAAATCGGGTGATCCTCTTCAGCACTCAGTTCATGGACGAGGCTGACATCCTTGCTGGTAACTGATAATTGCATTTCACTGTCATGATGAAAACTTTGGGAAATTTATATATGACATTTATTCCTAGGGTAAGAACCCTGTCCTCATTACCTCAACTCCAAAGCAGTCTAGAGGACATCGGAATCCAGTCCTATCCTGGAACTCCTCACTGTCTGCACATTTGTTGGGTTGTGACCAGTAGAGGAAACTTGTGATGACTTATTTGTTTTTAGATCATTTGTATGTTTACTTAAACTGTTAAATCTTTAATATATGTTTGCTTTAAAAATAGTTGCTTGTTTCTTATCATCCAGATAAAGAACATACTCATATGTAACCTGAAGTAATCTCTAGTGTCCCTTTAAGGAAGTGTGGGAGGAAGCTTAAAAAGATTAGTGTTCAGATCTCCAATTACATCAGTTTTAAGATGTGTTCAGATCTCCAATTACATCAGTTTTAAGATGTGTTTCAAAATTTCAAACATCCAGTAGGCACAGTTGTGTCTCATGGAGTAACTCCTTTAGAATTCTGAGCTTTAGTTTCTCACTTATACTTTCTAGAGAGGAAAGAAATGACTGCTAATACTCTTTTACACTTGCTCCCTGTCACTCAGACAGAAAAGTGATCATATCCAACGGGAGTCTGAAATGCACAGGTTCTTCTGTGTTTCTGAAGAGAAAATGGGGTCTTGGATATCACTTAAGGTAATGAAGTTTTCAGAAAAGACTAAATACATAATTTTTAAGATCTATTTTTATTTTATTCGTGACTCTATGCCACATACTGCAGTGCTTAAGGAGGTCAGAGGAAGACATTGGGTCCCTGGAGATAGAGTTATAAGCAGTTATGAGCCAACAGACTTAGGTATTTAGCATGGAACTGTAGTCCTCCAGAAGACTATCAAGTGCTGCTAACCACTGAGACATCTTTCCAGCCCAATATATCTGCTTTAGTAATGGTAACCCAGAGGTGCACATTTCTGAGCAAGAATAGGTCTCAAACTTTATCTCTGACAAAATGGATTGAGAACTGTTTAGTAAATAATTTGTAAATTTTTTAGTAAATATTTCCCTGGCTTCTTGTAATCCGTAGTGTTAACTCTAGCAATATTTCTACATTATAAATCATAGCTGTCTGTCCACTACAGGAATATTTTATCATTTTCCATGTTGCTATTCTGTGAAGCCTAAACTTCAACCTTTTCATTCTCCATTTTCCTCATTGGATCCCTACAATACTGCAGTATTTTCGTTCTTTCTTAAGAATCCAAGGCAATACTTTCAGAAACCCATATCAGTAGGGAATCAGTATGGTTTCAAAGAGTTGTGTCTAAAAAGAAACTGAGTGTGGGCTAAAAGAATTCTAAAAGACAAAATCCCCCCCCCAAAAAGCAACAGAAGGATGTTTTGACAGTACACTAATTTCTGATAGTTCACTGCCAGGTGCACTAATTACTTTCCCTTTGAAATCTCTTTTGTATAAAGTTGTCCCCTCTACTCATCTTTACACGACATACATAGCATTAACCACAATGAGCGTGTGTTTGGAAGGCGCTGTGCTCACCTCTATGCCACCAGCAACACTCTGAGCATGGATTTATTTGCACTTGTTTTGAGTTTGTACATATTCTGTGTTTCGATAACAATATTTCAAGCCGGTGAATTGTTATTACTATTACTCATTTGCTTGTTTTCTCAAGCTAAGAAAAGCGATATACAAACAACTATTTTGTGTGGGAGCAGTACAAAAATGCAATTGTTTGTCTTTTGTTTTGAAATAATAGTGTGTTTATGAACGAAACATGTGATTCAGAGCAGTTAGCATCCTTCATCAGTCACCACATACCCGATGCTAAATTAAAAGAAAAAAACAAAGAAAAGCTCGTGTACATTTTGCCTTTGGAAAGGACAAGCAAGTTTCCAGGTAACATATACGACTACAGTGGGACAGAATTAGAGAAAAAACTTTGAATTTTGTTTTTTAATGGATTTAAATTGTCTTAGTCTTTTTTATTCAACAGAAATTAGGATGAAGATTTGAGCGCACTGTATTTATTTGGTAATTGATCAATGGAAGCGCCAGCAGGGAGGACAGTGAAAAACCTAGGGAAACTTCCAGTATTGAGCAGGTTACTACGGTGGGTGGGCCAAAAGGAGTGTAGCACCGTTGGAGGAAATGAGAGTCAATGTCCTCACAGTCACAGCAGTAGAGAGGTGTGGAGAAACTGCTGACTCATTTTCTCTGTCCATCATTAGTTAAGGGACACACCCAGGGATATGAACTCTTAACCCTTCTGGCTTGCTCTGAAAATTAGCATATATATCTAAGATCAGAAAAAAAACTCATTCAGGTAAATGTTTTTAGTAAGCAGATTTATTGTGTCTGTTGAATACAATGGAGACGAAGGTGTGATAAGAAGGTCTTTCCTGTCAGTATTCTTGTATTTTCATTTTATTGTATATGCATTTATTTTTCAAGAAAAAAGCATTGCTTATTTCTAAAAAGCACAAACTGTGTACAAAGTAAACTGTGTCAGGTACTATCTTTATAGTTCTCTCTCTCTCTCTCCCTTTCTCTGTGTGTGTGTGTGTGTGTGTGTGTGTGTGTGTGTGTGTGTGTATGATCTGGGAGATAAAATGTTTTGTTTTATAAATGAGGAAAGATTTTAATTTCTTTTTATTTAAATAGTTTTATATATGCATTTAGTTTATTAAGTATAATTCTCTATAGGTCTTATTTAAATAAACCCCTTTATATTATTTAGTCTCACTGGGCAAACATGTAGAAATTAAGATCTTCATTCTCTCAAATATGCCTGCTCTCTTTATTCTTTTAGGATTGTGGAATGTGGTATTCTATACTATGTTGTTCTTTTCTTGAACTAAAATCATCTGAGGTACAACTGGCCTGCCTTGTTGGTCTGAGAAGAATGATAAGCAGTTATATGCTGGTACCACTTAGACAGAAACACTGATATTGATGTCCAGCCCAAAATAGTCACTTTCCATAGACATAGGCTTCTGCTAATCCAATGATGTGTCTATGTCCATTCTAGGACATGAAACACCAGGTGCTCTGAATGCTATGCATATATTCTAGAAAACATATTCTTTGCTATGTAGCCTTACTTACTTAGTTACTCTGTATTCATATTGATCAACACCCAATCCATGCAGAAAGGTGAGATTTTAGAATCTTCTCGAAGCTCATATTGCCATCCATATATTTCCTAGGAAAGAGATGGTTAAGCAGTGTTTTGATCTTGCAAATCCATTGTATTAAAGATGCTGTTTCATACTAGAAATATAGCATTAAATATGATGCACAAGTCTCTGTTCTCATGGAGCCTAATCTCAAACTATATGGGGGGAAAAGTGGCCAAAGAAAATAAAATTGAACTATAACTGTTTGATTATCTTTAGGCACGAGCGAATGTCTCTCTCTCTCTCTCTCTCTCTCTCTCTCTCTCTCTGTGTGTGTGTGAGTGTGTGTGTGTGTGTGTGTGATAATAGCTTTTAAACTAAACACAGGGCTCCATGCTTGCTAGCCAGGTACTTTCATGCCAGTGTTGTTTATAAAGATAGGGTCAAAGGTCACAAAATCAAATGCATTCCAACTAGAAGGCAAAGAATGTGTCTGAAGGAAATGAACAGAGTGAGCAGAGAGTGGGTAGGAATGGATAAAGTTGTAGGGTGGATGAATGGCTCATGGAGCCTAAGAAGCTTTGAACATTTGATTATTGACACTGATTTTTATTCTAAGCACATTGAGAAACCACAAAAGGACATTAAACAGGAGGGAGCTAATATGTGACCTGTATTTTTGTTTTTGGATAAAGAGGGTCACTCCAGATACAGGTGTACAAGAGCAGACCATAAGAGACTAGTTATGGAGCTCATTTACAGGCCCGGAAGAGCCTCTTGTCTACCATGGTGCTAGAAAAGATGGAGGAGAGTTGATGTCTTTAAAACATACATTGTGATAAAGCTGAAAGGTCTGCCCTATGGGATGCATACAGAATGTGACATGTAGATTTTGCCTTCAATTAATGCATAGAAGATAATGCTATTTATTGTTAAGTAGTGCATAGAATAGTTAGATCATAGTGAGGAGAAAGTATTAGTGCCCTGTTTTAGAATTTAACTGGGCTGTATCCACAGCCCACATAAACTGCTTTGTTAAAGACCAAAAGAAAAGAAGAAAGGTGAAGAAAGGCAGAGGGTGTAACAAGAAAAGAAGACCAATTAATGAAGTTAGAAAGGGAATGTGTCAGGGCCACAAGGATCCAGGAGAGGTTAGAGAGGAGAGTGGGGCTGAATGTGGAAATACATCGTATGCATGTATAATAATTTTCAAAGAATAAATGAAAATATATTTTAAAAATAAAAGTGAAATACAGACATTCATGAAATTTAAAATATGAAGGTCTTTGTGAAGTAGAAGAGAGCAGCTTCTAAAAAGGGGAATGGACAGACAGCATGTGAACTTGAGCTGTTCGTAAGGTGTGACAGATAAATGTTTACAAGGTTTTGGTGACAAACGTATATACAGGGAGGGATGGGGGAAACTATTATTTGTCTTTGCTTGGTGGACCCTATAGCATTCTGCCTGACACAGCAGTATAGAAGAAAAAATGATGGAGGAGAGGAGATCACTTTGGGAAAGTATGGAGGATAAATTCAGAGCATAAGTAGAAGGTGGTTGCCTTGGAAGGAGCAGTTGTAAGTGTTACACACATACAAGAAGATGCCCAGATGTGGGCAGAGGGTTTCTATATGTTGCTAAAAAAGACCATGGTCTTTATGACTGCTCATATTTCCTCAGAGAAGTCTGTAGGAAAAATAGAATCTAAGAATATAAGATAGAGTGAGATTCCTTGAAAATAAAGTTTGCATAATAATTTCTGAGAGAGTGGTTTTTTCCTTTAAATTATGATTATATTCTGAAGATATGAAATCTGAACAACATTAAATATATTTAAGACAAATGTTCAGTTACTAAGATTAGTGTATTTATATTGTTTTGAAAGTTTGTATATTCCTTTTGTTAACTTAGACTTCTTCAGTTATCTTGATAAATATTCTGGCCAGGGCTTGATGAATTATGAAGTTTCCATGTCAACTCTGAATGAAGTCTTCATGAACCTGGAAGGAGAATCAACTACTACACAAGGTAAAACTATTTGCATAAGTCACAGAATCAATTAATAATGGCCATGTATCAATTTAGCTTTTGTAGCTTTTTAAGGAGTGTGACCCACTGTAAATTTGGCTGTATTATCTGACATGGCTATTATATTTCCTCACATCATCACTACAGCTAGCCAGAGATCCACTCTTTGTGTTGATAAATTCCTCTTTGAAAACTAACTACTTGGTATTATAGCAGTCCTATCTCCTGAAAGTCACTGTTTTTTGGATTCTTTGATGCTGTTAATGTTCTTAATCAGAGAGGTATGGGGTCTGAACCTCACTTCTTATAAAAATTGTTTCTTGCTTGTTAAGAGAGAAGGCCTACATGGAGAGAATTCTTAGCAACTTCCAGGTAGTTTAGCAGGATATAATAACTGTCATTTTTGGGGCTCTTCATTTTACAGATTAATCAATGTGGATAAACACTGGGATATACCCATATCTTATTACTGTAATAATTCTTTCAACAGATGTGATTGATACCTTATACAGATAAATTTAAAAGCAGTTAGAGGATTCTTCAGAAGCCATCTGCTTATAGCTCACAGATCTGGGCAGCATAGATGTTAACTATTTTCAGAGCTAATGACTTTCCATTTCAAGTGATTGACATCTTCGTATTAGGCATATAACTCGAAACATTTTTATTAATTTTAAAATTTTCATTGTGTTGGGAATTATAAAATATTACTATAAAAAGGAAACTCTGAAGGTAGTGATGGTGCATAAACTTAATGAGATATCAAAAATGCTATTTAAATAATTTGAATAAAAGTACGAAAATAAGATCAGACATAAAATAATTTAAAATTTTTAGGAAGAAAAGTCTGTTATACCTTAGGATAATATCCATGATATCTATGTATGTTCATACAGACTTTGAGAGAAGAGAAGCAAGGAGAGACTCAGAAAGCTTAAATGAAGTGGACCCGGTTTATCCTCCTCTTTCTAAGGTGGAAAGGACCATGAGTGCCATGAACCTTTGGAGAATGCAGGCCTGTGTGATAGCACGGCTTCGCATCTTAAAACTGAAACGAGAGAGAGGAGCAAGTTTGAACTTGTGAGTATCAGAGTACCATATTTTTTTTTTAAGCTAAAAAAATTTAAGGATTTTGCTGGATGTGGTAGTGCACACCTTTAATCCCAGCACTAGGGAGGCAGAGGCAGGCAGATCTCTGGGGGTTCGAGGCCAGCCTGGTCTACAAAAGGGATTCCAGGACAGCCAGGGCTGCACAGAGAAACCCTGTCTTGAAAACAAACAAACAAACAAACAAACAAACAAAACAACAATAAAAAAATTTAAAGGTTTCAAGCTACAAGGACATTTAAAAGTAAAGCGCATTACTTAGCAGTCCTGCTAGACAAGAGATAAATGCAGAATTGACTTTGCTGATAGTTGGGATTGCCTGCATATTAATTCTTGATTAGGCTTTATGAATACATGCTGCCTAGTTTCATAGTGAGATTAAATACTGGCTATTTAACAATGCTTTTTAATACTGTGACATATTGAGATACTACTTTTAGAATGTTAGCACTAAAATTTATGGTTGTATAAAATAGAATTAATATCTAACAAATAGTTATGGGATATATTACTGAGGGAAAAATGCTCTAGAGTCCTAGAGTAACTTTTCTTTGTTGTTTAGACTGTTGATTATTGGAATCGCACTGCTCCCGTTGATTGTGGAAATGATCAGTACGGCTGTGATAGAGCAGAATTTGGAATGGGAGTTAAAAAAGGAATTGTATTTCTTGTCCCCTGGACAATTCCCTCAGGGTCTGCGGACCAGCTTATTGGTCATCAATAACACAGGTGAGCAGAGATCACTGTTTTAACACAGAAAGAAACCTGTAACTGGTAAGTAGTCCATGGGGGGGGGGGGAGGACTCTTGGCAGAAGGAAAAAAAATGTGCATTTGTAGAAAATGACTGTTGAAGAGAAGAGAATAGTATCTCTGATTTTGGGGAGGACAAGGCTGGTGGGAACATGAGACAAGGAACTTGTCCTTGTCCAGTCTGGCCTCTGTCCTTTATAAGTGCCAGCCATCACTGGAGAGAGAGAGAGAGAGAGAGAGAGAGAGAGAGAGAGAGAGAGAGAGAGAGAGAGAGAGAGAGACTCTTTATCTTAGCTGAAGACTCTTTTTAGATCTCTTTGCTACCACTACTTACTATATATCACACATGTAATACATATTGATTGACATGCAAAGATGACATGTCTATACTTCATGCTCTTGGATGAAATTCAACAAGATTTGGTAAAACTCCTTATTTTGTTTCCTCAGAGAGTGGGTAATTGTTTTATAACTGCTTAAGTAACTTGAAAGGAAAGGGTTTGTGTTTCTTCCAAAGATGTTAAAAACATTCAGAGTGGTACTCTGTATACCAAGGTGGGTTGATATTCACGGGAGGTCTCCCCTTTTCTGAGGAGAAAGAGAGGAAGGATAAGGTTGAAGGGGAGGTGAGAGGGAGGGACTGGGAGGAGAGGAGGGAGAGGAAAGCTATGATTGGGATGTAAAGTAAATAGGTAAATTAGTTAATACACACACACACACACAAACACACACACACACACACACACACACACACACACACACACACACACACCACAAAGCAGCAGTCTTTTCCTGAGTTTC
The DNA here is from genome assembly GCA_907164525.1 of Lophiomys imhausi. NCBI lineage: Eukaryota > Metazoa > Chordata > Mammalia > Rodentia > Muridae > Lophiomys > Lophiomys imhausi. The sequence goes on along the minus strand of CAJQZJ010033741.1, from coordinate 1,894,472 downwards.
TTGATTATTTCAACTCTCACAAGTATTTTTGATTCAAGGTTGCAGAGTGTCTTCATTTTTACGTTCATTCTTTTTCATTTCAGGTTTGGATGTAAAATTTCTTGTTTCTTTAAAGCTAAAAGTGTTGAGCTGCAAATTATTTCCTAACATTTAGAATAGTCTTTTGTTCATCAGATTGTTGCTGTTTTAAGGAAACACATGTAGGACCTCTGTTGGGTCAGGCGATCAAAATGGGAAAAGCAGGGATTTGAATCTTTGACCTTCAGGCTTAAAGTCTGGTTCTCTACCAACTAAGCTACCTAGGCTCTTGAGTTTCTGTGTAGCTGGAGGTGCTTTCTAGCTAATGAAATGTCTCCTGTTCATTATAGTGGCTTAAGCTAGTGCAAGCAGCTGGGAACTCTGTTCAAAAGGCAGGGAAAGTTGTCTGAATCGGGTTATGAGGCCCGTGAGGTTCTTCACCTTAGCCATTGAACTAGCTCTGTACTGGCCTTGAGTCTGTTCCAATCTCCAGCGAGGGAGGCATCCATCCACTTGGGGCCTCTCCTGCCCAGTCTGCCCACTGGTGGAGATCTGTTTTCTGGGAACTCACCTCCCCACTCTGGGATGGAGGGCCCAGTTAGGGCTAAGGGAGGCCCCAGTCTCAGACCTTCCCAGGGAAAGGGAACTCTCAGTTCTTTTTAACTCTTTGTGAACTCGCCATAAAGCCAGGCCTCTGTTGGCCTTGTTCCTTTTTCCTGGCCAGCTGCTGTGACTGTGTCCATGGTATCAGTTTGAAGGTACACATAGACAATCAGACATGTCCACATGTGCACATTAAAACACACATTCAATGGACGAGACAAAAGGGAGCTCCCGTGGACACCATACATTGCCCATGCATAAATACAGATAATCTGACATGCATGCATATCACACACACACACACACACACACACACAATAAGACAGACAGAATTATATTTACAACTTATGGATGAAGCAAACTCCAGTGGGCTCCAACAAAGTTTATAATTTGGCCATAGTATTTATAGCTCTAAGACAAAGTCCTCTACCTCAGAAAAAGAATTACCTCATTCAAAAATAGATACAATCGTCATATAAAAGGGAGTTACAGTAAAATGATTGATTGCAAGATTTTACATTAGAACTATACCTAACTAGGCATTTTTATCTATAAGCTCATTGTAATTTGAAAGCAGTGGTTTTTAATCTATAAGCTCATTACTGGTTTAAAGCAGTGGTTTTTATCTATAAATTCAAATCAGTGGTTTTCTTATACCTTAGGTTAACAAGGTTTTTTTGTTGTTTTGTTTTTTGTTTTGTGTTTTACACCAAAAGCAGGCCATCTGTCTTGTCTTATATGGCTAACTATTTATTCTTTGTTTTTATATTTATATGGCCTATTTTATTGTGGTACACACCTGGACCCATAATCTCATCCTTGGTCCTGGCCTGCTTTTCTTTTTAGTCAATTTGGGCTTGGGAGAATGGGGGTTCACAGCGCTTTTGATTCTAACTTTAAACTTTCTTAACTTCTTAAAATTATTTGAATCAAATCAGGAATTCTATGAAACCATTATCAAGAATTATGAAATTGTTAATTCACCCAAATAGCAGTACAACTTCATAATGATTCTTTGGGGAATCTGCTCAACCAGAGTGGGTAATTACCCAGGAAACAATAGTCAGGGAGGGCCTCCCCACACTATGCCAGGTTTTTTTTTTTTTGTGGATGAGCAAAATATATTTTATTGCTACAATAAAATCTTATTAAGTCAATAAAAGGAAGGACTGACTGGTAAACACAGCAACATGAACACATGTTAAGTATAAGATGTTAGGAACAGAGAATCACATATTGCATGATTCTGATTACAGTTTTCTCCATCTTACCCTCAGAGGATATGTTCTAAAACATCTCCTCTAAAACAATGAATGCCTGAAACTTCATATAGTGCCAAACCATTATAAGTACACATATATACATATATATGTATTGTTAAATATATAATATGTATGTAAATAATATATGTGTAAAATATAGGGTATATATATGTGTATATTATATAAACTATGTATGTACATGCATATTTGTATATTTTAAAACTATATCATATATTATATAGTTTTAAATATATAGTTTTTCTAAATACACACATGAACCTATGATATACATACATACCCTATGATAAGTATAATTTATGAATTAGATACCATAATAGGTCAATAATAAAATAATTATGACAATACACAAACAAAAGTTATAGGAATATGGTTTCTCTTTCAAAATTTATTAGTGTAATTTTGTATGTGTGATTTCATCACAACTGAAGTCTCACTTTAAGTGGTATATTTTCCCTTAAATTATTTTTTAATATTTATTTTATTTATTATTATGTATATATGTATGATTTGCACACATACATACAGAGAGGTCAGAGAACAATTTTCTTTGATCAGATCTTTACTTCTACCTTGGGACATTAGGATAGAACTTGGTTCAGCAGGCCTGAGCAACAAGTGCTTTTTGCCCAGTGACCCTTCGCCTCTCTAGTCCTTAACTACATTCTTTAACTCTGCCAGAGTGTGGTCCTGTGTTCCTCATCAGCTTCCCCAGCATTTCATCAGTATTTTTCAGCAGTGGAAATCTGTCCTGCATCTAAGTACACATCCTTGTTTTTTAATGCAGTACACTTTCCGCATACAAACTCAATGCCATGTTCATCCACCTCGGTGCTTGTCATATGCTTCAGGCTGCAGCTTGTACAGTTTGAGTGCTGAAAGCAAAACTGGTGTCAATTACTGGTTTGTGGCTTTTTTTTCTCCACAATTTCATAGAAAAGGAATTCTTAGCCTCCATCTCAGCAACCCCAGCAGGCAGTCTCTTTGTTAGATCAGGTTTCTTTTTTTTTCTGTTTTTTTTTTCCTTTATTTTTTATTTCTTCAAGTTACATCTCAATCGCAGTCTCCTCCCTATTCCCCCCTCCAGTCCCACCCTCCCACCCTCAACCCCCCATCCTCTTCCCTTCTTTTTTTCTTTTAACTTTAAGGTATATCTTATTTCCCCCTACAGTTTCCCTTTCAGTCCAACAAATGGCTCTTTCTCTTATAATAATAAATACAATACAAAACCACAGAGGTAATTAGGCCACAGTTATGAGGGTTATATGGCTTAACATACATTCCCAATGACCAGTCCATATATATTTGGTACCTGACTTTAACATTCTACTATCTAAACATCTCCATGAGTTTAAAGTTCTATATCTGACTCAACATTCATACTAACTTGCAACACAATTTTAAAAGTATCTTCTTAGATCTATAACACTCTCTTGACTCCTAAACAATTCAAAATTTAATTATGAGACTCTAGCTATCTGCTCTTCAACCACCTCAGAGACCTGAGAGGGATAAATATATCTGATTTTATAGGAAGTACAGGGCCTGTGGCTTCCCAAACTAAGAAATGACATACCTGTGGCTGCCTGGACAGTTCCCATTTTCTCTCCATACATTACAGCATCGATCTTCAGTCATTTGGCCCCGTTTCTCTGACAGACATTGATTGTAGAGCAGGGGTTATGAAGGACTTACCTACCCTGTCTTGGCAGAGCTAGGCTGTCGACTTACCTGCTTCCAAGTTTTGTCCTTTTTGGACAGCATTCTGTCTACAGTTGGACCAAGGGGCTTTTCCTACCAAGAGATAGGCTTGCGACTAATTCAATCATCTACCACTGGAGATTCTTCGATGCTCATCTTCTACTTGGAGGAGAATAGGGGGTGCTGTCAGGAGTTGATATGTCTTGATATAAAAAAATCTAAAGTTACGAAAACATCTTTGAATGCCATATTCTGCAGATCTCTTGAGGTTTTTGAAGAGGCCCTATCTATCTCTTATATTAGGGTAAGCAGATGTTGCTTGTCTCATAGCAGGTTTATTTCTGATTAGTTTAGAAAGTAAACTCAGGATCAGCTTTTCTAGTTCCATCCATATGGCTGCAAATTGCATAATTTCATTGTTCCTGATAGCTGAATAGTATTCCATTGTGTAGATGTACCACAGTTTTTTAACCCATTCTTCAGTTGAGGCACATCTGGGTTGTTTCCAGTTTCTAGCTATTACAAATAAGGCTGCTATAAACATGGATGAGGAAACCTCCTTATGATTCCGTGAAGAGGCATTTGGGTGTATACCCAGAAGTGGTATGGCTGGGTCCTGATGCAAAGCTATTCCAAGTTTTCTAAGATATCGCCAGACTGACCTCCATAGTGGTTGCACAGCCTGCATTCCCACCAGCAAAGGAGTAGGGTACCCCTTTCTCCACACCCTCACCAGCATGTGCTGTCATTTGAGTTTTTGATCTTAGCCATTCTGACAGGTGTGAGATGGAATCTCAGAGTCGTCTTGAGTTGCATTTCTCTGATGAATAAGGATGTTGAGCATTTCTTCAAGTGTCTCTCAGCCATTAGGGATTCCTCCTTTGTGAATTCTCTACTTAGCTCTGTCCCCCATTTTTTGATTGGATTATTTGGTTTCTTGGCATTTAGTTTCTTGAGTTCTTTGTAGATTTTGGATATTAGCCTTCTGTCAGATGTGGAGTTGGTGAAAATTTTCTCCCAGTCTGTAGGCTGCCATTTTGTTCAAATGACAGTGTCTTTTGCCTTACAGAAGCTTTTCAGTTTCATGAGGTCCCATTTATTGATTGTTGATCTCAAGTCCTGAGCTGTTGGTGTTCTGTTCAGGAAGTTGTTGCCTGTGCCAATAAGTTTGAGGGTTTCTCCCACTTTTTCTTCTAGTAGATTTAGTGTGACCGGCCTTATGTTAAGGTCTTTGATTCACTTGGACTTAAGTTTTGTACAAGGTGATAAGTATGGGTCTCACTTCATTCTTTTACAAATGGACATCCAGTTGGACCAGCACCATTTGTTGAAGATGCTGTCCTTCTTCCATTGTGCCGTTTTGGCTTCTTTGTCAAAAATTAGGTGGCCATAAGTGTGTGGGTCTATTTCTGGATCTTCAATTCGATTCCATTGATCTACTGGTCTTTTTCTATATCAATACCATGCTGTTTTTTACAACTATTGCTCTAGTACAGCTTGAAATCTGGGATGGTGATACCTCTAGATGTTTTTTTATTGTATAGGATTGATTTAGGTATTCTGGGCTTTTTGCTGTTCCATATAAAATTGAGAATAGCTCTTTCCAAGTCTATAAAAAATTGTGTTGGTATTTGATAGGAATTGCATTGAATCTATATATTGCTTTTGGTAGGATGGCCATTTTTATTATGTTGATCCTACCTATCCATGAGTATGGGAGATCTTTCCATCTTCTTATATTTTTGGTTGTGAGCCTAGCCTTTAACGGTTGAGCCATCTCTCTAGCCCTATCTTTCCATCTTCTAAAGGCCTCTTCCATTTCTTTCTTCAAGGGCTTGAAGTTCTTGTTATACAGGTCCTTTACTTGCTTGGTTAGATATACCCCCAGGTATTTTATGTTGTTTGTGGCTATTGTGAAGGGGGTTGTTTCCCTTATTTCTTTCTCAGCCCATTTGTTTGTTGTATAAAGAAGGGCTTCTGATTTTTTTGAATTAATTTTGTATCCAGCTACTTTGCTGAAGGTGTTTATCAGCTGTAAGAGTTCTCTGGTGGAATTTTTGGGGTCGCTTATGTATACTATCATATCATCTGCAAATAGGGATAATATGACTTCTTCATTTCCGATGTTTATCCCCTTGATCTCCTTTAGTTGTCTTATTGCTCTAGCAAGAACTTCAAGTACTGTATTGAAGAGATATGGTGAAAGTGGACATCCTTGTCTTGTCCCTGAGTTTATAGGAAATGCTTCAAGTTTCTCTCCATTTATTTTGATGTTGGCCACTGGCCTGCTGTATATTGCCTTTATTATTTTCTAGGTACGGTCCTTGTATGCCCGTTCTCTCCAGAACTTTTAGCATGAAGAGGTGTTGGATTTTGTCAAATGCTTTTACTGCATCTAGCAAGATTATTATGTGTTTTTTTTTCTTTCATCTTGTTTATATGGTGAATGACGTTGATAGACTTTCGTATGTTGAACCATCCCTGCATTCCTGGGATGAAGCCTATTTGATCATGGTGTATGATACTTTTGATGTGATCTTGAATTCGGTTTGCTAGTATTTTATTAAGTAGTTTTGCATCTATGTTCATGAGGGAGATTGGTCTGAAGTTCTCTTTCTTTGTTGGGTCTTTGTGTGGTTTAGGAATCAGGGTGACTGTGGCCTCATAGAATGAGTTTGGCAATGTTCTTTCAGATTCTATTTGGTGAAAGAGTTTGAAAAGTATTGGTGTTAGCTCCTCTTTGAAGGTCCGGTAGAATTCCATGCTAAAGCCATCTGGCCCTGGGCTTTTTTTGGTTGGGAGATTTTTAATGACTGTTTCTATTTCCTTAGGGGTTATAGGGCTGTTTAATCTGTTTATCTGATCTTGATTTAGCTTTGGTAGGTGGAATCTATCAAGAAAATTGTCCATTTCACTTAAGTTTTCAAATTTGGTGGAGTATAGATTTTTAAAGTAGGATCTAAATGTTCTCTGGATTTCCTCAATGTCTGTTGTTATTTCTCCCTTTTCATTTCTGATTTTGTTGATTTGTGTGTTCTCCCTCTGTCTTTTAGTTAATTTGGCTAAGGGTCTGTCTATTTT
>CAJQZJ010033741.1:1852516-1883848 GCA_907164525.1 Lophiomys imhausi | reverse complement strand
GTGTGTGTGTGTGTGTGTGTGTGTGTGTGTGTGTGTGTGTGTGTGTAGTCACTTATCTGTCAAAGATTTTAATCTTTCTTGTTTGTTTTGGTTTGTTTTAAGGATTACAGATTTTCAATTGTGTGTAATACCAAGAGGCTACAGTGCTTCCCTATACTAATGAATGTCATCAGCAATGGGATCCTTCATATGTTCAATCATACACAGTATATTAGAATTCAGGAAGCTATATTCTCATCAGTAAGTATTACATTAATTGATCCTGAACAATTAGACGTTTGACAGTAAGCCTACATTACTCATATTTAATTGTTGAACCTAAAGATGATTATTGTGTTCTCATAGTTGAAACCATACTTTTTAATTATTAAACATTTATTAATAACTTTATTTACTTATAACAAATACACTTACTTAACTACCTATCCTATAAATTCCTACAACCCCTATGAATGCCTACAACCCCTAAGACCTAACCACTAAACCTACTGATAACTATTACAACTATTTTCATAACCTTTTAGAAGGATACAGTCTCTGGGGCAGGTCCTCAGTCGCCAGGAACACAGTCTCTGGGGTAGACCCTTTAATGCACTTAGCAGTCTTTCTTCTGGGATATCTCAGATGGAGATTCATCAAGGTAAATTGGCTATGGCGGTTTCACCTTAAATAAGGCTTGAGGCTTTCTTCATTGGGGAGACCTCAGCCGTCTGTAGGCCATCTTACTTCCTTCATATCAGCAACTCTGCCGTTCTGCCTCAATCTTTAAAGCTGGCCACAGTTTTGTTTAGGCCACTGTTCAGACAGGTGAAACCCCTCTAGGCAAAAGCTGAGCCACAGGGTTTAGTCCTTGGCCTTTTGCTGTCTTGCTGAGACTTTCTCTGCTCACCAGCTTCTTTCTGCCTCAGGGAGATCTGGCCATCAGTTCACCAGCACTTTCTCCATCAGAGGATACAAACTACTTGTTGTCCTTTTTAGCGTGAGGACTCACTAGCATCAGCTCTCTAGCATGGAGCCCCTAGCATGCCTCTCTCCCGGGCTCATCCACTTGTGCTTAAATAGGATCTCTCCTTGTTGCACCTGCTTCAGCTTAATTTGGGCTCTGCCCACTTAGCAGCTGAAAACAATGACAGGTCATAAAGTCTTTCCTTGTTTCACCTGGCTACAACCTTGTTCTTCAGTCCATAGAGACTCCCCTCGTTTCACGTGACTTCATCCATAAGATGATAAGCTAATTGCTCACAGCTAAGTTGATCTTCATGCCCCAGATTAAGAGACTGTATCAGAAACCTATATATTTACTAAATCTAATTTATATTAATCTATCTCCCTACACGTAGTCTGTATGCTGTCTGACTCATGCCTTCAACTACTCTGTTTGGACTCAAGAGAGATATATACAGGCTGCATTTTCACAATCCTGCCTTTAGAAAATTTATAGAAGGGAAGCACTGGAGAGAGATAGAAGAATGGAGAAACCCCATTATGCTTTATAGTCTGACTGTTTCCTTTCTTTGTCATTCCATCCCAGAAGTGACAATGACTTCTCATTCCTTTTTTTTGTGAAAATTTCAATTTATATTCGACAATTTCATATATATATAGAATGCACTGTGATTGTATCCACTTTAATTACCCTCTCTTCCTCCTTTTCTTCCTCTGTTGACTTCCTCCCTCCTCCCAAGTAGTCTCAACACTCCAGCCAACCGCTGTGTGTAGATGCTTTGCATGAAGCTACTTTATGTTTGTGACTGCAGTGGCCTTTTGATAGTCAGCAGGCAGTGAGCAGCCAGCATAGCACTGCTCTCCCTCCTCTGACTGTCACAGTCTTTCTACCCCCTTGCCTAGGATTGTTCTCTTGGCCTTGGATTGGATGATACAGCTGTCTTCTTTAGGTTGAGTGTTCAATAGTCACTCATTCTCAGGCAGCACTTGCACCAGTTGTGAATCTGAAGCAACTGTCACCTCTGGAAAAACAAACAAACAAACAAACAAAAACTTCTCTGACCCTAGCTGAGGATAGCATTAGTCTATGAGTATAAACATAATGTTTAGGAGGCATTATACTACCTGTCCATTTATCAAAACATCAGTAGTACATTCAGTCTAATATAGGTACTTTGACCTCCCTAGCTAGAGGGGTTTGACCAGTTTTATAGTAACAGTCACCTATTTCCTTCCATGGAGAAGATGTCAAATCTCAATGCAAAGCCAAGCCATTAGTTATTCCATTAATGATCTTGCCACTATTGCACTAGTGATTCTATCTTGCCTGTCAGGTAAATATTGTAGCAAGCAGGGTTTATTGATGACTTTTCCTCCCTGTAAACCTACATAGCTATTTCTGTTGTTTCATATAGAATCCTTTGGACAATTCAACAGAATTGGTATAGCTGGGTTATACGGTAGCTTTATTTTTAAGCTTTTTGAGAAGTCCTCACACCGACATCTATAGTAGCTTCACCAGTCTATACTTCCACCAACACTGAATGAAGATCTACTCCTCCCACTTCCTCGCTATCATTTTTCTCTGTTTTCTTGAAAGTGGCTGTTATAATTGTGGTGAGATCCAATTTCAAAGTAGTTTTACTTTGCATTCTTTGCCTAGGATGGATGAATATATAGATGCAGATGGCATACCAAAATGAGATAAATAATTTAAACATACCTTTAACAAACAATAAAATAGAAGTAATTAAAACCTTATGGCTAAAAAATGTCCAGGTCCTGATGGAGTTAGTGCAGAATTCTACCATATCCTTAAAGAGGAATTAAAAACCAGTGCTTAGCAGATTATTCCAAAAACAGAAGAAATGAGAATGCTTCCAGTCTCTATTTATGAAGCCACCATTATGGCAGTACCAAAACCACATAGAGACAGAACAACAAAATAAGAAAACTACAGACTAATTTCTTTGATGAGCATAAATATAGAAATTCTCAATACATTGTTCACTAAGCAAATTCTAGACCAAATTAAAAAGGATTATGATCAATCTAACTTCATTTCAGAGATACAGGGATGATGGAACGTGTGTGTGTGTGTGTGTGTGTGTGTGTGTGTGTGTGTGTGTGTGTGTAAAATTAATTAATCATACAAATGTCCTCAAGAACAGAAGTTACATAGTCATCTCAATAGTTTCAGAAACTATCTTTGACAAACTCCAGCATCTTCCATTATGAGCTGAACAAAGACAACACCAATAATCATGCTAACATGGATGAGGTGGGTGGGAGATCTTGAGGCTGCAACCCTAAACAAAGAAATACAGGCAACTAAGGAGTCCCAAGAGCAGGAGAAACAGTGTTCCACAGGGAAGAGCACCTCAGTTGGTTATCCAGTACCAAAAGGTCAACCCTGAAAACATGTCCATACAAGTAACATTATAGATTGATCATATATTTATGTATTTTGGAATATACATGTGTATGCACAAATACATGTACATAACAACAATTATGAAAAAGAGGCCATGAATTGGAAAGAGAGCAAGGAGAGATAAATGGGAGAGTTTAGAGGGAGGAAAGGGAAGGGGGAAGTGGTGTTTTTATGTTATGGTCTCAAAACATATAAGAAATAATTATAAAAAATGCCAGAGAGGCTAGGGATATAGGCAACATATGTACATAAAAAGGGCTGTTTATGACAAGCCCATAGTCAACATCATGCTAAATGGATAAGACCTCAAAGAGTTTTCATTAAAATCAAGAACTAGACATGGGCATACCCACTTTCTCCACTCTTACTCAATATAATGCTTCAAGTTGTAACTAGAACACTAAACCAGTAGGAACATATAAGAGACACAAATAGGGAAGGAAGAAGTCAGTCAGTTTTCTTAAATTTAACAATGATTTGATTTTGTGTAGAAGAGACCCTAAAGACTTCAACACCTGGCCAGTGACACTGCTTAATGAGAAAACAAAAGTTCTTGCAACAAAAGCTCAATGATGTGAGAATTATGCCCAGAATTGACATAATGGTGGAAGGATAGAGCTGATCCCTCAAAGGTTTCTCCTGCCGATGTGACTGCACTCACTCATACAGAAACATCACATACAAATAATAGGAGTACCAGTAATAATAATAATAATAGTAATAAAAGAAATAAAAATTTTGAAGACTATGCTATGAACTCATAGAACTAATAGATATTTCATCAAAGTATCAGGATATAAAGTAAACATTTAAATCAATAGTCTTCCTAAATACCAATGACACACTGAAAAGGAATGCAGAAAAATAATCCTACTCACAATAGCCTCAAAAATCACAAAATGAGAGCTGGAGAGATGTCTCCATGGTTAAGGGCACTGGTTCCTCTTCCAGAGTTCTTGAGTTCAAGTCTTAGCACCTACATGATGCCTCACAATGTCCTGAAGTGGGATCAGGTGTCCTCTTCTGTTTTGTGGATGCACATATAGAAAAGGACCCATATACATAAAATAGAATAGCAAACATTTCTTTTAAACATATTTTGCTTTGTTTTTTTTTTTCAAGACAGGACTTCTCTTTGTAGCCCTGGCTGTCCTGGAATTTACTTGATAGACCAGGCAGGTCTCGAAATGCTAGAGATTCGCCTGATTGCTGAGATTAAAGGAGTGTGCCACCACCATCCAGCTAATAATTCTTTTTTTATAATTTATTTTTTATTTCTTCAAGTTACATCTCAATCACAATCCCGTCCCTACTCCCCACTCCAGTTCCACCCTCCCACCCTCTTCCCCTCAACCCCCCATCCTCTACCCTTTTTTTAAGTTTAAGATATATCTTTTCCCCCTAACAGCTCCCCCTTTCAGTCCAACAAATGGTTCTTTCTCTTATAACAATAAATACAATACAAAACAACAGAAATAAATAGGCCACAATTATGAGAGTTATATGGCTTAGCATACATTTCCAATGTCCACTCCATATGTAATTGGCACCCGACTTTAACATTTTACTATCTAACCATCTCCATGAGTTTAAAGTTCTATATCTAACTCAGCTTTCATACTAACTTGCATCACAATTTTTAAAACATCTTCTTAGATCCAGAACACCCTCTTGATTCTTAAACAACTCAAAATTAAACTATGAGACTCTAGCTATCTATTCTTCAACCACCTCAGAGACCTGAGAGGGATAAATATATATGATTATATAGGAAGTGTAGGGCCCGCAGCTTCCAAAACTAAGAAATGACATACCAGTGGCTGCCTGGACAGTTCCCATTTTCTCTCCATACATTACAGCATCGATCTTCAGCTGTTTGGCCCCATTTCTCTGACAGACATTGATTGTAGAACAGGAATTATGAAGGACTTGCCTACCCTGTCTTGGCAGAGCTAGGCTGTCAACTTACCTGCTTCCAAGTTTTGTCCTTTTTGGACAGCATTCTGTCTACAGTTGAAGCAAGTGGTTTTTCTTACCAAGAGATAGGCTTGCCACTAATTCAACCATCTCCCACTGGAGATTCTTCGATGCTCATTCGCTATATCAAATGGAATAAACCTAGCCAAGGAAATGAAAGACCTCTACAATAAAAACCTTACAACACTGAAGAGTCAGTTTTATCTGGTGGCAGATTCCCTGATTGGCTAGCTCTAAATACATGCACACAGGAACAGCCTAATGCTTAATGTACTCAGTAGGTTATATATACATATAGATGTGTGCTGTATATGTGTGTGCAACCATAATAATTAGAGAGGAGGTAATGTATTTGAGATGGAGTCAGAGGGACATGAGAGGAACTGGCAATGTAGAGGGAGGAGTTGAAATGATGAAAAAGCAGTGCTTATGGATGAAATTCTCCATGCGCCCCCCAATTTCATTTAAAATGTACTAAGGGAGACACTAGAAAATGGGAAGATGTTCCCTCTCCATGGGCTTACTTGAAGAATTAAATGATGAATATGGCCATCCTACCTAAAATAATCTTGAGATGCAACAAAATCTCAGCTAAATTTCAGTTCCTCTTTTAACAGAAACAGCAAACAGATCTTTTATTTTATCTTTAAGTTTATTTAATAAAATGATCTTAAAATTCATATAGAAGCACAAAAGACCCCACTTTTAAAAAATATTAGTACTGCCAGGGGTTTCAATATACATGATTTTAAGTTATGCTCCAGAGCCTTAGTAATAAAAAAGAGCAGGTATTAGTACAAAAAACAGATATTTAGATCAGTGGACAGAAGACTCAGACATAAACTGATAAAACTCCAGCCATTCGATTTGGACAAATAGACCAAGAAGTCACATTGCCGAAAAGAAGGCATTTTTGACAAACGGTGCTGAGAAAACGGAATATCTCCATTGGCAAAGAGTGAACCTAGTCTCTCTGCACTAAAATTAGCACCAAACAGACAAATGATCTCGACATAAAGCCCAAAGCCCTGAGGCTTCTCAAGGAAAAGTGTAGGGAGAGCACTGCAGGAGACAGACTCAGGAAGGGGCTTTCTGTGTAGGACTCAGTTGTGCAGGAAGGAAGACTAGCCAAAGACAAACAGCACCTCACACAGTTCAGAAGCATCTGTTCACAGTGTTTTCACATTTCATCATTTTTCTGGAATAGTCGCCACCCATCTAACCACTTGATGATTGTTTCCTCCCTATTTTAAGTATTTACAGTGGTTATCATTTTCTGATTGACAACAAGAGATATTTAAAACTGACTCCAGCTGCTTAATATCAGAAGTAAGATTAGAAATGGACTAGCCACAGGTAACCTTGGTTTATAAAAAATGAATTAGATTGGCTTTCACCAAATCAGTAGTGCTGGGAGTATATGCTAGTGTAGTTTTTCTACACATAGTGGAAAAAAGTGAGACGAAATATACTTGTTGAGTCAATTATGAATATATGCACATATTCATATATACATATATACATTATGTGTGTATGTGTATCCATATCTATGAGGTAAAGTATTAGATACATGACCATGTGATCAAAGGCGACACAGGATGATTCAAGAAGTAGGGATTTAAGTGAAATCTTTGAAAATTAAAACCAGGGCCTGGGGAATGTAGGTTGGAGGTATAAAACTTACCTACATGTGTAAGACCATCTTGGGTTTTATCCCCAGGATCCCAAGGGGAAAAATGGCCAGAATAAACAGTTGTGAGAAGCTTCTTGATTTTTTTCATTATAAAAAAGATATACTTATTTGTATTTTACGTTTATGAGTATTTTGTCTACATGTGTCTTTATGTATGTGTATGCAATGCCCAAGCAAACCAAAAGAGGATGTCAGAGCCCATGGAGCTGGAGCTACAGACAGTTGTGAACTCCATGTGGATGTTGGGAACTGAACCTGGGTTCTCTGCAAGAGTAACACCCACTCTTAGCTGTTGACCCATCTCTCTAGTCACTCCTCTTGATTAAAAAAAATTATTTTATTTTCAGTTTGCTCAGATTTCAGAATTCCTTCATCCAAGAGAGGGGGACCTTTGTATCCACTAAAAAGCAATTTAATTCTATTAACTTTTAATTCTTCTCCTCTGCTCCTGGTAATCACCTTCTTGCTTGCTGTTTCTAGGAATTTGACTATTTTATATGCTTCATGCAATGGAAATACACAGTTTTTGTACCTTTTGTCTGGTTTACTTGGCTTAGTATTATATATTCCAAGTGGATCTATCTTAAAGCATTTGGCAAGATTTTCTTCCTTTTAAAGTTAAACTATACTCATTGTGCATGCATGATTTACTTAGTGTTGCTTTTTCATGCATCTACTAATGACATTTGAGTTATTTTAACCTCTTGGTCATTTTTTTCAACATTTATTTATTTTTTCAAGTTACATCTCAATCATAGTCCCCTCCCTCTGCCTCCAGGTCTCATCCTCTTCTCCCTCTCCCTCCTATCTGTTTTTTTTTTTTTAAATCTAAGGTGTATCTTCCCCCTCAACAGCTCCCCCTTTTAGTCTAAAAAAGGGCTCTTTTTCATATAACAATAAATATAATACAAAACAATAAGAATAATTAGGCAACAATTATGAAAATTATAAGGTATAACATGCATTCCCAATGTCCAGTGCATATATATTTGGCAACTGATAATAATATTCTATTATCTATCTATCTCAATGAGTTTAAAGTTCTATTCCTAACTTCCATTACAACTTAAAAACATCTTCTTAGACCTAGAACATCCTTTTAATTCCTAAACAACTTAAAACTTAACTGTGAGACTATAACTATCTAGTCTTCAACCACATCAGAGACCTCAGAAGGATAAATATGTCTGGTATTGTAATGATCCAATTAACATGAGTGTCTAGATATTTCTTCAAAAACTCTCTCTACTTGTTCTTTTGAATATATATATATATTTGTATTTTACGTTTATGAGTATTTTGTCTACATGTGTCTTTATGTATGCACATGCAATGCCCAAGCAAACCAAAAGAGGTCTGAAATATTCTTGCCTTCTTTTGTTTTTTTGAGTTGAAGTCTCATGATAAGTGATAAGTATAATTTTCACTTCAATAGATGATACTTTGATTTTCCACTAAAGTTTCTTTTGTATTTACAGGACTTTGTGGTGGTCTTTATTGGGATACTGGAAGGTTTCCTCTTCATATTGGTTGTTGCATGCAGCATTCCTCCACATATTGCCATGAGTAGTGTCAGTGATTACAAAGTAAGGAAGTGTGGGTAAGGGATTTTAAGAATTTCAGTAATTGCATTTTTAATGCTAAAAGTGCAAAATATTTTTCCTTTGTGGTATGGGGAAACACTGCAACATGGTATTAATTTAGTTGTAATTACAATGTAGTTTGGAATTATGTCCAGAAACTCTGAAAGCTTATTTTTAAAATGCAAAATGGTTTTTACTTCAAAGTTACATGGAAAGTACAATGATTTTCAGATTGTCACATTACTTTAAATCTTTAAAGAAGAGTATTATATATCTTTTGGATGAATTATTTCCTAACTGCTAGGAAAACAACTATTGAGTTTGACATTTAAGATCAAATTTAAGGCTTAGATTCCCTTTGCACTCTAAGAAATTTCTATTTTATGTTCTATATGTGTTTGTTTACATCCTTTATCCAGACAAAATATGTAAGATTTGTGTAAGCCTGTTGTCATCATCCCAAGCTACTAACCTTTACAGAAGATGCACAGAAAAAGGAAAATTTATTTTATCCATCAGGTTCCTGATGACCTTAATTATTATTATTATTATTAATTTTAACTTGGAAGGCTTTCTTTTATTTTATTTCTAGTGACTTGATCTTTTTAAAATGTAATTAAAATTTTTTTCTTCAAGAACGTCTTGAAGAAATATATATATATATATATATATATATATATATATATATATACACAAATACTGAACTGAATTATTTACATCATTTCTCTCTTTCTCAAGCTCCCAAATCCTCCCATGTCCTCTCAATTTCATAATTTCCTTTTCTCACACTTAGAGGCATATATATGAATGCATGTATATACAGATACAACCTGCTGAGTCCAGTTCGTGTTGCCCATATGTGTATGTGTTTAGGGCTTACCACTTGGCATTGGATAGCCTATTGAGAGCTCATCCTCAGGGAAGACTGATTCTCTCTTTCTCTGTAACCACGAATAGACTGTAGCCCTTCATCTAACAGTGTGGCCTTTTAAGATTACTCCGTTCTACTACCAAGTCCATTCATGCTGCCGTTGTTCAGGTCTTGTTTAAGTAGGTATACCGTTTCATGGGTGTAGCTTTCCTGTCATATTTAGAAGACACAGTCTTGCATCAGACTTCTTTGGTGCTCTGACTTTTAAAAATCCTTCATTAGACTTCTATTTATTCTGTTAGACCTACTATTTGTCTCTCTAGAGCTTACGACTTGTCATGGTCCCTTCTTACAATTTTTTTATAAAAATTAAAAACTTAGATTAAAGATCTAAAATCTAGAAACCAAGAATTTTAAAAGCTGACACAATAGCATTACTGAAAAAAAAAAACCCACTGTTGCGGGAAGGTCTAATATTGTTTCTGATACATTGAATTCAATGCTGAGATCTGGTTACCGCCCCTTCTGAGGCATTCTCTTGATTGGTTAATAAAAGTCGCTTATGGCCAATTAGCTGGGCAGAAAGAGTATAGGAAGGCGGGACTTCCTCAGATCAGCAGGAATTCCGCACACACAGAGATGCTCTCCCCTTTCCGCCGGGAGACACAGAAGGAGAAAGAAGTCTAGAGAAGTCTGGAAGCTACTCACAAGCACATGTTGGTTTGGGGTTAACTTAGAGTAGCTAATTGAGAGTCTGCCCAGCTAAGGGCCAAGCATTAAAATATTAAAAGGTCTTGGTGTGTTTAATTACTGGGGAAAAGACTGCAGCAGCTTATAGGCCCTCAGTCCAAGCAGTCCTGGGCTGTTGGACTCCCAGACTCCCCTTGAGCCCAGGCGAATCTCCCACCAAGCCGCCGGTAATTCTACCGGCCTAATATAACAACTTATATTAATTAACAGAGTTTAGGTTATAGGTGGTGTAGGCCACCTTTGGTCCCGGGGCTCTTTCTCTAGGATAAGTTAGCCAACCGGTGAAGGCACTCAGGCCAGGCCGCCTGCTCCTCTGCCAAGCTGCCGGCTAATCCGTCGGCCACTCTGCCGGCCTAATATTACAGTTTATACTTACTAATAACTACATTAATTAATTAATTTGCAGTTTTCAGCCCACACCTGACCTCATGTAATGAGATAGAAAATATTTAGATTTCTTTTCATTATTCATGGGTTAAAGTGGTATTGCACACCAAGGTACCAAATAAAACAAAGTTAGGGAACCGGATCTGTAGGTTTCAGGTTCTTGCCTTTTCACCACCCCCCAAAATGTACACAGAGGTAATGCATAAGCCAGTCAATGTGAGTAATAAATTTTTTAAGACAAGCAAATAAAGTGAATTTATATCTTCATTATGACAAGACCTACTGACCAAGCACTTAGTACACAAAAAACCAGTCATTTCTCTTTGTATTGAATTTAAGTTGAATGTTGATACCATTTTTATATCATATGCATCAAAAAGTAGGTTAACATCCTATGTGTTAGTGTTAGGCCTGCTTGGGTGGGAAGGTATCCTGGGACTCGTGAGCTCAGGAACCACACAGCTCTGAGAGGAGGCTTCCTCAGCAGAGACATTGCAACTCACAGGGGAGGGTTTCCCTAACCCCAGCTGAGCTATGGCTCCACTCCTTCTTGTTCACTTCCACTCTTCTTCTCTTTTTGGCTTCTTTGCTTCTTCCACTGAAAAAGTCTCAGCAGGCAGCAAGTCTCATAAAAGAGATTTATTGGAAGGTCCGGGGTGTGGAGGGATGAATCCAGGGTGTGGCTGCCCCTGATCCTGGAGAGGGCAACAGGGAATTGAACAAAGTGCAGGGCTTATATAGGGCTTTTAGGGGGGCAGAGCTTTCTAGGGATTTCCAGAGTGAGGATTGGTGGAATTTTGAGTCCTGAGCTTGGAGAGCTCAGGGACTTTCCTGTTCAGGGATTGGTGATTTCTCCTGCCCAGAGATAGGTGAGTTTCTGTAGGAAGTTCATGGATTGGTGGGTTCTCCATCTCAGAGATTGTTGGGTTTTGTTCAGACTTTTCACCTCAAATTAGAATAATCTGGGATGGGTCCTACTGAGGGGCTGGAGATGACCTTTGTGACAGTTACAAAGCCTGGAACTGTTATGACAGAGAGGTCTGTAGGAGGGGCTGGGCTGCTGGAGCTCCTCAGGCAGGGGTCTGGCCACTTTCCTGTCTTGAGGGTTTACAAAGTTTATGAAGTTACCAAGATTACCAAAGGAGTCTGTGTCAGGGAAACCTTTCCCTGTAGCATGAATAGCTGACAGAGTGGAGAGAAAGTGCTGCCTTTGTGGACAGTTACCTTGATAGCAGTAGGCTGATGCAGAAAAGATGTCATCACGGTGGACAGCTCCTGAGGCAGAGGACTGAGGCAGGACAGCTCCCAAGGGGGCCACACCATTTTGACAGGAGTGGCAATAGGAGCCGCCATTTTGACTGCTCCAGTGGCACAAACTGGGGTGGGAAAGGGGATGCTGATAGCTCTGGTGGAAAGCTGTAAAACTTTTGTGGTGTGTTGCCCAGGGACTGCACTGACAGTTCAGGGGGCAGTAGGCTCCTTTGCTCAATCACTGCTGTAGCCACTTTGATCACGGCCACAGCAGTAGCTGCATTGGGACTTTACTATGGATTTTGCATACACTGACTATCTTCACTTTCTGTTTCCTAATAGTAAGTGGTTCAGAAAATAGTTGAGTATCTCATAAAAACATTCCAAGGGATCAGGAATTATTGGGAAGATTAGGTCCACTGGTAATAAACACACAACAGTGATTTCAACAAGAGAGGGATCTGTTCCTAAAACAAGAATGCTGGCCTGGTGGTGCTGGTGCACACCTTTAATCCCAGCACTCAGGAGGCAGAAGCAGGTGGATCTCTATGAGTTCAAGGACAGCCTAGTCTATGAAGGGAGATCCAGGACAGCCAAGGCTACACAGAGAAACCCTGTCCTGAAAAAAAAATGTGGGTACATGTGATAGGTATATCTAACTAGTGTTGTGAGATAGCCTGCTCTTGGAAGGCCTAGGAACACAGGACTGGCAGGAAAATAAATATAGAAACGTTTTTGTGCCTCCCTAGATAATTAGTCTAGTAAAATAATAATCTCCAATGAATTAAACCTTCCCCAGAAATCTCATGCTGGGAGAAGGGAAAAGGCTACCTGGCAGAGGAGATGGAGCTGAGACAATGATGGGTTAATAATGGTGCACATCTTGACCATGCCTTCCTGGTTATACATCTTGACCATGCCTTCCTGGTTATACATACCACTTGCCCTCTATGGAAGCCTAAACCTCATGTCAGTATCCCTGACTAGACCCTTTTGCCTATTCCATGTCTTCCTAATGTGACTACATTGAACAAATCACTTTTCTCTGCTTTTTTGGTATCCTTTGTCCTTTTGATTGGCACATTAATGTGCGCAGCCAGCCTTAGCTTATTGGTGCTTCCAGAGCCCAGCCTCTCCCTAAAATGTCCAAAACCAACAACTCTGACATTTCTGAAGATGAGCCTTCACCTCATGATATAAGATGACAGAATTCCAACAATCACACCACAGTTTGACAAACACTAAGGAAAGAACAAAGATTAAAAAGGCATGGGGAACTTGTTTGTCGTTACCTAAGATAATTAACTGGAGGAGCTGTTTAAGTCTCACTAGCTCTCAGAATGAGAGAGGGTAGTTTCTCAAAAAGAATCATCTATTCTCCCACATTAGCTCACTAGAATGTTGTCATCCCAATTCTTCACAGAGTTAGAAAAAGCAATTCTAAAGGTCATATAGAAGCACAAAAGACAGAGTACATAAGGCAACCCTCAGCAGAAAGACCCTTTTAGAGAGGTTGGGATGTAGCTCATTCTAGCATGCATAAAGCCATGGATTTGATCCCTGTCTCTGATAAACCAGGCAGAATGGCATATGTCTGTACTCCCAGTACTTGGGAGATGGAAACAGGAAGATCAGAAATTCAAGGTCATCTTTAATGCATAGTGCCAGCAAGCCTCAACTACATAAGAGCCTAAAAAAAATTCTTGCATTTTAACTGAACTGGTGTACATTCTGTGTTTTCTCATCAGAAGAAAGCTGATTCCCAGCTGTGGATTTCAGGCCTCTACCCTTCTGCCTACTGGTGTGGGCAGGCAGTGGTGGACATTACCCTCTTCAATGTAATTCTTCTCTCAAGCTACTTCATATTACATGGGACAAAACTAAAATACATTCACTTGACAAGTGAAATTGTGCTGTTTATAGTAAGTAATATGACATCCACCAAATCCTATACAGTAATTAAAAATAAAATTCAGTGTTAGTTCTTTACACATTTGAGATTATTTGATAAATCTAGCAACATGCAGATTACAAGTAAAATAAAATATTTTTAAATATATGTAATTTAAAATTTTCTTCAGAAGTTTCATTTTTAACTGCTATTATCTGCATCTGTATTATCTTTAGGTTGTTCTTTCATTTGGTTGTGCAGCTTCTCTCATCTTCTTGACATATGTGATATCATTTATCTTCGGCAAAAGGAGGAAAAACAGTAGCCTGTGGTCAGTTTGTTTCTTTACTGTAAGTATGAACACTATCAAACACAGTCATGTTTTTGTCTTGAGAAGTGGGAACATTAAAAATATAGATTACATTTAGAGATTTAAAACCAGTGCCCCAAATTTTTGAAAGCTGACATGATACCACAGCACCTGACTTCAAGTGATGGTTTTCTGCCAAAATGCAAGTGTACAACAAAATTTACTCAGCATACCCAAATGATCATTTAAAGCTATGTATGTAAAGTACACATAAGACATCATTTAATTTTGTATTAAAATTTGAATTCTATTTCAAAGGCATCTCATATACATGCAGTTATCCCACAAGTCCAGTAAAGTCTGAACTTCAAATGATTATCTATCTTAAAGATTTCAGATTAAAATTAACCTGTAGAAAGGACCTGGAAATGTAATTTGTGTCACCAAGTCAGTTATGTTTCTGAAGAATTCCTGTATAGCTCTTTGGATAGATTTCAATAAGAATTAAAAAAAAAAAAAGACAAAGTTTAAAACGTACTGTTGAGTTTTCAGAGGCTTCAGAATAAAGGGCTTCCTGGCAATTTAAGAACCAGAACTGTCTTCCTAAACAGTTCTTCAGGGCAGGGGTGTCCAACTTTTGGCATTGCCATATGCTGTTGTCATCTGCAAATGTGTTGGGCCGCATTCACAGCTATCCTAGGATGCCTGTGGTCTGCATGCTATATGTTGGACATGCCTGATCTAGAAAGTCTGTCTTAGCCTCAGCTGTGAGAGTTTCAGATACCATATTTTAATTCCTATGATAATGTATTAATATCCATATATTTCATATCTATAGATATGGAAATGGAGAATGTGTCCAAGATTATGAGAAACTTTTTATGAATATTTACCTAAGCAATGAAAACCTAGAGTGCTCTTCAAGTTACTTTAAGTTGATATTTGTAAAACATGATTGAATGTCTGCAGTATCATAGCTCTAAATTTTTGGAATGGGTGTCCTGAAACTATCGGAGAACTCAATCTAAGGCCAGCTGTGAGAAAATATACTTGTCTGATACCACCCATCGACTTCTACAGAAAATGGGTGGACACAGCCGACTGCTGTCCCTTTTTAATATATAACACACATACTTCCTGTCTCTGGATTAAGTTTGGTTGTGTTTAACAGTGACATTTATTACTCCTACCTCATCTTCATAATCCATCCCAAGTAGAGAAACTACATAAAGTACTACTAAAAGCCTCAATTGAAAGACTACCTTTGAGGCTGACCATAAGAATCCATGAATCAGTCACTTGAGGACGTTTTAGACTAGCTAACAGACTTGCTGATATTATCCAGTGTCATCCTCAGTACTGACTATGCTGGACAGATAATATTAGAGATTAATCTTACTGTAACTCATCTGATTCTTATTTCAGCTAATACTCTTTCGTATGTCTAGTGAAGGTGAACAAAGCAACCATGCTGATTCAACTCTGAATGAATTATTTCTCAGAACTGATGGTTAAGTGTTTCGGGGTTAAGGATAATATGGCTGTTGACAAGTGTGTTGCTATCAGCCTTGAAGATAGTAGAGATGATCTACTAAACACCCTCAAAGGTCCTCTTTCAGCTACTTCATGTTCAGTTCCAAGGAACTGACATCCTGAAATAATAATTTCTTCTGTAGCTTTCACCTCTCTTTGTGTTGTCTCTGTTTATAAAAAAAAAAATCACTTAAGATTAGTGTAAGTGCTCATCTGGCTTAGCACATTTTCTGTATGTCAAGTGAAAAAAAATCAACCCACGGCCTTATGCATATAACTTATTTTAGTTTTCAGAGAGCAAGCTCTCAGGCAAAGAAGCAGATGTTCAGATGATTGGAAGTAGGAAATATTTTTTAAAAAGAAAATAAAAGTACCCTGGAAGTTGAGAGAGGAGAAAAATAAACATGGACAACTGTACAATGCTTTGGCAGAGAAATTGTAGAGCCTTTTGGAAAATGAGATCAGCCCTTCACAACTGCCATCTAAAATAACGATTGTGCTCTAACTTCATATTTAGTTACAATGTGTGTTTCGTTCTATTCTAAATTATTTTTAGTGAATGATCAATCATCCTGGGAACACTTAAAGATTTAAAGAACAATGGACATAACCTATACAGATGTGTGCATATTATTGTCTTGGACTGAGTCAGGAAAGTGTATTCAGTCATTTTAGCCTTGTCCTTAATCTCAGGTCTTTTCATCTATAAAGAATTTTCTTAATCTAATTAATAGCTGCTGGGGAATGTATTCTCCAATCCAATTCTGTGTCATTTCTTTACCTTTTTTTTCAGATTGTAATTTAATTACATTTCTCTCTTCTCTTACTCCCTCCAAACCCTCCCATATTCTCTTCTTCAAATCCATGCTCTGTTTTTTTTTCATTAATTGTTACCGCATACTTATATTTAGACATGTATTTTTAAATATAACCTGTTCAGTCCATATAATGTTACTTGTATGTATCTTTTCAGAGCTAACTGTCTGGCACTGGAAATCTATGAGTGTGCTCTTCCCTGGGGAGGACTACCTCTCCTTCCCCAGCTTTCCTCGAGTTGCCTATAGTTCTATGTGTAGGGTTGAGGCTTCATGGGCTTTGCCTTGTACAGTTTGGTGTGTTAGTTGTGTCATTCTTGTTAAGCTCACGTTTGAGTGGTCATGTTGGTGACACTTTATGGGCATAGCTTGTGATGTTGCTAGGAGAAACAATCTCAGAGAAAACTCTCTGATGCTCCTGCTTTTTTACAGACTTTCCATCTGCTTTTACACAATGTTCCCTGAGCCTTAGGTGCAGGAGTGTTATATAGATGTATTCATTGGGATGGGTTTCCACAACTCTGCATTTTGATTGGTTGTGCTTTTCTGTAGTAGTCTCCATCTGTGGCAAAGAGAAACTTCCTAGACAAGGAGCAAAGACTACACCTATCTGTGGGTATAAGTACAAATGTTTATAATGTTTAAATGCTATTGTTAGGAATTATGCTGGTTTACTAAAACAGTGGCTGTAGATTCTCTTCCAACAACCGTAACTTCACTAGCACTGAGTAGTTAGCTAAGTTTCTAGGACCAGACGTTCTATCCATCTTGTCATCTCCGTACCCTATTAATAATCCGCTTTGCTTTGAGGTTGCAGAATTCTATGTGTCTATGTTTTTTTTTCTTGTATTTTTGAGGTCACATCCTAAAAGACAAAATAGACTATATAGGGAACTAAAACAATTTAGCAACAGGAACATATGACCCAATTTTAAATGAACTAGTGATCTGAATAAATACTCAAAAAAGAAAAGAAAATGGATAGCAAGTATATTTTGAAATGCTTAGTATCATTACCCATCGGGAAAATGCAAATATTATAACATTTATTTTATGTTTTAAAAAACACACAGAAGTAATATGCTGACAAGCATACAGAGTAAGAGGAAAGCTCGTGCATGCCCGGTTGATGGGATGTAAATCAGTACACTCAGAACAGAGTACAGTATGGCAGTTCCTCACTTCTGGGTGTGAATATTAAGGACTTTAAATCAGCACATCACAGAGATAGCTGCATCCTGTATTTACTGTATCTCTAATCATAGTAGCAACACATGGTTTTGCTTCTAGGTGACAGTTGGCAGATGCCTATGTAGAGAAAATGTCACATTAAAATAGAAGGAAATGGTATGCAACCATAGACTGCAGTCCCATTCTATTCAGAAGAATGGGTGGAACTTGTAGACATTATATTGAGTAAAACCAGATATAAAACCACAGAGAGCACATGTTCTCCCTCCAACATCAAAGCTAAGAAAAGAGATTACAATTGTAGAATAGTGGTAACTAGAAGTTGGGAAAGGTGGGAGATGGAGCGCTGATAAACCAAGAATTAGGTGCTGAGTTCCAAAACACAGATATAAAAAGTAATTTCTAAAGGTCCACAGCACAATGGAATTAACATGAGTATGTGCACATCACACACACACAGACTGGGTATCTAAAAAGGATTAGCTCAGAGGTTGTAAACACAAATGTTAAGATGAGGGAAATGCTGATTATCCTGATTTGATTGGTACACGCTGTATGTGTGTATATTCAAATATCACACAGGCCAGAGGTACTTCTCAGTGGTATGGTACATGTTTAGCATCATGAAGCTCTGAGTTCAATGCTCAACATCCCCTATTAAAAGAAAGAAAGGTCATACTGGACACACAATATGTATAATTTATGTGCCAAAAATTAATTTTATATTGGGGAGATAACATTTCTGTATATTTGTATTAACAAAACTCTTTCCCTTTTTGCCTAAGAAACAGAAAATTGTTATGGCTATGTACTTGTGTCTTTATATGGGGAACTGTGGAATTTGTCATTTGATGTAGTTTTCTTGGACTTGCCCTGTAGGTCTTTACCATCATGTTCGACATCATTTTTAATGAATTCTTCAGTGAAACTTTGCTGATTACCATCATGGTATTGATCCCTTCATTTTCAGTGACTGCATTCCCGATTGTTTTGGAAATGGTAGGAAATGTCATCAACTGTCCCATAAAAATTGAATATATTTTGAAGATATTTTCTGTGCCTAGATCTACAGAAATAGAAACTGTGTTAGTGGGCTTGGGGAATGAAGCAAATGAACATGAGGGATTGTTTTATGATGATTAGGGTGCTCTGAGGTTGAATTGTGGTGATGCTTACACAAGTTATTAAAAAAGTCCAGAGTCTGCAGACTTAGAGTGGGTAAATTTTATGGTATGAAAATAAAAATCCTTAATAAGGCTGTTAAAAAGCTGTGCCCTAGGCACTGTACAAAATGTAGGCATGGTTGAATGCCATTAGAAACTAAAGCCAGATTTCCAAAGAACTTCCTACTTCAGTGGATGCTTATTAATGACTGAGGACAAGTTCAAACACAATACTGTTCAATTACTCAAAAGCACGTGTCAAACACATGTGCTAGTCACTGTGCTGGTAATTATGGACACCTGACGAGCATAGAGCTTAGCAGAGAAGCAATAGATCAACCTCAAGTCGCAGTGAGCTGAAAGGCTGCAAAGGCAGCAGGCAAAGTGCTGAGGAAGAACGTGCAAAGTAAAGCCGGTCACTTAGGAGTCAGAGAATTCGGGGGACATGATGTTCCTAAAGGATGAATGAGAATTAGTGAGAGATCAGGACAAGAAATAGCACATCCTGCAGAGAAAACCAAAGGCCCTAGAAGAGGAAAGACCGTGAAGCATCAGAGAAGCCAAGCATCAGGCAAATGAATAGAAGCTCAGCTGAGATCACACGTTTGGGAATCTTTACTGCTCTAGCCGAGTTTGAGCGTGACATAGCAAGTTTCACTGATTGTGTTCTAGGGGGAAGTGGGAAGACCTCTACAAAAATGCTTTGTCTTGTTGACCAAGTAATGACTGGAAGTTATGATCATAACTTGTTCTTTTGCTTAGTATTTTCCTTCTAGGATGTAAGTAGGTGACATACATAAATCCAGATGTGTTGTAGGGGATTCAGGAGTAATGACTTGCTTTCACCATAACTGACTGATGATAAAAGAATAATGTCAAGGGCTGCATGCTATGACTGAGAAAATAGCCGTCATTGAGATAAGAAGGGATCCTGCGGATAGGCTTATGTGGGAAACTTAGGACCAATATCTTAATTCCTAAAATTTACACAATGTAAGCATCTCTCTCCACTTGGCTTTCAGTAAATGTTTTTATTTTAAGTCAAAAATTTTTTTCTTTTTAAATGGAAAAAAATTTAGGTTGGCTACTCTGTAGGGACTATGTCAATGCACAGAAAACTGAGTCTAATGAGGAAAATTCTCAATATGCAAAACACATATTGTTTAAATGCAAACTGTGAAGTAAATATATTTAGGGTTTTTTTTTTTTTTTTGTCTTTTCAGAGAGCCTACCAGTCCTATGAAGAATTTGGAGAAGTCAAACATGGTTTATCTGGGTCTGATTTTCTATTATGCCTAATAGTAAGACTTTCTACCTCACTATATTTACCCTTAGGATAGATATTATTTACTATAACTATACGATCTTGTCTGCAACTTGCTATCTCTGAAAGTGTTTTAAACAGATTTAGATAAAGTGATGACTTTCAGACATGAATTTTAGTCTTGGAATAAATTTTTGTATGCATATGTATAATAAGTTAAGAATTCAGTGCAGTATCAATTTTGGTTTGTTTATATTTTCCCCATCCAACCTCTAAATAAGATATTGTAAAAAAATCACATGCAATATTAATTTTCTGAATCATGAATAAAAGGCAAAATTGAATATGAGTGAATAAAAAAATGTTATTTTAGAATTAAGAATGATGAAAGCTACTGTCTCTCCATGCTATCTGTCCATGGTATTCTAGACAACACAGCAAACACCAAGTGCCTGTCCTCATGGGGCTTATATTCTAGAAGAAGTACACAGATAAACTAAATAAACAGTAATTACTGTGTTAGTTGGAAAAGTGTCTTAGTTGCTTTCTATTATGTGAAGAGACACCATTACCAAGGCAAATTATAGAAGACATTTAATGAGGGCTTAACGTTTCAGAGGGTGTCTATGACCGTCATGGTAGAGGGTATGGCAGCAGGTGAACATGTATGCAACTGGAGCAACAGCCGAGAGTTACATTAGATTCACAACCACAAGAAAGAGGAAAAAAAGAGTTAACTGGGAATGATGTGAGCTTTTGAATCGTCAAAGCTCTTGGTGAGACACCTCCTCCAACAAGGCCATACCTCCTAATTCTTACCAAACAGTTCCACTAACTGGGGACAAAACATTAAAAAATATGATTCTAGGAAGCCATTCTCATTCTAACCACCACAGATAATCAGGAAAACTTTGAATGACATTCTAGTAGGTAGTGGCAAGAGTGACCCTATCTTACTTTAGGATCATCTAATCGAAAAGTGTAATGACCAAACATAGTTATGGAACGCATATCTGAAGTTTCCTGTTAAGAATATATGTGTAGGATGAGAGGAGTAGAGGGGAACCATGTGGAAATGCATTGCAAGCTGAGGAAGAACAATGATCTGGATCTGAATGGGCATAGCACAGCATAAAGGACTAGTTGTATTATGGGTCATTTTAAAGACAAACAGAATTACTGACCTTAAAAATATGAGTTACACACAGCAGAAAAGAGACAGATTAAACTGTTGCATTGTGGTTTTTTTTCCTAACTTATAAGATCTTGTTACTAAGTTACCCATAAACACAGAAATAACAATTTTACTTAGGAGCTGAACTTTGTTAATGTGTCTAAATGAAACTTTTTCTTTGCTCCTAGCCTTACTTTCATACTTTGCTGTTCATTCTTGTTCTGAGATGCTTGGAAATTAAATATGGAAAAAGTGTAATACGGAAGGATCCGATTTTCAGGTTAGGATAACATTTAATTTCACATATGAGATCAAAGTTTAATATTTCTATTGTGGCTGCACTTTCAATTTGCTGATAGGGATTTCTATTTGTAATGCAAGCTTTGTGATGATCGGCATTATAACCAATGGATTTCTAGCTTACTGTCAAGAAATAAGACCTGCCACTAAGCAGCAGAGAGGTACTTCAATTTCTCAAAAATCTGAGGATTATCCAAGTATTCCATTCTCCCATCTAAGGCGATACACACTCTTGAGTAAAGAAATGAGGAGAGATTTAACAACTGAATTGAGGGAGCTTCACACATGGACCTTAGGAAAGTATTAGCAGAAAAGATGCTGAAACAAATATCTAATGTGACTAAGATAGGGCTGCAGGGACCAGTGGCAGTAAAAGCAACTTGAATTTTAGGAGGGAAGGGGTGATGCTTGATAATATGCTAATAAGTACTGGCTTTAAAGGTCAAAGGTGCTGGAAGGATAGCAACCACGTCTAAGGAGAGATTCTGGTCAGTGGGATGAGAGTTCTATGCAAAGCTGAAACAACACAAACAGTGGCAGTCACCACCAGTCTGTTGGAAGAAAGCATGCTGGTAAAATCACAGGGAAAATAAGCTTTGAAAACTAGAAAACAATGTGTAACTCAATTATTTTCTACAGGATATCTCCACAAAGTCTAAATGTTCAACCAAATCTGGAAGAACCTATAGATGAAGATGAAGATGTTCGAGCAGAAAGAATAAAGACATCCGAAGCCCTGAGCACTTCAGATTTAGATGAGGTTGAAAAGCATAGATACCGCTGAAAACATACAAGAATTGCTAAAAAAAAAAAAAAAAAAAAAAAAAAAAGCTTGACATGCCGGTTTTAACTGTTAATGTTTGAAGTTTGCAGAAATGTGCAGATACTCTAGAAGGTTCTGGGAACTAAAAGAACATATAACTATTTTATTCTTCCTTTGAGAAAAATGACTAGAATTAGCAACTATAATTATAATTTTAGAACAAAACAAGACCCTATGAGTTGAAGAATGTATATTTGCTGAAAATGCCTAATAGAGATCAGGAGATTCAACCACGCTTTGTGCTTGCTAGGCAGGTGCTATTCTGCTGATCTGAATTTCCAGGCACGGGTTTTTCTTTTATCTGACCTTAGATGCTGTATTCTCTCCAGTGTGGTCAATTATCTTCTGCCAAGACAGTGAGTTGCTTTCCACTGTGCTGTGGTATTTCCTGTGTATTTGGAAATCATAGACACTCTATATGTTAATGAATGTCTTATATTGGTAACAATGGCAATGATTACTCTCAACTTAGAATATGGTTTGGCTTATGGTAAGCCATCATGAGAATGCAAGAACATAATACTTCTGAAATTTAGAGGAAACACATATTTCTGTCTCCTCTAGAAACCAGTCATAGTCGCCAGCTGTCTGCACAAAGAGTATGCAGGTCAGAAGAAAAGTTGCTTTTCAAAGAAGACAAAGAAAGTAGCAGCAAGAAACATCTCTTTTTGTGTTAATAAAGGTTTGTAGCAATCGCTTTTTAAATTTACTGTTTATATTTTTTTTACCTAATTAATTTTTGTGGTATCGGAGAATAGAACCTAAAGTCTCCTGCATGCTAGGCAAGTACTCTCGCACTGTGCATGTTCTTAGCTCTCTCTTTACTCCTCGTTTAAGGCACAGTCTCACTACGTTGCCAAGGGTGGCCATTTGAACCCTCTGTGTAGCTCATGCAGGTCTTGAACTTGTGATCCTTCTGCCTCAGTCTTTTGAGTAGGTTGGATCATAGGTCTGCACACAACAAGCTATTAACCATTATTTTTAGGAATGAACATCTATACTAAAACATAATTTCACTTGCTACTGTCCTCATTCCCTCATTTGTTCATTGTATATATGTATATTTTTAGTGTGTAAGGGACTGTTCTAGGAAAAATAATGAAACTTCCTGCCCTCATGGATTTGGCATTCTAAGGAGTTCATAAAAATATCTTGTCAATAAAATATCGATTATTACATAAGTTCTATGTGGAGCATTGAAACTCGTGAAATGATGTGAGTGGTATGGAAGTGTGTTTGATTACAAGGGAAGACTTTACTTGAACAGTAACATTAAGTCAAGATTTATGTGACAAGAAGATGGGGACAGCCACAGGGAGGATTTAGTCACAGCAGCACATTTAGAATGGTTGAGTTTAAAGCAAAGAGGCTAACAGATGCTTCTGTGTGTGCCAGGGATGCTGTCAAGCAGGTTTAGAATAGAGTACGCTTCTTTAAAACAGCAAGAACAGTGTCCTTTACACCACGGTAGTAGAATGTTGTAAGAGGGGTTCTTTTTGTTTGTTTGTTTTGTTTTGTTTGCAGACAGTTTGTATTTTGAAGAGATTGCACACTGATATTTGTTTATGAATTTGAGAGGGGGTATTTTCCTTCAGTTCAGATGAAAGATCATGGTAGTTTGAGCACATGTGTTTTATTTTTGGTGTAAGAATAGTGGTCCAGCCTTGTAAGGTTTAGAAATCATTTGCATGACACACAAGTACATACATTTGTGTTCTGACATATAGAACACTGATGATCTACTATGGAAAAAAACTGAAACAGGAAATCTTGTGGAGAGAAGAATGATGTATCAACATGAAATTAATAACCTTTTGGTGACATTTTAATGCTGAGATTTAAAGAATATGTTTTCATGACATATATTGTGTAATTTTAAATTTGAATTACTCTATTTGAGCAATGTACAGACCTCTCAAACTCTTACTGAAAAATATAAATCTGCATTTCATTTTCAAATTGGTAATCTTATTCTTTCTTTCAGGTGAAATTTTGGGATTGTTAGGACCCAATGGTGCTGGTAAAAGTTCCTGTATAAGGATGATAGCTGGAATCACAAAACCAACAGCTGGAGAGGTAGTTAAAACTGAGAAATTGTCTCCATTTCCACAAAAATATTATAATTATAATAAATATAAGTCATAATATAAATATAAATAATAGGACTATACTTTTATTGGTGTTTTGGTTATATATTTTGTTTTTCCCTCTTATTGTTTTTGGTGGTATTTAAAAGTTTAGAATAGGAATTGGAATGTTACCAGTAGCCAAATACTTTCTATACACACCAGCTTCTTAGGTACCACCTGAATTTGTAGTTTTTCCTACCCCACTCATATATGAAATTATGCTCTCATATTAGTAGATTTCATGATATGTATGAATTGGTTTCTGTGACATGTTCTTTTGTTCTAATAGTCTAGGCATTTACCAGCCATTTGGCAATTTCTAGATTGTACGGAGAAAAGGCTACACATATCATCAGTAGAGCTGCTTACTCTTGTAGGTGGAACTGAAAGGGTTTAGTTCAGCTGTGAGTCCCCAGGGTGATGGCATGGTCAAGTTTGGATACTGCCCTCAGGAGAATGTGCTGTGGCCCATCCTGACAGTGAAGGAACATCTGGAGGTGTACGCTGTTGTGAAAGGGCTGAGGAAGGAGGATGCTGTTGTTGCCATTTCGAGGTATAGCAGAGGGTCCTGTAACCCCCTTTTGTCAAGAGGAGGGCAGGTGCTACTCACAATGAATTCACTAATGAGGAATAGAGTAGAAAGGCATTTCTACCTCTTCAGAGCATTGATTGTAGAACAGAAATGAGAGACAATACCTGACTCCCCACATGCCTGAATGTGAGAGCTTAAAAATCATTTCATTAAATAGCTCACAAAGAATAGTAAGTCTATACTCACGATTAAATACTATTTTCAGGTTTCTAATGAAAAAAATTAGAAATGAAATAGCCATCAACTTAGTTTCTCTCTCTTTTTAAAAATTTTATGTATTTATTTTTTATGAGCATTGGAGTTTTGCCTGCAATGTGTCTGTATGAGGGTATCAGATCTCCTGTAACTTTAGTTATAGACAGTGGTGAGCTGCCATGTGGGTTCTGAGAATTTAACCCAAATCCTCTGAAAAAATAGCCAGTGCTCTAACCCCTGAGCCATCTCTCCAGCACCTAACTAAGTTTCTCATTTGGAATTATAATTTTAAAAAAGCTATTTAATGAGGCAAAAAATTAAATAACTTTTATCATGATTAGAATTTGGAGAACAATACTGTTATGCTTCCCTCTGATGTTCTTATAATTATGGGTGATTTCATTTTCCAAAAGTTCTCTCTTAGTGTGATATCTCCATCTTATTTTCTATCAGATTAGTGAATGCTTTTAAACTACATGACCAGCTGAATGTCCAAGTTCAGAAACTCACAGCAGGAGCCACTAGAAAGGTACATATGGTATCAGGTGCTCTTCTGAGGGCTTATGTGGTACGGAAGCAAATGTGACTCCCCCCTCCCCTCTACATTGCAGTTGGGCTTTGTGCTGAGCATCCTGGGAAATTCATCTGTCCTGATTCTGGATGAACCATCTACAGGCTTAGATGTGTCAGGGAAGCAGCAAATGTGGTGAGAGTTCTTGCAGGCCCTGACTCACAGTGATAAACATGTGAAATTACATCGATACACTCATCTTTGTAAACCAGTCCACAAACCCACTGGTTCCTGATTCAGTGGAGGCTGTATTAGCTGCCATAGCATGAGTGGGAAATGTTCCTCGCAGACCCATGTGTTGAAGGTTTGGACCCCAGCTGGCAGTGCTGTTGAGAAGTGAACATTTAGAAGGTGGAGCCTAGTGTAGGGAGTTAGGTTAACGTGGAAGAAGACACCAAGACTCTGCTTTCTAGTGTCTTCTTTGCTTCTTGGCACCAGAAGAAAGTAGCTGTGTTTGCTTCCACCATGCATTCATCACCATAGTATTCTGCCTTGCCAAAGACCCAAAGCAATGGGTCCAACCCGCCATGGCTTGCAATCACTGAAATATTAATGCAAACCATACTTCGTCTTTTAGTTGATTATCCCAGACATCTTATCCTGGTGATAAAACTGGTATGTACTGACATCATATCAGCCGCCATCATAGCAAGTACTTCAGCTGATCACTTACAAAGAGAAAAGATGTGTTTTGGCTTGAAGGTTTGGAGGCTTTAGTCCACATCAGGTTGGCCTCATTGCTTTGGGGCTATGGTAAAGTAGAATGCCATGGCAGGAACACATGTTTCTGGTCACACCACAAGTCAAGGAGCAAAGACAATGAGGAAGGTACTGAGGTTCCAAAGGCGTGCCTCTGATGTCCTAACCCATCCATCTAGACCTCAGTTCTTAAAGAGCCCATCACCTTAAGTTTTGTACAAGGTGATAAGTATGGGTCAAATTTCATTCTTTTACATGTTGACATCCAGTTAGACCAGGACCATTTGTTGAAGATGCTGCCCTTTTTCCATTGTACGGTTTTGGCTTCTTTGTCAAAAATTAAGAGACCATAGGTGTGTGGGTTCATTTCGATTCCATTGATCCCCTGGTCTGTTTCTATACCAGTACCATGCTGTTTTTTATTACTACTGCTCTGCAGTACATCTTGAAATCAGGGATGATGATACCTCCAGATTTTTTTTTATTGTACAGGATTGATTTAGCTATTCTAGATTTTTTGTTATTCCACATGAAGTTGATATTTTAGAAAACTTGGAATAGCTCTACCTCAAGACCCAGCCGTACCACTTCTGGGTATACATCCAAATGATTCCTCACCAAATCACAAGGAAGTTTCCTCATCTATGGTCATAGCAGCCTTATTTATAATAGCTAGAAACTGGAAACAACCCAGATGTCCCTCAAACGAGAAATGGATAAAATAAAAAAACTGTGGTACATCTACACAATGGAATACTACTCAGCCATCAGAAACAAGGAAATCATGCAATTTGCAGCCAAATGGATGGAACTAGAGAAGCTCATCTTGAGTGAGCTAACCCAGACTCAGAAGGATGCACATGGCATCTATTCACTTATAATAGGATTTTAGCCATATAGTACAGGATAACTATATACAAGCCAAGACACCAAAGGGAACAGGGACATAGACTTTGTTACCTGTCAATGAGACAATTTGCCCTAGTGGTGCTGCCATGTAGGCCCCCAGTGTATGAGGAGGCTCTTGGCCCTCATATGACTGCTGAACTGGGGTGGGGGACTGTTAATGTAGGGACACTCCACTCCAGAGAAGTGGGATGGAAGGGTTAGGGGGTAGAGGGTGGGAGGGTGGGACTGTGAGGGATAGAAAGAAGGCATTGTGATGAAGATGTAACCTGAAGTAATAAATAAATATTAAAAAAAGAGAAACTATCTTCCCACACAACAGGATTTTCTGCAGGACTAGACATAATTTTTTCTTGAAAATGAATAAAAGATGTATCCAATTAAAAAAAAAGCCCATAACCTCCTAATAGCATTGCCTGGGGACCAAGCCTTTTAGCACATGGTCCTTTAGGAGACATTCAAGGCACAAACTCTATCTATCTACAGAGATAGTTTGTGTTATTAGGAAAACAATTATTTAACAGATGGATATTCTAAACTTCATACTCCAGTTTTTTTTTTTACTTAATAAAAACTGTAGGTGTTTTGGCAAAGTTTTTGTTAACTTGGAATTATCTTCATTTTGTATTTTAATTATCAAGAATTCTATAACAATAACAATTTTTTTGCTGCTTAGACTGTTTTCCTAAAGACCCTTATCTTAGTGACATAATTTTCTCATTTCCTTTTTCATTTTCCCATAATCTGTCAAATTTACTTATCCAATTTATATCATTTTAATTTTTTCTACTTTTTTATCTGTAAATTACCCTTTTGACTAATAAAACCCCAATTTAATTTCATATTTGTGATTATCTAGTATCATCTTCCAGTTAAAATACACCTTTCTTATCACTATTTAATGCAAATGTGGAAAGAATTATTTTTGAATCTTTTATACCTATCAGTCAGTTCCAATCATTGTCACTAATAGGCCAAACTTCTTCAAATCTATCTCTCAATTCATTTCCTTTTCCAACTTCTATTATTTTAAAGGAAATATGAAGCAGTGTGTACATTTATTCATCATTATTTCAGTTACCATCTCCAAAAGATAAGGAAACTTCTTCTTAAAGTTTAATTGCAGTACTATGAACACAGCTAAAATATTAAAATTTTCTCTTAATTAAAAAAAAACTAGTCAGCATTCATTTCTATGGTGTTTCTGAATGTATGAACACATGGATATGATTTGTAAACTGTATTTTATCTATATATTTTCCTCTTTTTCTTTATCTTCCTTATTGTTCTTTACTTTTTTATTTTAAATTCTAATAATTTTGCTGTCTCCAGGCAGGCAATTCAGGCAGCTGCTAAAGACAAGAAGAGTGTCCTCATGACCACCCATGACCTGGCTGAGGCAGAGGCTTTGTGTGACCGTGTGGCCATCATGGTGTCTGGAAGACTGAGGCAAGTCTCTCTCTCTAGACCTTGATTCGGGGTTGTCTACAGAGAGAGCATTAACAGCTAGTACCGGCCTTTTGCCTTTCTTGCTGCTGCCCTTTCTACTACCTCTGAAATATAAGAACAATAAAAAATTTAATGACAATGTTTTTAATTCTTTTCCCATCATGTTCTTCATACTCATAGATGCATTGGTTCAATCCAACACCTGAAAAGAAAATTTGGCAAAGATTACATTCTAGAACTAAAAGTGAAGGAACCTTCTCAAGAACCATTAGTTCACGGGGAGGTTCTGAAGTTGTTCCCACAGGCTGCACGGCAGGAAAGGTGAGAAGAATGGTCAATGATGGAGAAATATGGATGCTTTTCACCCTCTGTGGTTTCTGTTAGCTTTGTGCTAACACTGGTGATTGACTGTCCCAGTAATAGTTAATGAACTCACAAAGCAGTATGTTGAGTCTTCCAGATTATAAGAAATTTAGAAACTACACAGAAACTTGTTTCTTCTCTTCTAGAAAGTAACAACAAAGATGAGGAGTCTTCCTTTAATACTTTTTTTGCTTCAAAATGGAGACTATAAAGGAGTGTGCATGCATGCGTGCGTGCGTGTGTTTAGGAACAGAACAAGAAGCTAAAACAGCTATTGTTTTAAAACAGCACACTAGAGAAACAAAACACAAAACCACTATTTTCATCTTCATACAGTATAAATATAATGATTATTTAAGGTATATTCCAGAACCTGCTCTTATTCTTAAATCATTGTTATCACAAGTTAAAGAAATATGCTTTGATAAATGTTGGAATATAACGAATGATAAGAAAGGAAGAGGAAGATCTGATTTGAAGAGAGCCAGTCTCAGAAGTCTCACCTGTTTCATTGCCACTTAGGGTACTGCACTGTTAATCTGGAGTGAATGTAGACAACAGCAAAAGGTTGCTGTTAGAGGCCGCGCAAGAATTGAAAATGCCTAAATCGGTCTGTTCCTTAGAGGCTCTGGGGCTCTTCAGTCTTTCCACAACTGCCCTGCCTCACTCCACAGCCTTAGATCTCTATTTGTAAGTTAGTTTTATGATGACAATGCCAAACTTTCGTTTGAAGTTATTTTCCAGCCTTATTTGGACTAGCCTATGGAAGTTGTTTAGAATTTCTGTTTTTAACACGTGAACAGTTTGAATTAACTGGGCTGTGTAAGAATGTAAGTAGAAATACTGTGTCATTTCTAGGAACTTGTACAAGAGCTAGTTTCCTTCAATAATTTCAAAAGCTTTTATTGGTAAATAATTTTGTTCCATATTTAACCTAAATATAACCTTGTACCAATTTTATTTTTAAAAAGAAATGGTTGATAATATAAAGATTTCTTTGGTTGTTCATCATCCCTGCCTTGAAGTGCAAGGCTGAATATAATGTGCTTCTATCCCCAGGTTTTCCTCCTTATTGACCTACAAGCTCCCCATAGCAGATGTTTATCCTCTGTCTCAGGCCTTTCACAAATTAGAAGCAGGTAAGAAAGAACTTTTAAAGGACTTGAAGAATAATTTAATGAAAGGTGGATGTGCAATACATTTAGAAAACAGGTCCTGAAGGGTGCTGAGTTTTAAGAGTTCTATTGGTAATAAATCGAGCTGCAGAAAGAGGCTGGTCTGCAATGGGGATGGAAACTGCAGAGGGACACACAGTGGAGCTTAGCTGTTCTCATTGCACATCTGCATTAGCACTGGAAAAACTATGATGTGGCTGATGGATTTGACCTGCTGTTACAGAATGACAGCTCTTTGATTGCTCAGAACTCCTGTTGTTACTTGAAATTTCAACAACCCCATCTGCTTTCAGCTAGCTAGATCATTCCTGGCATCAGATCATCTTTTTTTTCTAGTCTTTCTGGGTTCCCATCACAGCACTGCTGCTCATTCTCTGGTGACACTGGATAAGATTACCCAACCCAGAACAATGCCCGCCTCATTGAGCTTCAGATATGTGTCCCTGCTGTGTCCATTCTAAACAGCTGAACTTCCTGGCTCTTCCTAATTGTTGCCCGTCACATGGTTCCTGCCTTGGGATCCTGCACTGCCCTTGCTGATCCTTCCTTTTGGAATTTTGTTTCTTAAATATTCAGCTTGCTTCTTCACATTGTTAGGGTTCTGCTCACTCATCACATCATTACTGTAACTTCCCCAAAGGTCCTGTGTGAAAAGAATACAGTAAGGTTGTGTGTGTGCGTGTGTGTGTGTGTGTGTGTGTGCGTGTATGCGTGTGCGTGTGTGCGTGTTTGTGTGTGCGTGTGTGCGTGTGTGTGTGTGCGTGCGTGTGTGTGTGTGCGTGTGTGTGTGCGTGCGTGTGCGTGTGCGTGTGTGCGTGTGCGTGTGTGTGCGTGCGTGTGCGTGTGTGTGCGTGTGTGCGTGTGTGCGTGTGTGTGCGTGCGTGCGTGTGTGTGCGTG
>CAJQZJ010033741.1:1812505-1844563 GCA_907164525.1 Lophiomys imhausi | reverse complement strand
TGTGTGTGTGTGTGTGTGTGTGTGTGTGTGTGTGTGTGTGTGTGTGTATCAGGTACATTTCATATGTGTATGGATTCAGATAAAGGCCAGAAGACAACCTTGGTTATCATCCTTAGATGACAGACCTTCCTTTGAGGCAAGGTTTCCTATTAGCCTGGGCAGAGCTCACTAATTAGGCTAGACTGGCTAGCCAGCAAATCCCAGGGATTCTCTCCTGTCTCCCCTCAGCACTGGGAATTTACCCCCAAGCCAACACACCTAACATTTTCACACATTCTGAGAATCAAACTTATCTCCGTATGCTTGCAAGGTAGGTGAGCATTCTCCCCACCCTGAGGATACAATATCTCTCTAAATATTATGCTTTCTACCCTAAGAATGGTGGTGAAAATAGCATACACACAATGCTACTGATATATAGATGAAAATTCAGATTTATCCTGTAATTCTGAAAATAGTCACATTGCTTCATTGCCATGTGTAGATCCAGCTGTAAAACAAAAATCCACGACAGGCTTTGAGATATCATCTTATCCAGTTTGTATATTTAGTTCTGTAATTTTGGAAGTTCTTTTTTATTCTGTCTTCTCTGAGCTGGCCTTTTACTGTTTTTTACTTAAAG
The DNA here is from genome assembly GCA_907164525.1 of Lophiomys imhausi. Taxonomy (NCBI): domain Eukaryota; kingdom Metazoa; phylum Chordata; class Mammalia; order Rodentia; family Muridae; genus Lophiomys; species Lophiomys imhausi. The sequence goes on along the minus strand of CAJQZJ010033741.1, from coordinate 1,843,941 downwards.
TATTCTGTTTGAGAGTCAACTCTTGTATTGGGGTCTAATCTGAAGAAAAAAAAATGTAAAGCCTAGCTTCTTCCTGGTTTGATAGTTGCTAATGTTCCAATATGTCCAGCCAACCATCTGTAACCACAAATTCCCTGCTGAGGAACTGGCGGGAGGCAGACAAGAGAAAGAACAGCTCAGGAATCGCTCTGTGAGCAGAGATTTTGGCAGTCAGTCTGAACTCAGGGAAGAACTCTCTTCAGAAACCAGAGCAAAACAGAACCATTCACGACCTGCACAATTAAAACCAAGATGTAGCTGTGATCTGAAAGAAGAAATGTGACTCCTCCTCCAGGACAAAGATACGTGGATAAGCTTTTTGAAGATTCCTGCTTCAGCTTTCCTCAGAGTAAGTTAACCTCTAAACTGTGGTTGTTAGCACTTGGAATGAACAAACAGAGGCAGCAAAGTCTTGTCAACTATTTCAGAAGTCATTAAGTGTAGGAAGTAAGTGATTCTGATTTTTCAAACCTTTGAGTGTTTATACCGAATGGCTACACAGCAGTTGGAAAACTAAGATTTTTCCATTTTACCCCATGACTAAAGCCTTTTGCATAAACAGCACATATAATGGAACAAGCAAGCGGGTAAGTGGAAAGGAATGTAACTTGCTTGCCTCTTGCTGTTTCCAAAGTTATTTGAATTTCTCTCTCTCCCTCCCTCCCCCCATCTCTCTCTCTCTGTGTGTGTGTGCGTGTGTGTGTGTGTGTGTGTGTGTGTGTATGTGTGTGTGTGTGTGTGTGTGTGTGCGTTTTCAGTTTCACTGCCAGAGGAATGCAAACCTCCGGATACAAGATTTTATGAGTTTTGAGTTGTTTTAACTGATTGAGAGCATTTCATCAAGAAAACTTAGGAAATACTCCACTGACCCTGTTTATCATAGCAAATGTATAAAACTATCTGACTCGTGAAATACATGTCTTCTCTTAGTAGCAGGAATACTATCTGACTGGGAAATTACTGGCTTTTAACAACCAATTTAGTATTTTTAAATTATGCAATTTGCTATTCAGAACAAGTTAAGCTAACTAGTTATTTTATCTTTATAGAGCAGGCAAAATTTTACATGAACAGGTACCATGGAATATTAAGTCTTATCAGCCACAAACAAATAACTCAATGCACAACAATTAGATTATACAATCATTCCTATTTATGAATATTTTCCTGCATATATATTAATTATCCAAAAACAAGAGTCTCTACTTGGACAATATATCTTTATGCTTTTATATACCATGGCTTTCCACAGCACTGGTTTCCTAATTGGAGATATAGTTTAGTATAAATTAGAGTTTCCAACTGTCATAGCCTATTGATGATGTTATTACTTGGATTTATTTATATAGCTGGTGAATCTAAACACTGTAAGCAATATGAAATTATCTAATGTCCATTTTTCTCCCTTGAATTTAAATGTTATCACACCGTGGTTTTTTTAGTGGTTTTCCCAAGATTTTTTTTTCAGATTCCATTTATGAAGGTTAATAAATGGTTGAGTTAATCATTGTCTTGAGTTCATTACATACAAAGTGTCTATTTTGTTGTTGTTATTTATTTCCTTTGACTTATAAGTTCCATTTCACACTTGACCTCCATTCCATTTCCTGCTGCCTACAGTAATCTTAAAATTATATTTGATAATGATCTTTTTGGTTCTAGTGTGTATTTAGAAATATGATTTGCTCATGGTGTAAATTTACATAAATTATATTGTTATATAACTCAACATTTTCTTTTAAAAACGATTTAATTGATACCATGTTATTTACGATGTCTTATATTGAGCCATGGGTATCAACCCATTTTTTCTGATTCCCACAGAGTTATGTTTGGATAGTATTTATAAAAGTGTGTTCTATATAACCCCCTGTCACAGTGATCTACAAATGCAAGCATCTAGTTCAGATCACCAGTGAACCCATGCCTTGGGATACACACCCAGGAGCAGAACTGACTGATGCTGGGTGCTGCTGAGTAGTAACTAGCAATTAGCAATAACTAATAGTAATTAGTAATAACTAGCAACTCACAGGGGAAACCAAGACCTCTATCAGCCTATATAAAGTTTGGGCAGCTTAGTTGCCATGTCTCATGGGGCAGCAGCATGTGACATTATTAAAGTCTCTGAAAAGACATTCCATCAAAGAAAGGACTATCTCATAATTGTTTTCCTGTTTTCAATGGATTTTGCTGTCTGGTTTTCTCCTTCATTTCCTGTTTTCTATGTTTGGTACCCTTCTACTGTAGGCATATAATTAGGAACAGCTGTCAAAATGTTTCCTTTTGGTTTGATTGCACAATGTTTTCTATTTCAGACTTCCACATTTACTTCCTTTACACCCTTTGAAAAATAAGTCAAAATGAGGAAGAGACACTTAAGGCTGGGTCAGCAAATGTGGGCCCTTTTCTGCAAGAACTGGCTCAAAAAGTGCAGGATGAGAAGAGAGACATCGATGGTATGGTTCAGAATCTGTGTTCTCATATATACAAAAGGAAAAAATGTTCTCTTAGTGGTACCAACATAATCATTAATCAATGATATATATATACATATATATCATATATATATGAGAGATATAATGAACAAGCTAGAATTTTTAAAGTCTTGGACTTTGTTATAGACACGGAGTTCAGGGCAACATCAGAGAGGCAAACTTTCATCCATAATTACTTCAGAATGTAACCTAAGGGTAATGAAAGAAAGCGGAAAAAGCCTTTTATAAAGACCTACTATTGGCACTCGCCCTTTCTCTATATTCTCATGTCCCAAACAATTCTCAGGACTATATGTTGCATCAACAGGAGAAAAATAATTCACTCATTGGGGTTTACACCAGTGTATATTCTCAAACACAGAGGGAAGCAAACTTAATGTTTAGACACTAACATGGATGTGTTGAGCAAAATGACTTTAAGGAAAGGACTTTAGGCTAAATATATACATCTCTGCAGGTCAGGAGTGTGAAACATAATGAATATTTGAAAATATTTATTGCTTATTACCATGAATACATGGAGGAGTTATGATAAATACAAAATGAGAGATTATGATCATTTTAAATGATAATAAAGATAGATTGCAATGACATAGTGTATCTAGCTAAGTGAACACATAGGTATATGTAATAATGTTCTGTTATTTTTTTCATATTTGAAAAGATTCAATCCATGTGATTTCATAAAAAAAATGACCTGCAAGTGATATGTAATTAGCTCTGTTTAACCACTGTACAAAGACATACATCCATGGAAATATCATGTTGTACACCACAAATGCATATAATTTTTGTCATTTAAAATCAAACACATACATAATTTAAAATGTCATAAAATGTAATAGTTTTTATAAAGATAATGGTATTTTTTCTGGGAAAAAGTACCTACTATAAGTAAATTATTAGACCGTAGAAAGATACATGTAGTTATCGTGTTGATCACTACACAGTCTGTACATAAATCAAAATGTCACACTGCATATGATAAATGTGTACAAATATCATATGTCAGTACCAGAAGACAAACTATATTTCTTCTCAACAATTATACTGTGGCTACAAAATCAATCTGAAAGAAATGTGCTTATAAATGAACAGAAACAAAATGATATTTTGGACCTTTATTTTTATTGAAGTAATACTCTTTTTGTCATAACAATGATTAGGTATGTTTTCTGTGCAATTAATGATAAACATTAATTGAAATCACTCACTAAAAGAATTGAAAATTAATGTTCCACCCTATGAACAGTGTGTATATTCATACAAGAAATATTTGATGAATGTTTAGATTGTCAGTGAATAAAATATGCAAAAGCAAAGCAATCATCATATAAATATCCATATAGAAGTCAGGAACCAACTTTAAGTAATTGTTGTACTTCCAAACTTTTAACTCTTTTAAAATAAACTCTATGCATGCATACACATGCATACATACACACAGCTAAAATTGTACACGATAACTGTGATATACCATATTAAATGTCTTTTTATAATTGATAGTTTCATGCATTTATATAATGATTTTTAGTTGCTTTTATTCATTATTCCCCTTTCTCACTAGAATCCTTATTCTCACAAGTTCCCCTTCTACTTTCATGTTTTTTTTCCCTGTGTGAGCCACTGAGTTTGAATTGAAACTAATATGGTAAAATGAATTCTTTGCACTGGGCTTCAAACACATTCCATTGTATTTCCAGTTCCAGAATACAGTGACTGTAATAAAGAACTTTATGATTATTTTTGATGAGCGCCATTTTGCCGCTTCTTCCATGTGTAGGCAGCTGAAAAACAAAGCAAGATCTTGCTTCTGTTGATGGAAGTGCTTACCCATTCCTTTATACATGAAGGAGTGGTCCATTCATGTAGCCATGGTATATCTGAAGGGACTCTCTTTAGACTCAACGAGGATATGGCTTTGCCTGGTTGAATAAGAAAACATTCTCGGTTATAATTGGAATTGCTGTCACAGCTCTGTCTTGGTGTACAGTGCACATGTTACAAAATGTGCAGATGTAAGGACAAAAGTAGGAGCTGAAGAGAAGGCTCGGTAATTAAAAATATTGGGTCCTCTTGCAGAGGACCCGGCTTTGAGTCCCAGTACTCTTATAGTTGCTTATGGTCACTTGTTTCTCTGACAGACATTGATTGTAGAGCAGGAATTATGAAGGACTTGCCTACCCTGTCTTGGCAGAGCTAGGCTGTCGACTTACCTGCTTCCAAGTTATGTCCTTTTTGGACAGCATTCTGTCTACAGTTGAAGCAAGGGGTTTTTCTTGCCAAGAGATAGGCTTGCCACTAATTCAACCATCTCACACTAGAGATTCTTCAATTCTCATCTTCTACTTGGAGTAGAATAGGGGGTGCTGTCAGGAGCTGACATGTCTCGATATCAAAAAATCTTAAGTTAAGAAAACATCTTTGAATGCCATATTCTGCAGATCTCTTGAGGTCACTTGTTAACTCCACTGTCAGGGGATCTGGCGCCCTCTTCTGTCCACTGCAGGCACCAGGCACACACATACAGGAGGACAAACCACTTATGTACATAAATTAAATGGATCTTTGGAGAATAGAAGTAAAATCAATTATTTTAAAATGAGAGAGAACAAATGGAATGCAAGGTGTGTAACAGGATGAAATTGATTCAGTTGTTTGTAGTAAAAAAAAATCTCCTGATTTTCTTCTTCTTTTTCTTTTATTATTATGTAGGAATGGTTTTTCTCATTTCTTCTAATACTGTTTGTATACCGGTTATCCCTCAATCTACATCAAGTTCATGATGCTCCTCAAATGTCTGAAATGGATCTGGGACGTGTTGATAATTTTAATGATTCTAATTATATTATTTTATTTGCTCCTGAGTCCAAAACCACCCATGAGATAATGAACAAAATGGCAACAACTCCATTCATGAAAGGTATGCTCTGTGGTAGTTCATAGAAAAATTTACTTACTTTCAGCATACACAAACTCATTTTAGGATTTTTGTTTTAAAAAATTGGGCTAAATGTTGGCATTTCTTGAGTTGATTAATTATATCAATGGATAATTTTCTGATACAAAGAAGGCTATCTTACTCCAGTAACCTATTTGAGCAACTGTATATCAAAGAGGGGTTAGTATTCTTTATAGAGCATATCAAAATGAGATGAGTCCTGAGTTAATTAAATGTACGGTTTGGGGAAGATTCTGGGACTATTCAATGGCAGTGGCAGCATGATTTTTTAATAGCTCCAAATATGTTAAAATCTAGGGAGAAAATGAGCAGCAGTGTCAAAACGCATAGATGGTGTTTACTGCAAAAGCCAGTGATGAAGTGGTCCCTATATTTCACTATGGAAGTGATGGGGGTGGAGAAAGAACTTACAGCCCATGGAGTGGCAGGGTGTCTTTCTGTGGGCATGGTATGATAGCAAAGAAGCCAGGGGGGATATCTGAGAAAGTCTGAAGAGACTCCCTTTAGAACTGATAAGAACCCACAGGACAGCAACTAAAACAGTTTTTAGTAATTGTACCAGCAGACAGTTCCAGAATGCAGTTCTGAGGTGTTGTTTGTAAAGTAGGAGAGATCAAATAGATACTCAGGGAATAGTCTCATTCTCTCTCCCTGTGACCTGGGAACCAAGGAGTCACAGTGTGGAAGAAAGAAGAGGCCATGGTACAGGCTAGAAATTTTATGGGGTGAGCATTCTTGTCTTTCCAGATAGCTGGGAAACCACCAGACCCGACAGGTTGAAGGACCTGGCAGCCAGCTTGATATAAACTGGGCTTGTACACATATGGGGATCCTGATCTCAACAAATAGACATTCTATGCCCATATCTTCAGGATGAGATGCAAATAATGTCTTTAAAAGATGATAAAAATGAGCTCTTATAATGAAATTTTGTAAATTAAGAGGAAATAGCAGCATGACCCCTATGTGAGCTATGCTATTATTCTATAACCAAATAGACAATAGAAATTTTTGTTTTATAAGTGTTTTCTACAAGTAAATAAAACAAATAGAAATAGAACATCAGAGATTTGAAAGCCACATTGAATGGTGGATACTATTACTCAGCATTGGTAGCAGGTAATAGCACCTAAAAGAGACCATCAAAAGATATGAGCCTCGAATCTAGCAGCACCCTACCTCTTGTAGTCTGGTAAAAGGGATCATACCTGAGTCTGATTAAGCCTCTGATGCAGCTTTTGAACTTCAGGAAATCTACTGCATAACAAAGGAACATGTTGAATTACATCAAGGATATGTGCACAACAAAATAATCCAGACTGCAGAATCATGTGGGTTATCTGGCCCGTGATGAATAGCAGCCATTTACATGATGTGAATTAGAACAAACGGTCACTTAAGTAAACAGTATTTAGATTTAACAGTTGGATATCGAATAGTCTATTTAGCCTCATGGAACTGTGGACAAATGTAAGTAGCATATATTCTCTTATCAGACAAGTCTGTCTGTGTGCAAATTGAAATGGATGGGTTAGTATTGCTACTATTTAAAATTCACATGGCCTAAATTACCTGCTAAAATCTTTGGAGAGGCATTAAATATTTTCAATAAGAGTATCTGTCATGGGATGGATAGATGGTTCAGTGGTAAATAGCACTTGTGGCTCTTGTATAGGACTCAGGTTTGATTCCCAGCCACACATAATGTTTCACAACCATGCATAACTCCAATTCGAGGGACTCTGAAGCTCTCTTCTGACTTCCTCTGACACTAGTCACTCCTGTGGTGTGCATACATACACACAGGCAAAACATTCATACACAAGATAAAACTAAAAAAAAAAAATTAAAAAGGCCATTTGCCATAGAACATTTCCAGTTTGACTAGACCATTAGAAATCTCCCACTTCATTCTAAGTGTGAGTGTATTCGGGAAGGAATAACTTGAACATAGAATGGCCTCAGTGCACTAGAATCTGGCATGCTGTCATCGGGTCATATAGGAATCTTACCGAACTATCCCCTTTCTTCACATGGCAGGAAGAACAATCGTGGCATGTCCTGATGAAAAAAGCATGGACGAACTAGATTTAAATTACTCAATAGATGCGTGAGAGTCATCTTTAAGGATACATTCTCATACCATTTGAAATTTTCTTGGGGTCAGAGGATCCCTAAAATGAAAGAACACAAAGACCATTCAGGTAACTTTGCCATTAGGAAAAAAACATATTAATGTAGATATTCCTATCATGTCATTAGTCCCAGTGGGCACATAACAGAAGAAGTGAAGTGAATGGCATGACCCCCTTTGTTAATTTTAAAGAATGGGTTGATTGATCTTTATTAAATAAAAGCTATATTTTAAAAGAAATATAATTTTATTGGTATATACTCCTTGTATATACTAATAGATTTGATAAAGACATATTTAATGAAGTCTATAGTATATTTTGATCATATTTACCCCACCTTCTCCCTAGCCTCACCTCCCTCTGCTATTATTCCTATTCAGTCATTCTTCTACAATCATATCATTCACATATATGTATGTATGGCTTTATGTATTTCTATAAAACCTAGGATCTATAAATGAGAGGAAATGTGATAAATTGTCCTTAGTTTGACTCGTTTCATTCAACATGATGGCCTCCTGTTGGGTCCATTTCTCTGAAAATGAGATCAATTCATTTTGATGGCTACATATAGGTACATACCTATTCACCTGTTGATAGATAGATGCCTAGACAGGCTCCATGCCTGACTCGTGTGACTAGAGCTGCAGTGAACATGGGTGCTCAAGCACCACTGTGGTGTGCTGATCCAGAGTCCTAGTGTACACTCCAGCTGGAGAGCTTTTTACATACAGTAGCTCCACTTTCAGTATTTTTAGGAGCCTCCATGCTTATTTGAAAGTCATACTTCTAAGTTCATCGTTCCACTCAGAGATTATAGCCTGAGCAACAGAGTGACATGCTGTTTCAAAAAACTAAGTTATATCTTTTTTTAAATTAAAAACATTAAAAAAGCTCCTGCTTAATCATTCCCAATCATTTAAAAACAGCTCAGTGTTTTCTTTTAGTGAGTTTATTCTGTATTTATTTATGTATTTATGTATGTACGTATTTATTTTTTTTGGCACAAACAATAGAAGGAGACAACTGAACAAAACATTTTAAAAATTTAAATAATTATAAAATAGAATTAAAAATGATCTTAAAGAATGCTGACAAGACAATTCCGGTATGTCCTCCTTGGTTGTTCTCTACAACCTAATCCAATAAGCCTTACCATATATTGTATTATTATAGATTTTAAACACATTTTGGAGAATTATGATGTTTATTTATCCCATAACCAAGAATTTCTGGTCTCATAATATTGTGTATTCTTTTCTTGAAGCTCCTTGTGAACCATTTGACAACAAAATGATATGTGAAAATTCAATGTTTTGGGAAAAAGGCTTTGTAGCCTTTCAAGCTGCTATTAATGCTGGCATCATCGAGGTAAGTATTAAGTTAAAGGAACTTAAGTGTGTTGTATACTGAATTTTGAAAGGCGGAAATATGGATTGTCTTATTTTGTCATTTATTTGCTTTCAGACACTAAACATCATATGCCGAACAGTTTCTGTATCAGTGTTAGGGTACTGGTGACTTGAAAAAACACAGTACAGTCACTTGTAACCAGAGATTCTGGTAATAGAGATGTAGCAGTATGGATAGACAGTCATTATAAGGGCTCAGGGTCTATTTGAGGGTAGTAAACTGTGTGCTGCATAAACAAAAAAAAATGAGAGCTACTCTGATTAGAAAGGTCAAAGATCCAAAGAAGATCTAGTTTGAAGTATTTCTCCAGTTAGTTTCAAAAACAAGTAATTTTTTTTTCTACTGAAGGACTTAAGGTAGAACTTTGGACTTTCCAAGATCTACAAGCTAATGCCTTCTTACAGTTTGAAGAAAAGAGTCCAAGGTGTCATTTTATTTTTTTAAAAGTCTAAATCCCTATCATTTGAGTTGACCAATGAAGATACAGGAGTCAGATACTGGGATGAGAATCTGCTAGCTCAGAGAGGCAGAGAAAGCACTCAGCTGATCTTACTATTCCACCAACGTCCAAGAAGTAAAAAACCTTCTCACTCAGCTCACATCCCAGAAGGAAAAAGCTTGGTAGCTCGGCCAGCTGACTTTTTTATTTAGCTGAAAACCCTAGAGGAAGAAGCTTTGAAGGAAGAAAAACTCTGAAGAAGAAAATCCTTCTGAAGGTGAAAACTTCCAATTACTTCTCCACACTGTCTTAAACACCCTCCAGTTCAAAGTCCCTCCTTTCTGTTTAATCTCTGTCAGCTGGTTTCTTGCTCCACCTTTTGACCTAGGGTTAACTTTATTTAATCCTATGCACAGAAAGCTCTTGGATTAAAGGTGTGTCCTAGGGCAGATCTGCACCACAAGTACTTGTTTACAGTGAACAGAAAGCTCTAGGATTAAAGACCATACCACTTTAGAAACATATTTTTCAATTCATAACCTCAGGGCTCATCATGTGATCAAATGTTCTGCAACAGCAAGTTTGCAATTAGATTGATGATAATAATTGGTTCATTGGTGTCTTTCCTTAGATCACAACAAACCATTCAGTGATGGAGGAACTGTTGTCAGTTATTGGTTCAAATATGAAGATACCACCTTTTATTGCCCAAGGAGGAGTTTCAACTGATATTTTAATTTTCTTTTGTGTTATCTCCTTTTCTTCATTTATATACTATTTATCAGTCAACATTACCCAAGAAAGACAATATATTACAACATTAATGGCAATGATGGGACTTCGAGAGTCTGCTTTCTGGTAAGTCACGTGTCTATGATATACCAATCAGCATTGGAAAACAGAATGACTTAACTATGGGAACTCCTTAGGCTTGTTTATATCCTACTTGGACTTGATACATTAGTAAACTAGGGCATATGAATGTTTGGAATGCATGGATTCTGACTCAGCACTCACTTCTACCTCCCTATGTGTCTCTAATATGTCACTTGGCTAATCTCATTTGAATATCTCCCCATTAACTATTATATCCCCACTTTCCTAACTTGCATCTAGTAACTGAAATTTTCTGTTTTTCTTTGACTTAAAGCCTAAGGTTTTCCTCATCTTCAGGGCATTAACAACACAGAAGATGATTCTTAGTTACTAGTTACTATGCCTGTGTGAACCAAAATGCTTGAGAAGTTAAGGGTTTTTTTTTTTTTAGTGTAAAATGAAATATGTATTTCAGATACTATGTTAAAAGTGGTGAGGATTTGACTCCACTTTATGTGGGCCATTGAAGAGAAAGCTATTATGTCCTCAGCATTTAGCTTTCCTTAGTAGAGACAAGAATGCAGTGGCCTGCCCAGTGGGAAGCCATGGGCTGTCTTCATCTCAGCACTTAGAAACTATCACTTTGGATGTGTTACTTGAACTCTATAAACTTCAATTTTCTTTTTCTGTGAATCATGGGTCATGGCTCTACTTCTTGTTGGCAGCAGGATTAAGTAAAATCTACTCAGAGTGCTTTACGCTGAAGCTGAGAAAAATTAAACACTCGATATTAGGTATCAGTTGATGGAAGTATAGAAAACAGTGCATCCTGAAAGGATAGTAGATGCAAGTTAGGAACGGAGGATCTAATAGTTAATGGCGAGATATTCAAATGAGATTAGCCAAGTGGCATATTAGAGACACGAGGAGAGATGGAAGTGGGTGCTGAGTCAGAGAGCAGCGATTTGAATGTCAGGTTTGCTTTTCATGGGCTAGGCATTATTCTCATTGTTAACCATGGAACGCAGAGTTTGCCCAGGTCCAGGAGCATGGCAGTCTCTAAAGAGAAACAATGTTGCACAGGAAGACTGCACATTTTACTAGCCAACTTCTGCCAAATTTGCTATTTTTTCCCTAAAATAATGTTCAATATACTAAGTATGGAAATAGAGAAGATAGGGGCTGGAGAGATGAGCTGTTGTTAGGAGCACATGCTGCTCTTGAGGGCCTGAGTTTGGTTCCCAGCGTCCAAGTCTGACAGCTTACGACTGCCTGTGGCTCCAGGTCCAGGAGAACTAATGCTCTGGCCCTCCTCAGGTACACACGTGTGCACATACTAGCCCCTACACCCACTCACAGAGAGGCACATATACATAATTTAAAATAGAATAAATCTTCTGCAAAAAAAAAAAGACATGGAAGGTTTGATACAATGCAAGTGTTTTTTCTTTTGTTTCTTTGTGCATTAAAATGATTTCCTCAATATTGAAGGGGAAAACTATGAAGAGCCAGTGGAGGGTAATATCTTTTTCAAAAATCTAGTAAGGGGGAATTAAAAAATACTAGGGCTCCCCCACCCCTGGAGGAAAGGCTCTGATATTTTATTTGAATGAAATTAAGAAGTTTATAGAAGGCAGATGGATGAAGAGTTTCAGGTAATCACAGTGTACTATGAAAGGGAATTATTAAAATTGGACAGGAGAAACAAGGCTTCCTGAACTTGATGGGATTTTCTACTGCAAATGAAAGGAAACTCTCTGTCCATTGTGGACATATCGCTAATTTAATTCTTTAATGTTTTCCTGGAGAGGAAATTGAAATTTGAAGAAATCAAATAACAACTTCTTCTTAACATATTTAGTTATAATGTAGCACAGAAAATTTGAACCCAAGTCTGTGATGTTACTGGACCCCTTCAAACCTCCTTCCTGTCTTTGGCATTAGTAGTAAATACACCTCTTCCTTTCCACCTACCTGTCTGTATTCTCCACAGCTATGCTCTGTGTATTCCGGCACTGAATCATCTATGTCAGCAGCTGCCAAACTACTTTTATGCAGTTTTTGAAGTAGGAGTGGCTGCTTCCTTTCAATGCTGGGGAAAAATAAATTAAAAGAGCAGTAACAGTTTAGAGGGCACAAAAATCTGTGTAGAACTCAAATGTCTACAAATACACGCCTATGGGAATGTAGCCATACATTGTGTATGGATTTTCTGTGATGGCTACAACTACATTCCTATCAGAATGAAGACAAAAATTGTCATCCGTGACGGTTCTTGTGCCGTGAAAGCAGCATTACTGCAACAAAGGCTATTTGGGTTGTAAAGCCTAGAATATGAGCAATATGTCTCATTTTGCCACGTCGTTTCCATGATTTCCTTATTGAAAGAAGTTGTACAGAAATGAAAAACACAATAGAGGTTCTTCCTAAAATACTCTTCTTAGGAGTCTCTCTTCCTTATACTCACCTTATTGTCCAGTGCATTAGCTACTTGGACTTAGCTACTCTTTCAGCTTCATGCTATTACTGTGATAAGCAAAAAGTTACCCAGAAGAGGAAAAGATTTACTTGGCTTATACTTCCCTGAGGGAAAGCAGGGCTAGAACTCAAGATAGGAACCCAGAGGCAGGAACCATGGAAGAATGCTGTTTGCTGGCTCTGTCTCTGGCTTGTGCTTAGCTAGCATTTTTATGCAGAATTTATAAGGAATATTTTATTTTGCCTGTCTGAGGAATGTTGTCACCCAGCATGAGCTGGACCCTTCTGCATCATTCAATAAGACCATGGTTGTAAGCTTTTTTTTCCCACCCACACCCCTGTTCCCAGAAATAAAAACTCACACTCAAAATATATTTACAAATACCTAGGCCATAAAGCTAGTTTTGTTCCCTAATTAGCTTGCAACTAAATTAACTCATTTATTCCAGCCTAAGTTCTGTCACGTGGCTGGTTGCCTCAACTCAGGTACCATGCTTGTATCCTGTTCCATATTCCCTGAGAATCTTTTTGTAGCTGGCACTATCCCAGAATCCTTTCTGCCCTCTGGATTTCCCGCCTCCTGTTTCCTGCCATCAGCTTTATTATTGACAGGTGAAGTTTCCATACCACCATAATAGATTCTCTCCACAACCATGCCTCACACAGATGTGCCCACAGAGCAACCTGATATATGTAATTCCACAACGAGGCTTCTCCCTCAGATGACTCTAGGCTATCAAACTAACAACTAATGTTTATCTGGGCAACTATTTACTGTACACATTTACTTGTTTGTTGTCTACCTTACTCTATAGAATACGAGCTTTAAGATGAGCTAGTTTTCTGATTGGTTAGGAGTTATCCTTTTAAAAGAAACTCTTGATAAATCACGCCCTTTTAAAAACCATTTGTTTAGTAATTGAATGAATGGAGTGACCGAGTAATAACTTCTGGACTAATCTTACTGTGTTTCTCGGGCAGGCTTTCCTGGGGTTTGATGTATGCTGGCTTTATCCTTGTTGTGGCTGCTTTGATGTCTCTTACTGTGAAATCTTCCCAAGTTGTGGTCTTAAGCGGTTTCATGGTGGTGTTCCTTCTTTTTCTCCTTTATGGCTTGTCTTTGGTAAGTTGGTGAATTATCCTTCTCCCTTCCTCCTTCCGTTCCTACCCCTCTCCTTCCCTCCCTCCAATCACGTGTCACTGACTGTATTTCTACCTTTTCTGTTCTGCCCAGAATTTGTGCAAGGCAATATCCATATAGCATTCAATTGAAAATTGATGAGATACACTTTCCAAATACTGTGTTGGTCAGTTTTCAGTCCCTGTAACAAATGCCCAAGACAATCAACTAACAAGAAGAAAAGGGGTTTTGGTTTGTTTGTTAATTAATTTATTTATTTTACACCCCCCATAGTTTTGGAGGTCTCAGTCCAGGGTTGGTTGGCCTGTGTCTGGGCAGATCAGTACTTTGTGGTAAATCAAAGCTACTCACACCATGGCCAGGATGTCAAGAAGAGGAAGAGGCTGGGCTTTCATAATCCCCTTTAAGGATAAGCATCCGATGACAGGAAAACTTCCACTTCTTACTACCCCCCTCAGAGGTGTCTCAGGCTGGAGACTTCAACACATGGGCCTCTGGATGACACTCATCAAGATATGAAAGTCCTTTTAGTGTGCTAGCAGTGATGGTCGTCACCACCATACCAGTTAATCTCCTTCTCCTTTCAGATAAGTTTAGCTTTCCTTATGAGTGTGTTGTTAAAGAAACCTTATCTTACTGGCTTGGCTGTCTTCCTCCTTACTGTCTTCTGGGGAAGTCTGGGATTCACAGCATTATACAGACATCTTCCTGCCTTTATGGAGTGGACCTTGTGTTTCCTCAGCCCATTTGCCTTTACAGCTGGAATGGCACAGGTAAGAGTTAAGGTAACCATTTTGCTTCATTTTATTAAAATCTGTCTGTCTGTCTGTCTGTCTGTCTGTCTATGTGTGTGTGTATGTGCACAAGAACAGGCATGCCATGATGATGTTTGCATGGAGGTCATAGGACAACTTGGAGGTGTCATTTCTCTCCTTCCACCATGTGGGTTATGGGAATCAAACTCAGGCACTTTTACCAGCTGAACTGTCTTACCATTATATTTTTGTACACAATACTCTAGAAAGATTCCTTTATTGGTTTTTACAATATACACTACACACTAACATTTCTGCCCCATTTATAAATAAAGATAGAAGTTTAAGGGATAAGAGACATTTTAATTTTTCTCTCATCATATTTATTTCCTTTAAATTTAGTTAAAAGTTTTTTTTTATTTTTTTAGTTTTGGTTTTTGAAGCAGGGTTTCTCTGTGTAGCTCTGGGTGTCCTGGAACTAGCTCTATAGACCAGGTTGGACTTGAACTCACAGAGCTCCATCTGCCTCCAGGGTGTTGGGATTAAAGGCATGCACCACCAACACCCAGCTAATTTTTTATATTATAATATAATCTGTAGTGAGAATTTTGTTTTGTTTTTTTAAGAAGAAATGTTATGGGAATATGTTTTGTTTTAATCTCAAGTGTGAGGATATTTCACAACACTTGGCTATGATTTGCCTTTTGCTCTAGCTGGTTTTGCCAGCTGCAGATAGTTTCTGCGAATGTGTGATATTTGGAATTCTGGGAACTTTTCAGAGGATATATAAATGATAGAGCCCAGGTAGGGGTGGAGCTGACTGGCAGTTGGTTTCAGTTTGTCAAGTAGTCTTTCGCAAACAAATGAGACGAAGAAATTAAACATCCTGAAGGCGAAGATCAAACTTGTCCCAAGGAACTCAATGCCCCTAATCAGCAAGAAGTAGTATAATGATAATGACCCCCCCCCCTTTCTCGCTATTCTGGTTTCTATCCTATCTAGTGTTAAGTGGTTGAGAAGGAAGAAGTGTAGGGGTGGAGAAGGGTGGAAGAGAAAAAGAAGAACCCACAAAGTAACAAAAGTCCAGACACAGTAATCACATCACCTCCCCCTTCTCTTTCCTCCTTCCACCCCTTTCATTCCCCTCCTCCACATCCGCATCACTCCCTCTCAAATTTATGGTCTCTTTTTCTTTATTATTGTCACACACACACACACACACACACACACACACACACACACACACACACACACACACACGAGAGAGAGAGAGAGAGATGCATAAATAAATGCATAATTCTTTTAGTGTTACTTGTGTGTATGTTTTTCAGGGCTGACCCCTTGATATTGGATAACCAATTAGCATGTTATATAATATCCAAAAATGATCCTCCTTTGGGAAGATTAATTCTTTGTCTCTCATTGTCCTTAGTTGCCTGTAGTTCCTTGACTAGGGATGGGGCCCTGTGAGATTTCCCTCTTCCACATTAGTATGTCTATCAGTGTTGTCTTTTTCAGGTCTTATTTAGGTACATTGTTGAGGTATAACAACAAGTGTAGTTTCCTTGTCATTTCTAGGACACACATCTCATAGCTGTTTTCCCATTCCCCTGACACTTAAACTTTTTCTTCCCTCTCTTCTGTTTCCTGAGCCTTAGGTACAGGAGTTGTAAGTGCATCCATTTCAGCTGAGAACCCCACAGCCAGTTGTTCTTTATGTTTGGACTAAGTGTAGTTTTCTATAATGGTTTGCATTTGTTGCAAGGAAAAGCATCTTTGATGAGAAGTGAGAGCCACACTTAGCTATGGGTATAAGGATAAGTTTTTAGAATGAAGTTAGGAACTATGCTGATTGAGTAAAGTGCCAGTAGTAGATTTTCCTCTAAGATCCATGACTTCACCAACCCTGGGTTTCCTGTACCAGACATGAATTCCCACTTATTGATTAAGGCTTCAGTTCAATTACAGAGCTGTTGGTTACCACTAAGACATGAGTGTCATTATTGTACCTTTAGGGTTGTTATGCCATGCTGGTCATTGTTGTGTTTAGTAGGCACCAAAGCTAGGTAGGACTCTTAGTTGCTTCCCCACCCCCCCTCCTTGGCAGCTTGCATACCACTTACTGTCCAGTACTATGAAAACTAGTCCTAAAGGAGGTGGCTTCCAAGTCAGATCTAGATTAAGTCTTCAGAGTCCCATGTATGAAGTGTATGGTGTTTTTAGCAATAGGGACTTATCTCTAACCTCTGTGAGACAGTAACAATAGTCTCTATTGCTTGGGGAGTCTCTTGGATGCCCATAAATAACAACTTGAAAAAGGATTTCTCATGGTTGAGATTTTTGTTAGTTTATGGCTCTACATATAGAGTGACATTTGATGGTTGATATGGCTCAGTTTATACATCTAACTGAACATTTGATGTAAGTTTGAGAAACATGAGCCTTAATAGTATTACCAATATCGGGAAACTGAGAATTTGAAAAAAATTAATGTAATTGGACATTTGTGGAAGGTGTATTTTGGCTATTTTATTTGGGTTCTTATACCTTTACCTCCCTTCCAAACCTTATTCCACCCTAATCCCTTCTAACTCCCCAACACTATGTAGGAGAGAAAGAAGGTTAGAGGAGAAAGGAGGCATAGACCTCTTTAGACTGCTTCCTGCTGATTAGGGTCATCGGGCTCCTGGTTGAAGTCCAATCTTCTTCATCAGAATGTCTCCAACTTCTTTTTCTTCTCCTCAAACCACATCATCAGCAACCAGGAGCACCAGGAGGAGAGGCAGCCTTCTTCTTCAGAGTGCACCCCCATTTCCCATCTCTCTTTGGACCCTGGAATTCATCCTCTCTGAAAAGTTCCCAGAACTCCAAACATCAAGTATCCTTAGCTGGCAAAATCACACCCCTGCTAATGCAAATCATAATCACCTGCTGTGAAGCAGCCTCTTAACCCACATCTGGGATTAAAACAAAAAAATATATATTAACTGGGTCTGTAAAGAAACCAAAACTCTTACTACAGATGTTTCCACATGAAATTCAATCCCCTCTCAGGAAGTTAATTCATGTGAAGTCATTGTATGTTACTGAAATTATTGTTCTTTTTTCTATCCAGCTACATAGGCCTTCATTGTTCCACTTTTTCCTCTCTGAAATGTAGTGCCCCACTCAAGAACACCTTCCCCCTTATACTTTTTAAGCCTGTTGAATTTTTGTATTAAATATGTCATAAATACCACCTTCCTGGAGCTTTTCCCTCCTCTGGGGAGTTTAGCCATCATCTATATTTTGTAGTTAGATAAGTGGCTACTGAGAAGAGCAATAGGCTTGAGCTATATAGAGATATAAATTGTATCTCATTCCCTTGGTGTCCAGCAGAACTAAGACAATAATTATCTTTAAAACTATATTAATCTCTTAATTGTAGGAAATAGTTTAATATAAATTAGATTTAGTAACTATCTAGGTTTCGGATACAGTCTCTTAATCTGGGGCATGAAGATCAACTTGGCTGTGAGCAATTAGTTTATCAGCTTATGGATGAAGTCAGGTGAAATGAGGGGAGTCTCTATGGACTGAAAAACAAGGCTGAAGCCAGGTAAAACAAGGAAAGACTTTATGACCTGGCATTGCTTTCAGCTGCTAAGTGGGCAGAGCCCAAATTAAGCTGAGGTAGGTGGAACAAGGAGCGATCCTATTTAATGACAAGTGGATGAGCCCGGAGTGGTCGTGCTAAGGGCCCCATGTACAAGAGAGCTCCGATGCTAGTGAGTCCTGCTGAAGAAAGTGCTGGTAGACTGATGGCTGGATTTCCCTGAGGCAGAAAGAAGCTGGTGAGCAGAGAAAGCCTCAGCAAGACAGCAAAAGGCCAAGGACTAAACCCTGTGGCTGAGCTTTTGCCTAGAGGTCTTTGACCTGTCCGAACAGTGGCCTAAATGGAACTGTGGCCAACTTTAAAGACTGAGGCAGAGTGGCAGAGTTGCTGATACGAAGGAAGTAAGTTGACCTACAGACGGCTGGGGTCTCCCAGAGAGAAGAAAGCCTCAAGCCACAGCCAATTTACCCTGATGAACCTGTGCCTGAGATATTCCAGAATAAAGACTGCTAAGTGCATTAAAGGGTCTACCCCTGAGACTGGTTTCCTGGCAACTGAGGACCTGCCCCAGAGACTGTATCCTTCTAAAATGTTATGAAAATAGTTGTAATAGTTATCAGTACGTTTAGTGATTAGGTCTTAATGGTTGTAGGAATTTACAGGAGTTGTAGGCATTCATAGGGGTTGTAGGAATTTATAGAAATATTAGTTAAGTATGTTTGTTATAAGTGAATATAGTTACTAATAAATAAGTGTTTAATACTTAAAAGTACGGTTTCACTTAATAATTCTATCCATCTCTTTTTCAGCTTATACATTTAGACTACGATGTGAATTCTAATGGTAATTTGGACTCTCCGAACAACTCATACCTAATCTTAGCTAACTTTTTCATGTTGGTTTTGGATGCTCTCTTCTATTTGGTACTGGCATTGTATTTTGACAAAATTTTACTCAGTAAGTAGTAGAATTATTGTAAATTCATATATTTTCAATTCCTGCATTTACTTAAAGTGACAGTGGTTCTCAATCTTCCTAATGCTGTGACCCTTTAATACAGCTCGTCATGTTGTGGTGACCCCCACCCATAAAATTATTTTGTTACTATTTTATAACTGTACTTTTTTTACTATTATGAATCATAATGTAAATATCTGATATTTCTGATGTTCTTAGGAGACCTCCCTGAAAAGGTTCTTCAACCTCCAAAGGGTCGTAATTTACATATAGACAAGCAGGTTAAGAACTGCTGGTCTACAATGTGCTGAATATAAATGGTTTAGCATTTTATTTTCAAATTTTCTAAAATCACAGATAACATTCATGTCTTAAAATTATTTTTGAGATGGGGCTGGAGAGATGGATCAGAGGTTAAGAGCACTGGCTGCTCTTCCAGAGGTCCTGAGTTCAATGCCCAGCAACCACATGGTGGCTCATAACCATCTACAATGAGATATGGTGCCCTCTTCTGGTGTGCAGGCATATATACTTCAATACAGAACAATGTATACATAATAAATAAATCTTTAAAAATTATTTTTGAGAATTCCATACACGTATAAAATGAAACATATTCATATTCACCCTCCATTCCCCTTCCAACTCTCTCCATGTCCCTAAAAATAAGCTTTCTCTCCTTTTTAAAAAAACAACACATTATCTCCAATTAGTAGTACCCATATGTGCATGTATGTGGGACTACCGACTGGAGTATGGTAAAGCATCAGTGACCATATCCCTACAAAGGATGACTCTTCCTTTTCCAGCAACTATGCATTGACAGAATCTCCTCAGTACAGGACGGGCCTGGAGCTCCTCTATTCCACCTATGCCAACATTTTGATTGGCTTGATCTTGTATTGGTCGTGTGCAGATAACCATAGCTGCTCTTAGTTTGTGATTACAATAACCACATCATCTATATAAGACAATATTTTGTACCACTCCTCATTCTTCAACACTTACAGTCTTTCCACCTCTTCTTCCATGATGTTCCCTGAACCTTGGTGATGGTGGTGTTAATATAGATGCCCCACTTATGGCTGAGCATTCAGTCTCTTACTTTCAGCACTTTGACAGTTATTCATTGATTGCTATCCACTGGGAAAAAAAAAAAAAGAAAAAGAAAAAAGAAACATTTCTGATGAAGGCTGACAGCAGCCCAGGTCTATTATAGGTATGCTGGCTAGTTTTATGTCAGCTTGATACACTGTGGGCAGTGTTACCCTTGGGCTGATAGTCTTGGGTTATTTAAAAAAAACAGGCAGAGGAAGCCATGGAAGAAAAACCAGTAAGCATCGATTCTAGGGCCCCTGCTTCAGTTTCCATCTCTAGTTGCTGCCTTACTTCAGTTCTTGCCCGGACTTCCCTAAGTGGTGAACTTATAAGTTATAAGATGAAATAAACTCTTTCCTCTCCAAGTTACTGTTGGCCATGGTATCACAGCAATTGAAACTCCAACAAAGACAATGGGTATAAACATATGTATTTGGAAGGCGATTTGATAGCATGGCCATTTAGCAAAATAACAACAGGATCTTCCCTAGGGCCTGGGAACTCCTCAGCTGTGGGGTTTTGACTGGGATAACAGTACAAGGTATGAAACTTAGTCCTGTGGAACAGACCTCAAATCCGATTATAAAGTAATTATTTACCCACTAATAACTGTGCTTTTAATGCGGTAGGTACATCTTGCTTGGCTTGTTAGTGTTGTAACACACATGGTCCAGTGCTGAGTAAGAGTTTAGATGTATTTTCTCCTCCTGAAACCTGTATTGTATCTTCTGGCACTAGGGAAGCTGGGCAGTAGGAAGGAAGGTTCCTGAGTAGCCGAGTATTAATTTCTTAATGTCCTTTAGCTGAAGTATGTGGTGATTAAGGCAGTAAGTTAGGGTGGGTATCCAACAAGTAATGTCAACCCCTCCTTTTTGAAATCTCTAAGGCTTCCCTGGTCAATAACTCATAGGGAACTATCTTATGACTTGTATTACAATTTTCACTTAATAACCCATGCCTCCTGGGGGTGACATTGTCTGCCCATGCATGGCAATTCCAGCTTAACTCTTGAAATCAGCTCACTAACCAGTGGGTTTCCATAAGGCCCTTTGGTAAATCCTTAGTTTTAGTTAACTCGGTCCTCACTCCCTCCTTCCTCAGTTTCCCATACCTATCCCTTTCAATCCTTTAACCTCAGTATACTCCTCTTCTATCATTTTACAAGTGTTCTCCTATCCTTCTAACTTACATTGTGTTTAAGTTGGGTTGTGAGATAGCAGACTTCTCTGTGGCTTTTCTTACCCTCTTCTTTTAGGTTAGCCCCACTTCAGGCCATCTCTCTCATAACCCCAATGACCTTCCCTGCTTAAGCCTTTCTACCTCAGTGTTCCATTTCACTACTCTCATTTAACCTCTAATCTACTATTCTCCTCCCTCAATATTTCCCCAAACCTCACACCTTTCTAGTTTCTTAGCTTCAGTCTTGCTCCAAGTTAAACACAAGAAACAAAATTTGAAACGAGGCTCTGCATATGAGAAAGAACACGGGGCATTTGTCTTTCTGTGTTTAAGTTATGCCACTCAGTATAATTTTTCCAGTTCCATCTGTTGCTTGCAAATTTAATTTTTTATTAGAGCCAATTAATATTTACTGTTTAGATGTACCATATTTATCCATTCATTTTACTCTTAATAAAATGTTTAAGTTCCTCTTGAAACAAGTCACTCTGCCTTAAAGACTTTTTCTTTTAGTTTACAATGTTGCATTTTTTTTTCAATACTGGAAATATCCCACTAGATAGTGCTACATAAGGTGATATTGTGAGCTCAGGTTGGGAGTCAGAGAGGTTGCATTGGTGTGCCACACTAAATGGGATGCAAGCCTTGAAGTGGTTGGTGACTGACCCGATACTCACCTCCTGTCCATGTAGGTAAGTACGGACGTCAACATTCTCCATTGTTTTTCCTGAAGTCGTCTTACTGGTTTCAACACAGAGGAGCTAATCATGTGGTCCTTGAGAACGAAATAGATTCTGATCCCTCACTGAATGACTCGTTTGAGCCAGTGTCTCCAGAATTCCAGGGGAAAGAAGCCATCAGGTAACAAATAGATCACATGAACGTGCACTAGAGAATGTTCCCCAGAGCAGACACCTACCAGGCCAGACACTGATGTATGAAGATTTCCTTCTTAGCTGCTCTGTGCCCACATCCTCCCAGCCTACTGTTCTTACAAAATGGTACTCTCATTCTAGATAACACGATATTTTATCCCATCTCCAGCATTTACACTTACTAACATCCTTTGGTACAGTAACAGCTGTCAACAAAGAAGTACTTCATGTTCCATATCAACGTCCTTGTGTTTCTTCTTCAAACTTTGCTCTGATGTTCTCACTGTAACAGACAGTGGCACCACTTCTCCTCTATTCTCACCCTCTTTCTGTATTATCCAGTTCATTTCTCTTCACTTCCTTTCTTGGTGGATAAGATGAAAACAAAAACATACGTGACACAGAAAGGGGGCTAGAGACATTCCAGGAAAATAGGAAGAGATGATGAAAGTGCAGGACAGTGATGCCCTGCATCCAGTCCCCAAGAAGCCACACATGCACTGTGCTCAGCGCTTTGACTTCCAAACAGTTACACACCCCACAGATCCTTATCTTTGCCAATAATTTGTCTATAGCCCACCGATGCTTTGATATAAGAAATTAATGCAGATAGACTGCACGGGGTCTGCAGCATACTAGAATCTTCTGTGCACTTTTTTCTTCTTTCTTTAAGACAGGATCTTACTTTGCAAACAAGTCTGGCCTGGGACTCAGTATGTATCCCGGGCTGGCCTCAGACTTCTACACTTAATGTCTCAGTTCCAAGTGCTGGGATTATGGGATTGTGTCACCACAACTCACTTCTATGGACTCTTAAAAAATATATCATTTTATTTTCCTTCCCTTCTCTTTTGCAATTTCAAGTATCCTGGGTTCTACAGTTCTTGTCTTCTTAGGAATCAACCCTATGTGATAGCTAGTGTTATCATCCTTACTTCATTACTGAAGACTTGGACGCTGTGAAGTCTGTGTAAATGACACAGATGGGCCTTCACTCAGTGTTTTGACTCCAAAGCTTTTTGATTTGATGTGCTTTCCTTCACCCACACCATGGGATCTTCCACTATTGTTTTCATCTCCAGCTTTCCTGTCTAGTTGTCTGTCACAATCTGTACGTAAGGCTGCATGTGTCCACATGCTAGCTCCTCCCTCTACTTATGTCCTGTTGAGGTACAATGCTCAGAGATGCTGCTTCTCTTAGGATGCCCAGGATGTCTCTGACAGTTCCTGTGCTAAAAACTCCAGGTTTTATCAGGTCTCCCTTGATCCCTGCAATTTCCTAAAAACATTTTTTTTCTTTTTTGCAGGATCAAAAATCTTAAAAAAGAATATACAGGAAAGCATGGAAAAGTGGAAGCTTTAAGAGGTAATAAAATAGGACTACTGAAGATGAAACTTATAATTAGTAAATATATTTACTAATAACTATAGGCACTTATAACAAATATAAACACATTACCTAACTACTGGCCCTAAGAATAGCTATAAACCCCTATTACCTAACAACTAACCCTGTTAATAACTATAACTATTATCTAACAACTAATCCTAATCTTTTAGAACTAGAAGAATACAGTTTCTGGGGCAGGTTCTTAGTCGCCAGGAACACCTCAGGAGTAGATCCTTTAGGGCACTTGGTCAGCAGTCTTTCCTCAGGAACACTTCAGACGTAGGTCCTTTAGGGTAAATTGGATATGGCAGTTTCTCTTTAAATGAGACTTGAGGCTTTCTTCTCTCTGGATCCTCAGCTGTCTGTAGACCAGCTTGGCCAGTTTGTATTGGCCACTCAGCCTCTCTGCCTCAGTCGTTGGGACTGGCCGTAGTTCTGTTCAGGCTGCTGTTTGAACTGCCTGAACCCCTCTAGGCAAAAGCTGAGCCACAGGGTTTAGTCCTTGGCCTTTTGCTGTTTTGCTGAGGCCTTCTCTGCTCACCAGCTTCTTTGTGCCTCGGGGAGAGCTGACAGCTCTGTTTAAGATCAGCTTTTCAGTCCACTTGTATTGGGATCCACCAGATGATACAAGCTGATTGGCATCACATTGTCTCTAGCATGGGAACTCTCAGGGTCCACCCACTTTGTCCTTAAACAGGGTCTCTCCTTGTTTCTCCTGGCTTCACCTAATCTGGGCTCCCCTCACTTCATAAGGCTATCGACAGCTGAAAACAATGCCAAGCCATAAACCTTGTTTTTAGTCCATATGTTGCCATGCCAAGTGCCCACGGGTGCCAGGCTGATCTTCATGCCCCCTTTTAGAGATTGTATTAAAAGCCCCTAGATATTCACTAAATCTAATTTATATTAATCTAGCTCCCCTCACATAGGTGTTTCACTTAGAGACATGATGTAAAATTTCAGTAGGAACGAAGATGAGGTATTACAGACAGCTGGACAAATTTTGAGATTGATTTTTATTTTGAAGATTAGTGCCCACACACATCCACACAGTGAGAAATTATGAACTTTGGAGATTATAAAATATGCAAGCACTGAATGTAATATACTTGAAATCATGTCAGGTCTGGGATTTGACATATATGAAGGCCAGATCACTGCTTTCCTTGGTCACAGTGGAGCTGGGAAAACCACTCTAATAAATACACTCAGTGGACTGTCACCTCCAACTACAGGTAAGAGGACACTTACTCAAAGACAAGCACGAGGGTGAGTAAATAATGTATGCTTTTCACCAGTTAACTTGGTGCATCATGTCACTGTGACAAAAATACTTGGGATTTTCCTTATTATATGTTATGTTTCCCCAATAGTAAATAATACTTTTATGTTTTCATATGTCAGTTGAAGAAAGGTTTTAGAAGTTTAAGCTGTTTTTGTTATTTATACATTTGTAAACTCTGCTTAATACAGAAGCGACTTTATAATTATTCAGTTATTAGTTGACATTTCTGCAAGATTAAGTGTTGTTCTGAATCTCTTTCACTCTCTCCCTCTCTCTGTGGTAAATGGATATGTGTGGGTGAATTTGTCTGGGTGAGTACATGTGGGGGTTCGTGTTGTGATGGCTTCCACAATCACCTCGCAAACTTTTTGTCTTAAATTATTTTTTATTTAAAAAATTAGTTTTATTTTTGGAAGTTTCATATACATACACAGTGTATCTAGATCATATTCATCTTATAATCCCGCCCTCCAGAACCTCCCAGTTGCACCCCAATTTATCTCCTCTCTCTCCCAACATCATGCTTCATGTCTTAAAAAAAAAAAGAGTCTCATAGTTAAATTTTGAGTTGTTTAGGAATCAAGAGGGTGTTATAGATCTAAGAAGATACTCTTAAAAGTGTGTTGCAAGTTAGTATGAACGTTGAGTCAGATATAGACCTTTAAACTCATGGAGATGGTTAGATAGTAGAATGTTAAAGTCAGGGGCCAAATATGTATAAACTGGACATTGGGAAGGTATACTGGGCCATTTAACTCTCATAAATGTGGCATATTTATATCTGTTGTTTTGTATAATACTTACTGTTATAAGAGAAGGAACCATCTGTTGGACTGAAAGGGGAAACTTCTGGGGGGAAGAGGGTGGAAGGGCGGGATAGGAAGAGGGAATAGGGAGGGGTTTGTGACTGAGATGTAACTTGAAGAAAAAAGATAAAGTATTTAAAATTAAAAAAAAGAAAGAAAAAAAAACAATAACTTGTAAATCCAAGTAGTCCTGTCCATATGCATGTGTTTGTGTGCAAGTGCATGTGAATGTGTGTATGTGTGTGTGTGTGTGTGTGTGTGTGTGTGTGTGTGTGTGTGTGTGTGTGTCTGTTGTATGCATATGTGTGTCTGTGTGTGGTTATCCTCTGGGACGACCTACTAATGGCCGTGCCCTTCACACGTAAAGCAAAGTCACTCTACCTCTCTCAGAAGCTATTAGCTTCTCAGCCTGCGATGGGGCATTTGGAACCCCTCCTCCATCCATGCTGGAAGTTTTAAGTCTCCTCATACTGCCTTTACCTTATTCCTTGAGTAAAGGTTTTGCATGTAACCTGAAGCTCACTGTTTTGGCCAGGCTGGCTGGCCAGTGAGCTCAAGGTGTCTTCCCGTCTCCACCCAATTTCCCAGCACTAAGATTACAGATGCGGCTGTCACATTCCCACTTCCAGTTTTACATGATGCTGGAGGTCTAACCTCCAGTTCTCATGCTGCATAACAAACACTTCACTCACTGTGTGTTGCAAATAGGCGAAAATCTGCTTTAGTGGATTGTGACTTCCATACGCCTTGTCCTGTTGGTAAGCTGTACTTTCTCTGTCTAGGTTCTGTCACCATCTACAATCAGACACTTTCAGGAATGGATGAGTCCAATGCCATCATCAAACTCACTGGAGTTTGCCCGCAATCCAATGTACAGTTTGGTTTTCTCACCGTGAGAGAAAATCTTAGGCTTTTTGCTAAAATAAAGGGAATTCTGTCACACGAAGTGGATCAAGAGGTATATGAACATGTCCACTGCTACGCAACAACGAAAGTGAAATTGGTCACCAAGAAAATTTTAAATGTGCTTATGTTGTCTGTACACATTCACCATCTAAAGTTAGGCCAAAGGGTTTTTATAAAGATAGAAAGCTGCTTTAAAGGTAAGGTAGCCATGGTGGATCACACCTGTAATCCCAGCACTTTGGAGGCCAAGGCAGGAATATTGCTGAAATTCAAGCCAGCCTGGGCTACACAGGGAGACTTGGTCTCAAAAAAAAAAGAACAAATATCTTAGGTTGTAAACTAAATATTCCTTATTTTGTTAGGTACAACAGGTCTTACGGGACTTAGAAATGGAAAATATTCAAGACAGTCTTGCTCAGAACTTAAGTGGTGGACAAAAAAGGAAACTGACTTTTGGGATTGCCATTTTAGGAGACCCTCAGGTAAGGTGAACAAAAATCACTCATAAAATCAGATTGAAGACTCAGAAATTGTTATATTGAATAAATTTGCAAATGACAAATGTAAGAAAACTTTTAAGAACAAATACCAATACGTTTTCAACTGCAGTGTTTTTTAGACTAGCCGTACTCCAGAGGAACAGATTACTCTGTGGCATTTTCTACGTTTCAGGTTTTGCTCCTGGATGAACCAACCACTGGGTTGGATCCCCTTTCAAGGCATCGCATATGGAACCTACTGAAAGAGAGGAAACTAGACAGAGTAATTGTCTTTAGTACTCAGTTCGTGGATGAGGCTGATGTCCTGGCTGGTAACTGTAGTTTTCTTTTGTGTTTTGTAATGAGAAAGTAGGACTTAACATAGGTTACAAACAGGCCCCTTAGACACACCTCACTAGTGTCAGATGCAACCCACGCAGGAGAACTGCTTTCATCCACTTGAAGTTGTGTTCCAGCTAGAGGGCTTTGCCCCATGGAGTTATTCTGATTCCATCACAGAGAAGTGAAGGATGGAAAACATACAATATTGTCTCAAATCTACTTTATTCCATGTGGGATAGATGTCAGTGGGCTCGAGAGACACTGTGTAGATCACAGAATAAGCAAACCTAATTCATCATTTCAGTTATCAGAGTGCCAAAGAAAGTCGGAGTTAGTATGTCACTATTCTAGCACGGCAGACTTCTAAAACATCATTTGCTCATGGATTTGATTTTCACATTATAAATACTGATGCAGTGTATCCTTTGCTTCTTGCCAACTAGACAGGAAGGTGTTTATATCCAATGGGAGACTGAGGTGCGCAGGCTCTTCTCTGTTCCTCAAGAAGAAATGGGGCATTGGCTATCATCTCAGGTACAGCTCCAATGCTGGAGACAGACGCATGATGAACACGATGGTGACAGGTGACATCAGTATCGGGTCAAAGTCGACCTACAGCTATAAAGTTGGCTCCATAGACATGTTAGAGCTAACTTGCACGTGCTCTTGGCAAGAACATACAATACTTAGGGGCATAGATGCTGAAAACCTAAGCGTTAATGTAGGAGTAAAGACAGTGTTTGGAAAATGTTTCCATAATATGTTGCTTCTTAAGAATAATTTATTGGTGTTTTGATCTCTCATCTTATATTTCAGAATGCATTTCTGTTCACCCAGATAATTCTAGTACACTCTCTATTCTCCCTGACTTCATTCTTGCCACCTTCTCCTAGGTCTCTTTCTCCTCAGGCTAATCACATGATTGTTGTAAATCTTTAAAAAAATAAAAATTAAAAAATAATCACATTATCCTAGAGGTTCAATAGACACCTCTATTACTTTCTTTTATTTCTTAAGCTCATCAAATCTACAGTGCCAGCATTATCCACTGTTACAAGTAGATTAAATAATTTCCCTCCAGTTAATAGGTACTACTCATTGGTCTCTAGGCAAGTCTCTATGAGGTCATTGTGGTTGTCTTGTTTCTGTCCTATGGAGGATATCTGTTTTTTTTAAATGTTTGTTTATTACTTCAAGTTACATCTCCATCACAGTGTCTTCTTTCCACCCCTCCCATTCCCGCCCTCCCACCCTCTACCCCCTATCCCTTCCACCCCACTCCTCTGGAGTGGCATGTCCCTACATATTAGTCCCCCGCCCCAGTTCAGCAGTCATATTAGGACCAAGAGCCTCCTCATACACTGGGGACCTACAAGGCAGCACCATTAGGGCAAAGTGTCTCATTGACAGGCAACAAAGTCTATGTTCCTGTTCACTTTGGTGCATTGGTTGTAGTATAGTTACACCCTCCTTCATCACACTCAACCATGTACAAACCTTCCCCATGTATACTTGTATGTATGTGTGTATGGGCATGTGCATAAGTGTGTGGGTGTCCACACAGACCAGAATAGGGCATCAGATACCCAGAGCTAGAGTTATAGGCAGTTGTAAATGGCCAGATGAGGGTGCTCAGAACCAAACCCGCATCTTCTATATGAGCAGCAAGCAATTGCTCTTCGTGGCTGAGTTATATCTCCAGCCCCCTTATCTGTTCTTGGAGGCCATTTCTGTTTGGTGTTTTCTCCTTAATGAGCATCCTTTAGAAAACACTAATTCAAATTGTTGCTAATAAACCTAATTAATTTTTTGGTCTTCAATAACTTCATTTGTAAAATAGCAATAATATATATATATTTAGTTAATAGTAATGGAATAAATACTTGACAGGGTACAGAGTACTTAACTGAATTAGCACAGCTTCCCTCTCCCTCACTTTTTCTGAAATCTCTTGGTTTGTTCTTATTCTGCTGGAAGGTATTTTAGGGAAAGGTGTGACTCTCTTCTGATGGGTGTCTTTGATAATGCCAGGTACAGCAGCAGTTTTAAAGTACGGAACAGTTTTCAAAGTAATTTTAGGTTTTTGTAGTCAGTGAAGTGTGGTGTTTGCACCACTCTGTCACTTCAGTATATTTCAGTGGATATAACTAACAATGATGTTTCTAAAATCCCAAACGTCATAAAGAAGTGCATGTGTTCATTCCAAAGACATCAGCTACTACTTAAATACATTTTGCACAAAGTAATGAAATTGTCTAGCGTGTATTGAGAGTTTGCTTCATGAAAGACCAAACACTATCTCATAAATACTGATCGCTCAATCTGTCAAGGTTGATCTGAGGTGTATTATTTTATCTCATAGATGGGAATTCTGATACCCAGAGATGGTGGCCAGCTCACCTGGGCTCTGGGACCTGCATCACATGATGTCAATACCATGTCCTCAGTGACCTTGCAGATTATCTCCATCTTGCTTTTGTCAAGTTCAAGTATTTGAGAGCTCATGAATTACTGAAAAAGGAGAATTCATGATTAGGTTTTCCTAGGAGATGGAGGCATAATCAGGCGTTCCCATGTACTTTACCCTGCCAGGATTTAGGTGATTGTTTCTTTTCTTCAAATGACTGTCCTTGAACAGATTAAGTTTGGACTTTATTAGTATCAACTCACCTAGTTCCTCTCTCTAAAGTACACATTTTTGTCTCATGTACTCATGAAGTGACAAATATATACTACATAAGAAGTTGTTTTTACAGACAGTATTAGACAAAAATAACCTTATCTTACTCTTTCTAAATGTTAGTTTGCATCTGAATGAAACATGTGATCCACAGAGCATAACATCACTGGTCAAAAAGCACATCCCTGACGCTAGACTGACTACCCAAAGTGAGGAAAGACTCGTCTATATCTTGCCACTGGAAAGGACAAACAAATTTCCAGGTAATCCTCAACAAATTAACATTGCTCTCTGTGCTTCAGTTTTCCCATTTTTATAAAGAAAAATGAGAGTAGGAACCTTTATGAGTTTGTTCAGATGGCTATATTATCAGGTAAAACATTTAAGCATATTGTTAAAATGTTAAACATCAATAATGCATACAGGGACCATGTCTGACATGTGGTACTGTACTGTGATGTTTGTTTCCTCAGCTCTAAGATACCAATAACTAGGATGTGTGACCAGGAGACAAAAAGAGTATGTGCTATTGTTTCAAATCATGACCCATCTTCAAGTCAGAATAGCAGAAATGGCAGCGTTCTTTCTTTTTAAGGATCACTTGATCAATAATAACAGATGCAGTAAGAGTACCACATGTAGTTGGGAGGAGTTGGAGGGGAGAGCTACGGAGTAAATATGATTGAGATATATTGTGTGCATGCATGGAATCCTCAATAATACACAAAAATTTGTATATTTAAAAAGTGAAGAAATGAACTCTTCTTGGAATCAGGGACATGGTTTTAGTCTTAGATGTACACACAATGTACTTGAGATACATATCATTCTGAAGACAGAAATGTTCATGAAGATTGAACAGGATGGTTTACTTGACCACCACTTAAAATGCATCCAAAAGTGCTGAACCACTTACACAAAGATTGGAAAGTGGATAAGGAAGTAGCAGCTCTTGTCTATTTTTCTTGAGCATATAATCAAGATAGCTTTAGTTCTCAACATCATTTAAAAATTCTCAAAATGGCCTGCTGCTCTTTCACATGGATATACCCTATTCCAGTATTTCTGTGTAATTCTCATAGCAGATTAAGAAACAAAAAGGAAGGAAGGAAGGAAGGAAGGAAGGGAGGGGGGAGGGAGGGAGGAAGGAAGGAAGGGAGGGAGGGAG
>CAJQZJ010033741.1:1756483-1809390 GCA_907164525.1 Lophiomys imhausi | reverse complement strand
AGATAGATAGATAGATAGATAGATAGATAGATAGATAGATAGATAGATAGATGATAGACAGACAGACAGATAGGGATTGATGTTAAGGAATTAGCTTGCACTGCCATGTGGATTGGAAACTGAAATTCACAGGACAGATCAGCAGCCTGAAAACTCAGGTGATGGTTGGCGTTCTTGCCGACAGGCTACACTGAGGCTCTGTGCCTCTCGTATTTAACTTCTCAATGGCATCTCAATGCCTGTTGGAGCAAACCCCTGCAGCTTCCACCCCATTGATAGATGCTGCTTCCTGGGATAAACCTAACTCTACACTCAGAAGGCTTACTTACTCAACTATTTCCAAGGGCTCCTGTACATCATTCTGTTTAATATTTTTGCACGTATCTTAAAACAAATCAAGCAATGTAGTTGTACTGTCTTTCTATTACTGTAACAAAACATCCAAGATGATGCTCTTATAAAGAGGAAATCTGTTCTGTGTCACAGTCAAGTACATTCCTGTCTAAGACCAGGTGTCCCGGGTGCCTGAATTCATAGTCCCATTTAAGGACATACCCAGCAACCCACGTTTCATATTCCTCCACTGGCCCTTCCACACTTACTGCTCCCTCTTCAGCATTCTGCAGTGTTTCCTGAGTATTAGAAGGGAGGCTCTCAGTGACTTGTCTGGGGCTGGGCCCACATCCTCTGTTTATTTTCTGCATCTTAGGCAGTCATGAGTCTCTGCATTCACCGTTGTTCATTGCAAGGAGGGGCTTCTCTGATTAAGACTGAGAGCCGCTTTTGTCTCCAGGTATAACCAATCATTTGGAAGGCAGTTTTCCACTATGCCACTTTAGTTCACCATCAGGGGCTCCCCACAGGGGCTCTCTGTCTCCTTAGACCTGAGCTGTTAGACAAGTAGACAGTGCCGGACATGGACATTTGTCCCCCGCTCCTCGCTGTTTCCTGCAGTAATTTCAGAGCATCGGGTCTTACATGAGATTTCAGTATGCCTGCAATCCCAGCACTCAGGAAGCAGGCAGGAGGATCGGAAGTTCTAGGTCATCCTCGGTTACATAACAAATTCAAGGTCCTCCTGGACTACAGGACACCCTGTCTAAGACAGAAATCAGAGTCAGAATCAGCGACTTCGAAGGCCCACATGTAATAAGTGGAAGACTGAAGCGATACGTTTTCATTTTAGAAAGGAGGAGGAAGCCACGTGACATGAACATTCTGTACATACATGTTTTATCATTATCCATAATCTACTCAAACCTAGAGCCCCACAAAAGTTGTGGTAGGGTATTATTTATTACTATTTTAATATTTATTTTCCTCCACATAGGTTATTGCTTTTTGGCATTAGCTTCATCCCCCAACTTTTGGAACATCTATATTATGAACTATACCACAAAAGTTACTCATGGGGACTGTCCCCAAGTATGTATTTCCTTTCACCAGGACAACCACCGCAGGATCCTCTGACCCACTTGCTGGTCATCAATAAAACAGGTAAACTATAATATCCAAATACATTTTTTATGGGGGGATTGTCTGGAAAATATAAAATACAAGAAAAATAATTATTTCTTTGTATGTTTTAAAGCATTTATGAGACCAAACAGAAAATTAATTAAAAAAATAAAAAGTAAAATTTTAGAGTTTTTTTTAGAAACACACTTCTTTTGAAGTTTACTCAAATGCTAAAGCTTTTGCTGAAACAGCCAAAGAGGATTTAAAAGGCAAATTGTTGACTCGTCTTTAAGAGCATTTTGTAATTCCCTGTTTTTCTGGGCTCTGAGAACAAAATGCTCCAAATTCATAAGAAAATCAGAACAAATAGCATCAAAAATTATACTACTAGCTGGTTAATTGTGGGTTTTGTTTTTTTTTTGTGTGTTGTTGGGCATTGAAGACAGGGTCTCATCAATTCTAGGAAGGGCTCTACTACAGAGTTACACTCCTAGACATTATACAATACTAGAAACATCAATAGATTTTAGACTGTATGTAAATAATATTTATTACATACATGAATAACAAAATGAATTTCTGTACCCAGCTCTAATTCTGCCTTTCAAGGGTATCTGTAGGCAGTAATGACATGGCTTTGATTTATATCATCTAATTTTTTTTTTGGTCTTTGTACTAATTGATTTATGTTTGCTTCCTTTGATTTTTGCCTTCATGGTAGGGTCAAGCATCGATAACTTTGTGCATTCTCTAAGACAGCAGAGCATCTCATTAGACATGGATGCCTTGGGAACCAAAAATGGCACAGAAGAGGCACTGTACAATGGTGCTATCACTGTGTCAGGTGATGAAAAGGTATGTTAGGCTCTGATGGCCGTGTTTCAACAAAGGTGCATTCAGGAGGTACAAATCGAATGACTCAAACTAACTGACTTGAAAAGCTGACTTAATACAAAGGAGATTTTACCCATTTTCATAGGAGAAGCTGAGCTGTAGTTATTTGCTTGCTATCTCCAATATACCTATCAAGGAATTTAATAGTAATTTAAAGATCTTATCAATTAAGTCTTGCTTCTTTAATTATTTTGAATTGTATTCTTGGTGGAGCTGAGAATAACTGTTCAGTTTAGATTTGGCTTTGACTTCTCAGTCTGCTGTATCTCCATTCTGTTCACCCATTTATATCCCTTGCCTAGATCTTGGAGGATCTTAAATATAATATAAATATTTTAAAATTTATTTTTAAACATAATATTCTATATTTATTTTTAAAAATATAATATTTTAATTATTTGAGAATTTCAGAAATTTTATTTTGATCATATTCCCTTAACTCCTTCATTTCCCATACAACAACCAGTTCTATGTACGTTTGTATCTATCATCTATTTATCTATGTATCTATGTATCTAACTATCTATCAGCTATCTATCTATCTATCTATCTATCTATCTATCTATCTTTCTATCTCTCATCTCTCAACCATCCTTCAGGTCTGGTCTCAATTGTCCAACTACTCTTGGGTATAGGTCCTGTTTTAAAGTGTGGTTGACCAACCAGTCATCACACCCTAAAGAAAATTGACTTTTCCTATCCCAGCAGCTATCAAATACCAATAGCTCTTCAACTAGGACTTTGTTCCTACCTATCCTACTCCATGCTGACTTCTTCTGGCTTGAGTTTGCATAGACTTTGTGCTTGCTGTCATGACTACCGTGAGTTCACATGTATAATCTACCTGTTGTGTTTAGAAAACACCTTTTCTGTACAGTCATCTTTCACCTTTTACTCATAAGCTTCCTTTCCCCATTCCTTGAAGAATTTTCAGCCCTTTGGGGAGGGTATTTGCTAAAGATATATCATTTATAGCCAAGAATGCCACAGTCTCATATTCTCTGCATACTGACCAGTTGAGGCTCTCTGTTAATTTCCACCTACTATAAGAAGCCTCTTTGATAAGGGGTTGAGAGGTGCACTAATTTATGGGCACAGCAATAATCATTAGAAGTCAATATACTACTGTATTCATTTTGCAGAAAAAAATTGTAGTACTTTTCCTTCTAAGGCCTGTGTCCTCTCTAGCCCACAGGTTCTTGTTCCTGATAAGAGTGCCAAGCCAGATCTCCATCTCATGGATTGGGTCTTAAATCCAACCAGAATGATTGGAGGTCCACAACATTCATGCCACTATTGCTACTAAATGTCACTTGATTTATTTAATTTTGTAAGATCCTGGGCACAAATAGTCACGTGGTTGAAGTTTAAAGGTGGTGGTGTAGAAATCCATATCAAAACACTAAATTCCTTTAAGTATAACAGGAATTAAGTAAAATAGGCAATGGTGTGTTGCTTATCCGCTCTTGTTTTACTGTGTTAGCAGTGATTTCCTTACGTAACCCGCCGTTAAGTTTAATAGTTGCTTTCTGAGAATTAAGAAATAATCATTATATTTTAGGATCTCAGATTTTCAATAGCGTGTAATACCAAAAGACTAAACTGCTTTCCAGTCCTCATGGATATTATTAGTAATGGGCTGCTTGGAGTCTTTAATTCTTCAGAACGCATTCAGACTGACAGAAGCACATTTTTTGAAGTAAGTAAATGAAGACCTTAGATATTTTCAAGGAAGTCCTTGTAATGCAAGAAAAAACATCTTATCAATTTTTAGGAACCTAATGATCTTATATTTTATATGTAAATAACAACATATATTACTATACTGCTTGGCTGTGATTATAAAGCAGTATAAATGGTAGGGTTTGGGGGCAATGAGACTACAAGGAGTACAATTAATTGGAAACTCTTTGGCCTGGAACTCTCTGGAGCCCTTGATAGTGAGGCATAGTTGAACAGCAGAAGTTTTCAATGTCTGACTATGCGTCCATCTTAAAAAAGTCAACTTGATTTTTGTAGTCTTTAATACATGATTTCACAGAATGTACAGTTAAAATTTATCACAAAAATTATTGCTGAGGTAAACGCAGCAATGCGTGCACTTGGTTAATTTAGTCAAGGTAGTATAAGGACAAGAAATGAGTCATGAATGTGTAGGTAATTTGCTCAAAATCTGTAGTTCTATCATTGTTGCTGTTAGTACCATTTTGTTTGGAGATGCACTAAAAGATTTCAGTACAGAACTTTCACCTTTGACTAGATTAGGGTGATTATAAGAGGAACCATGGGGATAGTTGTTGTTTTAAAGGTAACTGTTATATTAGTTTTCAAACACATTAATAGAGAATTTAATAACCTTCCACATTCAATTATTATAAATGCATTGCCTTAAGATTATTTTGAATTAAATTTAAGATCATATCATTTTTCTATAAATATTTTACTGTATATATCTGTTAAAAGAATCATCGTGGTCAATGAGATGGCTCAGTGGTGAAAGGTGCTTCCTGCCAAGCATGATGTCCTGAGTTCAATTCCCTGTGACCCACATGGTGGAAGGAGAGAAGTGACTCTTAGTTATTCCTTGCACATGCACACACACACACACACACACACCATATATATATATATATACATATATATGAAGAACCTTTTAGAACAACTACAATATTCTTATCTTATGCAAAAGTAGCGCCTCAATGATATCAAATACCACATTTCTTTGAGTTACTTAAAATATGTTGCCCCATGAATGCTTACTTCCACTAATGTATCTAGACTGGGGAAAGGGTTGTACTTCAGGTCTTCCATTTTTTGCTGCGTTGAACTTCTTTTGCCTTAGAAAATGATATTATGAGCATATTATATTGTTTTTAAAATCACCTTGTTATTAAGAATGTGCCTACTCTTGGGATTCTTTTCCTTCTGTTAGGTTGCCCCATGTCCAACTTCAATATGATAGTTTTTGCTCCATCTCACTATATTTTATCTTGCCATGTTTAATTGTTTTATCTCTTAGAAGCCTGTTCTATTGAGAGACAGAAAGGGAGGGGATCCATAGTGGAGAGGCAGTGGGGAGGAACTAGGAGGAGTAGAGGGAGGGTAAACTATAATCAGTATATGTTGTATGAGGAAAAGAACCTATTTTCAATGAAAGGAAAAAATTAAAAAAATTTATTCAAACAAATTTCAGGCTTCTGTTCAGCTGAAATATTGTAGTATTAACCTATGGTGTAAGAGACATGGCTAGGAGGTGGAGACTGTGTTTTTCTCTTTCATTTCTTTTACAAAAGTCTGTCATCTTGGATCAGAAAATGGAGAGGGTCCAGCCCTAAACACCTCCTCCCTTTCCCTTCTGAGATGGCATCTGTTTTTTCAAAGAGTGTCTTGTTGGGCATGGTGCCATGAGCATTTAATTTCAGCAGTTAGGAAGTAGATTCAGGGGCCTCACTGGTTTGATTCTAGTCCAGGCTATATTGTGAGGCTTATCTCAAAAAATTAATGAATTAAATAGGATGTCTTGACTACAAAAAATTACTAGCTACTAGCTCCAATGATCTTGAATTTCTATGTAGATAAATTTAGAATCTGGTTAGAAATTATACTAGTTTAGTAAAGTGGTGATTGTAGGTTCTCCTCCAAGAACCATGACTTCACCAGCCCCGTGTAGTTGACTAGGTTTCTAGTACTAGGAATGAGTCCCCTCTTGTTGAACAGACCTTGATCCAATTAGACAGCTGTTGACTACCAACAAGACATGAGTGCCACTATTGCACCCTCAGAAATACAGTGCTATGCTGATCATTGTTTTAGTACATAGGCGTAGTAGCTGGGTAGGACTATTGGCCTCCCCCACCCTACCCCTGCTCCTTTGGATGCTCGCCATGAAGGGTTGTCCTCAAGGAGGCAACTTTCACATGACTTATTTTCTAACATCCATGTACTTATTACTTTCTGTATGCCTGGTCATTGAAAATATTCAAATTTGATATTTTTGCATTATCCAGAAGCAGAAGAATGCCTCTACAAATGTTGAACTGAGCTGCTCTGGCACAAGTTTGTGAGAGTAGAAAAACTATCTTCTCCATTGGTGTTCCAATAATATGGGATATGTATATAGTGTGTGTGTGTGTGTGTGTGTGTAGAAAAGGAGATTGTTAAATATAGACGTAGATATAAATGCTATTGACGTGTAAAATGCTGCAGTCTTAGAGTAGGAGACTCGAGCTTCGTGCTACAAAAAGGGCTCTGAAGGGTTAGCTCAGCTCATTTATTTGGTTGACATGGTGAAGACACTATAAATGAATCAGAGGCCTGGTTTCCATCCCCTCACCATGTCTGCTTGATTTTAGGAGCATATGCTTTATGAGTATGGATTCATGAGCAACGCATTCTTCTGGATACCAGTTGCTGCCAGTCTCACTCCTTACATTGCGATGGGCAGCATCAGTGACAACAAAGTAAGAAGTATTAAAGTCTTCAGATATCTTAATGTCCAGGAAAATTTCCTTTGTATCTTATGAACAGAGATTTACATGCAGTTAGTGATTCTACTGTATGTGTTTGTGGCAGTGTATAATCCTTTAACATTTCAATCTTATGAACATTTCAATAATAGGCTGTCAAAATATGAATAAAATGCATCTTTCTTAATCAGGAAAAACCACCAACTGGTAGGAAATGACAACTTTTGCCCATTCTTTGAGACCAATTGTCCTCTCCTCCATACTATTCTTTGTACATCAGATTTCTTATTACTCATATCTCATCACAGAAATAATTTCATCCCAAACTCTTTCCTTGTTTAATAAGTCTGAATAGATTCTCATCAGTGCCATGTGAATTCAATTAAGAAATATATGAATGGTGCTTATGATCATAGGATTTTTCTCATTTGTTAACTGATTCTTCTCCACCAGGAATGAACACCATTAAAGTAGGAATATTTTTACCTCTAAATTCTCCCTATTCTATTGTTTCTCATGAATTCCATGAATAATAATGGGTCATCTTTTATGTTCCTATTCTTTAAGACCTATTTTAAGTGTAAGAGTGTTTGTCTGCATGTATGTTCTATATCATGTGTACATAGTGCCCATGGAGCTCAGGAGAGGATGTCAGATTCCCTGCAAGCATGAGAATCTGATAGCTGCCAATCAAAGAATCATGCCCAACAGATTTTCTTTCTTTTTTTAATCAAAAGAAAATTAAATGTAAAAGATGTTTAATAAGGACCTATCACTAACATCAATATTCTTGACAGAATTCAACAATGTCTAAGCCCTACATGAAAACCCTTAGAGAGCTTGGCCAAACTATCTGTCTGACTTTGCAATATTATCAGTTCCTCTTACACAGGGCTGTGACAAGTGGCAGTGTCATTTTCCAAACGAGTAATAATTACTAAAGGGATATAGTAAATATACTTGCTGTAACTATGTATGCACAGTTTCCCTAGTCTTAGCTTTTCTAGATTTTGTGATGATTTTTTCTATTTTGTTTTATTGTTGTTTGTTTGTTTTTGTTTATTATTATTATTATTATTATTATTATCAGAAAAAAGTTCTTTCCCAGCTGTGGATTTCGGGCCTTTACCCATCTGCTTACTGGTGTGGACAGGCTCTGGTGGACATTCCCCTCTACTTCCTGATTCTCCTTCTCATGCAAATAATGGATGGTGGTTTTAGCGAGGAGGAGCTTTTATTTTTAATTGAAGACATGTTAATTCAGGTAAGTGGTAAAGGTTTAGAAATCCTTACATTTTTGGAAGGAAATTTTATTAGACCATCTTTTCCATGAATAAAGTAATATTGGGTCACAGAGCCCCCTTTGCAGGTTCTGTTTAGGTCTCATGATAAAAGAATTTTTAAAACTTACTCAGAAATGAACCTGAGAATTGTTTGTTGTGGTTCAAAAGAGAAAATCCCATGCAAGCTGGAAATATTAGCAGCTACCAAGAGAAAGGGGGCTGCAACAAGGAGGAAGAGAGAGAGAGAGAGAGAGAGAGAGAGAGAGAGAGAGAGAGAGAGAGAGATTGATAACAGTACATGTAGAAAAATAGACCTTGAAGGCAAAGTGAGAATGCCAAGAAAAGAGAAAGAATGAGGTGGGCAGAGTCCTTGTCCCTTTGAATTTTCACTGGCTGAATGCAGACCCTGTCCTTTTCCAGGGTGGCAGGGTTTTTGGCACAACATCTGAAAGCATCTCTCTGTATTTTTAGATCAACAGAGCAGGAACTATTTCACATTAATATTATTTGACTTAACCTTGCTGACAGTTTCTCTGGGGACTGGGCAGACTTAGGACTCAGGATGTGTCAAAGATAAGAAGAGATAGTAACAGACTGCATTTATTTATTATCAGCTTACTTTTAAGTTGTGTTAGTTTTGGACCAAGAACAACTATCTGAGAGCATCTTATATTGTAGTTTACCCTTTAATGTTGCTGTTGTTCAACCATCTTGAAGCCCCCGTCATGAACCTTGACCTGAGTTCCAAGCATCCTGAGGACTGTTACTGTCTACTAAAAGGCCACCAATGTTTTGTTGTTTTTATATTATTTTAAATTTAGTTCTTTGAGAGTTTTATATGTGTTTTGATCATATTTACACCCTGTCTTTCAACTCTACCCCAGTTTACCCACCCAAACTTTGTTAATCCCAAATATGTGAGGAGAAAAACCACTTCCACAATTGAGCAATGAAAGCAAGCTTTATTTTTTTTAATAATTTATTTTTTATTTCTTCAAGTTACATCTCAATCACAATCCCCTCCCTACTCCCCCCTCCAGTCCCACCCTTCCACCCTCCTCCCCCTCAACCCCCCATCCTCTTCCCTTCTTTTTTTTTTTTTTTTTTTAGTTTAAGGTATTTCTTTTTCCCCCCAACAGCTCTCCCTTTCAGTCCAAAAAATGGTTCTTTTTCTTATAACTATAAATACAATACAAAACAACAGAAATAAATAGGCCACAATTATAAGAGTTATATGGCTTAGCATACATTCCCAATGTCCAGTCCATATGTATTTGGCACCTGACTTTAACATTCTACTATCTAACCATCTCCATGAGTTTAAAGTTCTATATCTAACTCAGCTTTCATACTAACTTGCCTCATAATTTTTAAAATATCTTCTTAGATGCAGAACACCCTCTTGATTCCTAAACAACTCAAAATTTAACTATGAGACTCTAGCTATCTATTCTTCAACCACCTCAGAGACCTGAGAGGGATAAATATACCTGATTATATAGGAAGTGCAGGGACTGCAGCTTCCAATACTAAGAAAGGACATACCAGTGGCTGCCTGGACAGTTCCCATTTTCTCTCCATACATTGCAGCATCAATCTTCAGCTATTTGGACCCGCTTCTC
Source organism: Lophiomys imhausi (assembly GCA_907164525.1). Taxonomy (NCBI): domain Eukaryota; kingdom Metazoa; phylum Chordata; class Mammalia; order Rodentia; family Muridae; genus Lophiomys; species Lophiomys imhausi. The sequence goes on along the minus strand of CAJQZJ010033741.1, from coordinate 1,799,667 downwards.
TGACAGACATTGATTGTAGAGCAGGGATTATGAAGGACTTACCTACCCTGTCTTGGCAAAGCTAGGCTGTCGACTTATCTGCTTCCAAGTTTTGTCCTTTTTGGACAGAAGTCTGTCTACAGTTGAAGCAAGGGGTTTTTCTTGCCAAGAGAATGGCTTACCACCAATTCAATCATCTCCCACTGGAGATTCTTCGATGCTCATCTTCTACTTGGAGTAGAATAGGGGGTGCTGTCAGTAGCTGACATGTCTCGATATCAAAAATTCTTAAGTTAAGAAAACATCTTTGAATGCCATATTCTGCAGATCTCTTGAGGTTTTTGAAGATGCCCTATCTATCTCTTATATTTAGATAAGCAAATATTGATTGTCTCTTAGCAACTTGATTTCTGAGTTGCTTAGAAAATAACTGTGATAGACTGTCATAGTAACTAACAAAATGACATGTTTTCATGACTATTAGTTTCTGTTTCTTAATTATCCTAAACAGTTTATGTCGGTTGGTAGCAAGAGGTCAAAACTTGACATTTCATTTTTAAGTATTACTATGAACAATACCTTTAAGAAGTGTTACCCTTAATTTTGTATCAATATACAAAGATCAATACCAATGTGGCCAAATATAATCTTAATTTTGTATCAATATACAAAGATCATTACCGATGTAGCCCAATACAATCTTAATTTTACATTAATATACAAGGGTCAATACCATTGTGGCCAAATATAATCTTAATTTTGTATCAATATACAAAGATCAATACCGATGTAGCCCTATACAATATTAATTTTGCATTAATATACAATGATCAATACTAATTTAGCCAAATATAATATTAATTTTGTATCAGTATACAAAGGTATAAGGCTATATTCAATAATCTGTTCTTTTTTCTTGATCTTTCCTATACTATGTCTATGTCCCATTTTTCTCAAGTCTGTTCACTCCTATATAGGAGAGAAAGGAGGATACAGAAAAGCAAAAGAGAGAAGTCCCTGGGTCTAACCTCCAAAACCCATTTAACAAGACCATTTAACAGCTTGTAGTCTTTTCCCCTAAATAACAAAATTTTCTATTATCTATCAAATAACCAAAGGGGGAGAACACCCTCCCCACCTTCCGGGGATGGGACGTTGTTCTCTTAAAATGACTTCCTGCTGATTTGGGACGTAGTAAACCTGTTTGGGGCCCAAATAAGAATGGAAAAATGGTTAAAAATGTTAATAGAATCATTTGATGTTCAGTCCTTTTGTGCTCAGCTATTTAGATGTCCTAAGAAGTTCATAGACAGAAGCTGATCTTCAGAGCTTTACTGAAGATCTGGCTGGAGTAGTCTGTGGAGCTGAACGATCTTAGCGATTTTGAGTTGTTGTGGTTGTAGACTTTTGAGGAAACTGCTATTGAAGAAGTCTGCCAGGCTAGATCATCTGGGCCACTCGTCTTCTTTGGTGTCTGATCTGTTTTCTGCTGAGGTTTCCTTTGTCCAGTTGTCCCTGGATTCCTTGAATGGATGCTTTAAATCTTCTGGAAAGATAAGAACAGAGCCCTGCCCTAATCCTAACTCTGGGACAATTACCTTTTTTATGGGGGGGGGTCAGAAATATTTTTCCTGGAGCAAATTTGGTTTTTTTGATAATATATAAAGTATTACCTTTCAATCCGGATTAAAGAAGAAATTATTTTGATATTTTGGAGCTAAACAAACCTTTAGTGTATATATTTTGAGATCTCAAAGGACAATTTGTTTGAATTGCAGCCTGCCTTTTGTAAGTAGTTTTTAAACTTAAATCTTTCCAAATCCTATGTGCCTGTCTCTGCATTCTAAGTTTTGGGATCAAAGACATGTGGTTCCCAACTGATGGGATTAAAGATGTGCTCCTCCACTCCTGGATCAAAGTTTTTCTCTGTTTAGAGCTTGTTTTGTATCAGGTGGCCTTGAGCTCTGAGATCTGCCTGTTTCTGTCTCTAGTGTGTTGGGATTAAGGGTGTATTCTTCCCCAATGATGTGACTAAGGGTGTGCACCATCACCACCCTGTTTCTTGTAACTCTAGAATTTATAAGACAACTAACTCTATAGTGATCCTCCTGTCTCTACTGGAGGTAACGGCATGGGCTAACACCATGCATTATTTTACCTTAGCTCTAAGTTTTTTCAACTCTTGGAGGTTTGTAAAACCAGGTTGAACAGCTGTCACCTTTAATTTATTTACAGCGTTTTAAACCTCTAACCTGCTTTTTAATGCCAAACCATGAAAATAGCCTATACCTCTACAAAACAAAAACAAAAACAAAAACAAAAAAAACTTTTAAGCTGCTATCAAGTTTGTGTAATCTCTGTAGCCACCTGCAGTCTAACATTCTAATCTGAAATTAAGGCCATTTTCCTTTCATGCCAGTAAGGTAAATTATAGTTTGAAAATTTTATATTATATTTTTATTATATTTTTAAGCTTATTAACTCTTTTCTTAAAAAAGTATTATTTATTTCTAGAACATAGTTTCCTCCCTCCTCCCCTCTTGGCCCCTCTCTCCCTCCCTCCCTCCCTCCCTCCCTCCTTGTTCCTCTACTTGGTACTCTCCTTCTCCTCAGATGAGGTGGGTCCTCACATATCATACTCCCTCAGATCTTGCGTCATGTGAGGCCCAAGAGCTTCCACTCGTACTGGAGCTTGATAAGGCACACCATCTAGGGTGTGGGGTTCCACTAACCTGCAGCAGATTCCATGACTCACTGGTGGGTAGAATTTTTCCTAGGATAGATATGCTAGGTTCCTATCTATTTGGGTGTGTAGGTTGTAGGATAGTTATCCTCTGATGTATGGTTAATATCCATTTGTAAGGGAATACATACCATGTTTATCTTTCTGGGACTGCGTCAGCTCACTTAGGATGAGCTTTTCTAGTTCCATCCATTTGGTTTCGAATTGCATGATTTCCTCATTTCTGGTAGCTGTGTAGTATTCCATTGTGTAAATGTACCACAGTTTTTTTATCCATTCTTCAGTTGATGGACATCTGGGTTGTTTCCAGTTTCTGGCTGTTACAAATAAAGCTGCTATGAACATTGTTGAGGTAATGTCCTTGTGGTTTCGTTTCAAATCTTTTGGATATATGCCCAAGAGGGGTATGGCTGGGTCTTGAGGTAGATTTATTCCCAATTTTCTAAGATATCTCCAGATTGATTTCCAAAGTGGTTGCACAAGTTTGCAGTCCCACCAGCAATGGGGGAGTGTTCCCCTTTCTCCACATCCTCGCCAGCATGTGCTATCATTTGAGTTTTTGATCTTAGCCATTCTGACAAGTGTGAGATGGAATCTTAGAGTTGTTTTAAGTTGCATTTCCCTGATAACCAAAGATGTTGAACATTTCCTCAAATGCCTCTCAGCCTTTGGAGATTCCTCTTCTGTGAATTCTCGGTTTAGCTCTGTACCCCATTTATTGATGGGGTTATTTGATTTTTTGGTGTTTAATTTCTTCAGTTCTTTATATATTTTGGATATTAGCCCTCTGTCAGATGTTGGGTTGGTGAAGATCCTTTCCCACTCTGTAGGCTGCCGTTTTGTTCTAAGGACAGTGTCCTTTGCCTTACAGAAGCTTTTCAATTTTATAAGGTCCCATTTATTGATTGTTTGTTTTAGTGCCTGAGCTATTGGTGTTCTATTCAGGAAGTTGCTACCAGTGCCAATGATTTCAAGGCTTTTTCCCACTTTCTCTTCTATTAATGTTAGTGTGTCTGGATTTATGTTGAGGTCCTTGATCCACTTAGACTTAAGTTTTGTACAGGGTGATAAGTATGGATCTATTTGCATTCTTCTACATGTTGACATCCAGTTAGACCAGCACCATTTATTGAAGATGCTTTCCTTTTTCCATTGTATGTTTTTGGCTTCTTTATCAAAAATTAAGTGACCATAGGTGTGTGGGTTTATTTCTGGGTCTTCAATTCGATTCCATTGGTCAACTGGTCTGTTTCTATACCAGTACCATGCTGTTTTTATTACTATTGCCCTGTAGTACAGCTTGAAATCCGGGATGGTGATACCTCCAGATGTTCTGTTATTGTACATGATTGATTTAGCTATTCTGGGTCTTTTGTTATTCCATATGAAGTTGAGAATTGTTTTTTCCAGATCTGTAAAAAATTGAGTTGGTATTTGGATAGGAATTGCGTTGAATCTGTATATTGCTTTTGGTAAGATTGCCATTTTTATTATGTTGATCCTACCTATCCATGAACAAGGGAGATCTTTCCATCTCCTGATATCTTCTTCAATTTCTTTCTTCAGGGTCTTGAAGTTCTTATCATACAGGTCTTTCTCTTGCTTGGTTAGAGTTACCCCAAGGTATTTTATATTATTTGTGGCTATTGTGAAGGGTGTTGATTCCCTTATTTCTTTCTCAGCCCATTTATCTTTTGTGTAAAGAAGGGCTACTGATTTTTTTGAATTGATTTTGTATCCAGCCACCTTGCTGAAGGAGTTTATCAGCTCTAGAAGTTCTCTGGTGGAATTTGTGGGGTCACTGATGTATACTATCATATCATCTGCAAATAGGGATACTTTGACTTCTTCCTTTCCAATTTGTATCCCCTTGATCTCTTTTAGTTGTCTTATTGCTCTAGCTAAAACTTCAAGTACTATGTTGAAGAGATATGGAGAGAGTGGGCCTTGTATGCCTTGTATGCCTGATCTCTCTAAGACTTTTATCATGAAAGGGTGCTGTATTTTGTCAAAAGCTTTTTCAGCATCCAATGAGATGATCATGTGGTTCTTTTCTTTCAGCTTGTTTATATGGTGGATTACATTGATGGATTTTCTAATGTTGAACCACCCCTGCATCCCTGGGATGAAGCCTACTTGATCATCGTGTATGATACTTTTGATGTGATCTTGGATCTGGTTTGCAAGTATTTTATTAAGTATCTTTGCATCCATGTTCATAAGGGAAATTGGTCTGAAATTTTCCTTCTCCGTTGGGTCTTTGTGAGGTTTAGGTATCAGAGTAACTGTGGCCTCATAGAATGTGTTTGGCAGTATTCCTTCTGTTTCTATGTTGTGGAAGAGTTTGAAGATTATTGGTGTTAGCTCTTCTTTGAATGTCTGGTAGAATTCTGTGCTGAAACCATCTGGGCCTGGGCTTTTTTTGGTTGGAAGACGTCTAATGACTTCTTCTATTTCCTTAAGGGTTATAGGACTGTTTAGTTTGTTTACCTGTTCTTGATTTAACCTTGGTAGGTAGAATCTATCAAGAAAATTGTCCATTTCATTTAGATTTTCCAATTTTGTGGAGTGCAAGTTTTTGAAGTAGGACCTAACGATTCTTTGGATTTCCTCAATGTCTGTTGTTATTTCCCCCTTTTCATTTCTGATTTTGTTGATTTGGGTATTTTCCCTCTGCCTTTTAGTTACTTTAGCTAAGGGCTTGTCTATTTTGTTGATTTTCTCAAAGAACCAGCTCTTGGTTTTGTCGATTCTTTGTATTGTTCTTTTTGTTTCTAAGTTGTTGATTTCAGCCCTGAGTTTGATAATTTCCTCTCATCTGCTCCTCTTGGGAGTGTTTGCTTCTTTTTGTTCTAGCTCTTTCAGGTGTTCTTTTAGGTTGCTAGTATAGGAATTCTCCAGTTTCTTTTTGAAGGCACTTAGAGCTATAAACTTTCCTCTTAGCACTTCTTTCAATGTGTCCCATAAGTTTGGGTATGTTGTGCCTTCATTTTCATTGAGTTCTGAGAAGACTTTAATTTCTTTTTTTATTTCTTCCCTGACCCAGAGGTCATTGAGGAGAGAGTTGTTCAGTTTCCATGTTTTTGCATGCACTCTGTTGTTTTGGTTATTGTTGAAGCCTAGCTTTATTCCATGATGGTCTGATAAGTTACAAGGAGTGATTTCAATTTTCCTGTATCTGTTGAGGCTTGCTTTTTGACCGACTATATGGTCGATTTTGGAGAAGGTTCCATGAGGTGCCGAGAAGAAAGTGTATTCTTTTGTTTTGGGGTGAAATGTTCTGTAGATATCAATTAGGTCCATTTGATTCATGACATCTGTGAGGTTCATTATTTCTCTGTTTGGTTTCTGCATCGTTGATCTGTCCAGTGGTGAGAGTGGTGTGTTGAAGTCTCCCACTATTAATGTGTGAGGTTCAATGTGGGATTTGAGCTTCAGTAGTGTTTCTTTAATGAATGTGGGTGGTCTTACATTTGGGGCATAGATGTTTAGTATTGAAATTTCATCTTGGTGGATTTTTCCTTTGATGAGTATATAGTGTCCTTCCCCATCTCTTTTGATTAATATTCGTTGAAAATCCAATTTGTTGCATACTAGAATTGCTACTCCAGCTTTTTTCTTGGGTCCATTTGCTTGGTATATCTTTTTCCAGCCCTTTACTTGGAGATAATGTCTATCTTTTTTGCTGAGGTGTGTTTCTTGTAAACAGCAGAATGCAGGATTCTGTTTTTGCATCCATTCTGCTAGCCTGTGCCTTTTTATTGGGGAATTGAGTCCATTGATGTTGAGAGATATTAATGACCAGTGATTGTTACTTCCTGCCATCTTGATGTTGGTAGAAATAGTGTGTGAGTGAGCTTCTTTTTTTTGTTTTTGCTGCAGGCATGCTATTTGCTTCCTGTGCTTTCTTGTGTGTGGTTAATCTCTTTGGGTTGAAGTTTTCCTTCTAACATCTTCTGTAGAGCTGGATTTGTGTATAGATATTGTTTGAATTTAGCTTTGTCATGGAATATCTTGTTTTCTCCATCTATGTTGATTGACAATTTTGCAGGGAATAGTAGTCTGGCCTGGCATTTGTGGTTTTTTAGGGTCTGCAAGATGTCTGTCCAGGCCCTTCTGGCTTTTAGAGTCTCTGAAGAAACATCAGGTGTGATTCTGATAGGTTTGCCATTATATGTTACTTGACCCTTTTCCCTAGCAGCTTTTAAAATTCTTTCTTTGTTCTGTACATTTAGTGTTTTGATTATTATGTGGCGGGAAGATTTTCTTTTCTGGTCTAATCTATTTGGGGTTCTGTAAGCTTCTTGTACAGTTATAGGCATCTCTTTTTTTAGATTTGGGAAATTCTCTTCAATGATTTTGTTGAAGATATTTTCTGGTCCATGGAGGTGGCACTCTTCTATTCCTATTATTCTGAGATTCCATCTTTTCATTGTGTCCTTGATTTACTGAAGGTTTTGTGTCAGGACTTTTTTAGATTTTACATTTTCTTTGACAGATGTATCCATTTCTTCAATTTTATCCTCTGAGCCTGAAATTCTTTCTTCCATCTCTTGTATTCTGTTGGTGATGCTAGTGTCTGTAGTTCCGATTCTTTTCTTAAGGTTTTCCAGTTCTATGGATGTCTCAGATTGGATTTTCTTCATTGCTTCAACTTCCCTTTTCAGGTCTTCCATTCCTTTAAGCGCTTTATTCATTTCCATCACCTCCTTTGCAGTACTTTGTTGTTGATCTCTGAGGTGTTTGATTTCCTCCCTTAGGCCTTCTATTATTAATATAAGCGTAGGATTAAGGTCATTTTCCTTTGCTTCAATTGGGTTCAGCTGTCCAGAGTTGTCTGTAGCATTATTGCTAGGATCTGGAGACATCCTATTGTTTTGGGTTTTTTTTACCATGTTCTTGCGCTGACCTTTTGTCATCAGATGGACCCAGGTGTTATCTGTTTGTTTCTTTTGTTACCTGACCTTGGTGCTCAGGAAAACTCCCTGCCCTGGGGGTTGGCTGATCCTGAGATCCTGGTGTTTACCTCCAGATGGCGGGCAGGTTCCTGTAATAGACTGACTGGCTCTCGGAGAGGAGGGTGGCTGCTGCTCTCCTCAACTGCTTGTGCCCCAATTGGACCAATATAGAGGGGATTGGAGTGGGGAGAGGGCTAGCCTCTGAGGACCTCGGAGCTGACAGGTCTCCTCAGAAAGGCAGGTAGAGCTGTGGTTGGGTCTGTGTTCTCCTCTCACTGACCCAGTCATTCTGGCTCCCCAGCTAGGCTGACTATGCAGGCAGGGAGCTCCACCCACAACAGATGCTGGCCTCAGTGCGCCTGTTGCTGACTGCCTCAGATGCTTGGGTGCTAGGGTGAGTGACCCTCCCGCCCCAGTATTTGTGGAGAACACACTGTCCCAGGCTCTGTTTGCAGGCAGTCTTGGCTCCTAATTGCTTTGCTGTGACTGGGTTAGGTCTCTGCCTCTCCGCTACAGTGCACACTGTGCCACCATGTTGGAGACTCCGGAAAAAAATAATCTCACTTACCTTTGCTCTTGTGGTGCGGCTTGAGTGCAGGCTGGATATCAGGCAGACAGGCAGGGCTGCTGGTCTGTGGCTGGAGCCGTGGGCTGGATCCGCTCCTGGGCTAGATCTCTAGCCAGAGCTCCTTTCTAGACCAGTGACGGAGCTGGCTGATCTCAGGGTTGTGTTCCCGGGAACTGCGTGGGCTGTTTTACCTGGTGACCGGTCTCAATGTTCGCTGTGGGAATTCAGACACCATCTGTGTTTCACTGTAGGCTAGGGGACCTCACATTCACTCCACAGTGACTAATCTCATTCACCTACTACTCAGATGCACTGCTCTATGGTCGGCGCCATCTTGGATCTGGTCAGCAAGCTTTATTTTAAAGGCGCACCCAGTACTGCCCAGCTGACTGTCTCACCCAAAGTTGCTAGTTTAGAGAACAGTCCCAGGCTAGCTTTTTGGGGTCCCTTTTATGGAGGAAAGGCTGTTAAGTTAACAGAAAACAGCTGTAAGCACATTTACAGGGGCAAGATAATCAGCTATTAGGAAAAATACAATGAAAAAGCAAGAATATACACCAGGTAAGTGGGGAGTCATATACCATGGTGTTGGTGGTCACAAGTGTAGACTGAGGTATCCTGAAAATATAATTTGCAAGGCAAGGAGCAGTCATACACTACAAGGTCAATAGTTAGGCAAGGCAAGGGGCTGTCATGTATCATGGAGTCACAAATTCAGTATAGGTTTAAAAACATATTTTGTAAGGTCCATCAAGTTTAGCAAACAGAAATTTATTCTTAACTAAAAATGAACACCTATTCTCATAGAACATGGGACTTAACAACAATATGACTCCTATTTTAAAGGGAAGTCAATATGGCTCCTGCTCTGGTTTTATATTTTATATTCGTAAAACAAAAAAAAAAAAATCCTTCAAGACCAAACCATGCTGCCTGAGTATTTTTTTTTTACAAGTGTGGTCCTCCACTGGTGATTATGCAACTTACCAGGGGCTACACTCACAGAAAACACTGTCTCTCAGCAGTTAATGATTACCAGTAGCTCCATGACTTGGGTGGAATTGTATGCCCAACTCCTCTCTCTGTGTTGGGATTTGGCCTGGCTGGGTCTGCACAGGTCTTATACATGTGAGTTCATATGGACAGCTGCCCTGCTGTGTCCAGATGTTTCATCTACCACCGCAGCAGACTCTTAGACTCATTGCACCCCCTCTTCTGCAATGATGTTTGAGCCTTGTGGGGGAGGCATCCTGCAGTCTCTCGTTCTCTGCATACATTGACCAGTTGTGTATTACTGTGTTAATCTCCATCTACTACAAGCTTCTCATTACTGGTTTATTTTTTACCAAGCCATGGAAGGCTAGTACTTGAGAATATCTTGCAAGGCGTTTGGAAATGTTTTAGCACTGAAATTTAACTTCTTTTAAATTTTTAAAACATGTTTTAGCACTTAAAATTTAACTTCTTTTAAATCTTTAAAACTTATGGATAAAAAAACTGTGGTACATCTACACAATGGAATACTATTCAGCCATCAGAAACAAGGAAATCATGCAATTTTCAGCCAAATGGATGGAAATAGAGAAGCTCATCCTGAGTGAGCTAACCCAGACTCAGAAGGATGCACATGGCATCTATTCACTTATAGTTGGATTTTAGCCATATAGTACAGGATATCTATACTACAACCAATGCACCAAAGGGAACAGGAACATAGACTTTGTTACCTGTCAATGAGACACTTTGCCCTAGTGGTGCTGCCTTGTAGGCCCCCAGTGTATGAGGAGGCTCTTGGCCCTCATATGACTGCTGAACTGGGGCAGGGGACTAATATGTAGGGACACTACACTCCAGAGGAGTAGGATGGAAGGTATAGGCGGTAGAGGGAGGGAGGGACTGGTAGGAGTGGAAAGAAGGCACTATGATGGAGATGTAACTTGAAGTAATAAATAAACATAAAAAATGAATACCAAAAAATTTTTTAAACTTAAAATTCCTTTTTTTGCCAGGGTACTAGCAACCATCAGTAGGTCCTTAATTTGAGAGGAAACAGACATGTTGGTATTTATATCTCAAAGAACATCTGGAAAGGAGATAACAGCAATGGGCCTTTTCATCCCTCTGCTTCCTGCACAGCATCCCCTGCCATTATTATTAATATTATTAATATTATTTATTATTATTGTTAAATGAAAGAACTTAAAGTTGCTTATACCATTATTTTAAAGAGTTGAAGGGCAAGTACGATTTCCCTTAAGTAGTATCCACCTATGTAACCTGAATGTTTCTGTTTTCAGATCCTGTGTAGTATTGGATATGCATCGTCTCTTGTTTTCTTGACATATGTGATTTCATTCCTTTTTCATAATGGCAGAAAAAATAGTGGCATTTGGTCATTTTTCTTCTTAATTGTAAGTATGCATAAATGCTTCTTGTTTTATCTTTAACTCTTTTTTGAACAAATCTAGGAGCATATATTTTACTTTACTTAAAACTTGTTTTAGACTTATTCAGATGTATATGAGTTTTGCCTGATTGTGTGTGTGTGTGTCATACTTGTGCCTGGTGCCTGTGGAGTTCAGGACATCAGATACCATGGAACTGGGGTTAGAGATGGTTGTGGCACACCTTGTGTTTGCAAGGAAATAAATCTGGATCTTCTAGAAGAGCAGCAAGTGCTTTAAATGCTGAGCCTCTCCATCCCCAACGAGTATATATTTTAATCATTGTACTAAGAATAATGACAAATTAAAAATTCTTTCTAGGAAACTGTAATTGCTTTAAGATTATCATAGATCTCTGTAAATTGTACTATATGTGTAGATGTATATCTACAAAGCTTGAGGGACCCATGACGTAGAGATATCTATCACACAACCATTCATTTCTTTCCATTGCTGTGCTATACCATTGATGGATATGCTGTAGTTGATTTATCTGTTCTTGATGCATATCAAATGGCTTCCTGTTTGGGCTGTTATTAATAATACTGACAGGAATTCACTATTGTGTAGACTTTGTGTAGACTTTAGCACGTGTGGGGTGTGTGTGTGTGTGTGTGTGTGTGTGTGTGTGTGTGTGTGTGCGCGCGCGCATGTGTATGTATTTGAGAACATAAACCTAGCAGTGGAATCCTTAGGAATTATTTTTATATGTTCACCTTTGGTATATCTTGCAAGTGAGTTGTTATCAGCAATATGAACTCAGGGAATGAATTTCTTATAAAGTTTCTTCAAGACAAAAACTGAATAAAACTATTCAGTACACACAAAAGCTTCACAAATGATTATAGCAGCTTCATAAATAATTGCCCACATACAAAGCCAATCAAGACATACCAAAATGATTAAGTGGTTAAGTAAAAGGAAGTATATCCATGTGATAGAATATTACTACCAAGAAAAAATGAGTTATCAATTCCTGTAAAGACATTAAATAAACTTCAAGACAACATGAAAGAGATATATATATCATGATTCCAATTACATGAAATTCCAGCAACACTATGAAAATAATAAAACCACTGATAGTTACCAAGAGTAAGGGGGAGGAAAGATGAGTTGGTGAGCACAGAGAACTTTTAGGGCAATGAAATTCTTTGTATAATACTGCAATGGTAGATACATGTTATTGTAACTTCAACAAAACCTGTAGAATACAGACCAACAATCAATAAATGGGACCTCATGAAATTGAAAAAGCTTCTGTAAGGCAAAAGACACTGTCATTAGAACAAAACGGCAGCCTACAGACTGGGAAAAAATCTTCACCAACCCCACATCTGACAGAGGGCTAATATCCAAAATCTACAAAGAACTCAAGAAATTAAATGCCAAGAAACCAAATAATCCAATCAAAAAATGGGGGACGGAGCTAAATAGAGAATTCACAAAGGAGGAATCCCTAATGGCCGAGAGACACTTGAAGAAATGCTCAACATCCGTAATCATCAGAGAAATGCAACTCAAGAAGACTCTGAGGTTCCATCTCACACCTGTCAGAATGGCTAAGATCAAAAGCTCAAATGACAGCACATGCTGGTGAGGGTGTGGAGAAAGGGGAACCCTCCTCCATTGCTGGTGGGAGTGCAGGCTTGTGCAACCACTATGGAGGTCAGTCTGGCGATATCTTAGAAAACTTGGAATAGCTTTGCCTCAGGACCCAGCCATACCACTTATGGGTATACACCCAAATGCCCCTTCACAGAATCATAAGGAATTTTCCTCATCTGTGTTTATAGCAGCCTTATTTGTAATAGCTAGAAACTGGAAACAACCCAGATGTCCCTCAACCGAAGAATGGGTTAAAAAACTGTGGTACATCTACACAATGGAATATTATTCAGCTACCAGGAACAATGAAATCATGCAATTTACAGCCAAATGGATGGAACTAGAGAAGCTCATTCTGAGTGAGCTAACCCAGACTCAGAAGGATGCATATGGCATCTATTCACTTATAATCAGTATAGTATAGGATAACTATACTACAACCCATGCACCAAAGGGAACATGAATATAGACTTTTTTCCTGTCAATGAGACACTTTGCCCTAGTGGTGCTGCCTTGTAGGTCTCCAGTGTATGAAGAGGCTCTTAGCCCTCATATGACTGCCGAACTGGGGTGGGGGACTGTTATGTAGGGAAACTCCACCCCAAAGGAGTGCGATGGAAGGGATGGGGGTAGAGGGTGGGAGAGCGAGACTGGGAGGGGTGGAAAGACGACACTGTGATAAAGATGTAACCTGAAGTAATAAATAAATATTAAAAGAAAAATGAAGATAATAAAACAAAATAATAAGAAAGAAACATAACACTAAATGTATCTGATGATTAAGTATATTTAGAAAAAAAGAATATATTTAAACACTTAAACTGGAAAAAACATAAAGCTGAATAGTTCCTTTTGGAAAATAATTTTAAAACTAAGAAAGATAATATTACTGGGTCTGTAGCTTAGGGAGAGAGCACTTGCCTTGCATAAGTGATGTTGTAGGTTCAATCCAGTACTGCCTCTGCATGTGTGTGTGTGTGTGTGTGTGTGTGTGTGAAAATTCTTGGCGTGTTTTTTTGCTTAGAAAAACAAAGGACAACTCTCTAGTAAAATGATAGCAAAGCTAACTTAGAAAAAATTTAAAAGAATAATACAAAATAAAAGAAGGCATGAAGTTCAGAAGGACTTATGTGGGCTACTAGTAGGAGCTGGAGGGAGGAGGTTTTGGTGGATGGATATGATCAGTATACATTGTATAAATGTGTGGTAACTTTCAAAAAATTTAAATATTTCAAGAATAATAATAATGAACAACAATCAACAATTATTGATTCCAGCATGCAATGGTGATTAATAACTATCAAAATAAAGGAGGAAATCACATATATTAGAGAAACACCATGTGGTTTCTGAAATATGCCCAGTAAAAAGTAAATATAAATACAAGAGAACAGATTTGAGAAATCAATGGCAAACATAATATTAAATGTTAAAATTGTAAATTACTCATTTAGGGTTAGCAATTGGACAGTGATACCTACAATAGTTAACTCTAACACCTAAGTGAGCAGAATGTAGCCCTCAGGCTTTTAGAAAAACAAAATGTTGCAATTTTTTAGGAAAATATTTTTGACAACTGTTGATTTTTAAATGCACAAAGAAGATTTTAATTTGGGAAAGCTGGAGAGATGACTGAGTGGCTCAGAGAGCACTTATTTCTCTCCCAGAGGCCCCAGGTTTAATTCTCAGCACTTACATGGCAGCTCATAACTGTCAGGAAATTCAGTCCCAGGGAATCTAACATCCTTTTCTGGCCTCCTCAGATACCAGGCATGCACATAGTATGCAGACATACATGCAGTCAAAAATAAAGTCCTGCACACATAAAGTAATAGTAGAATAAAAAATTTCATAAAAAGTTTTTAATCTTTGACACTGAGAGTATCAATATGGAAAATATTAAAGTAGATCACAATTAATAGGATCAGATAAATCAATAACAAAATTTTGAAGACAAAATTATAAACTCTTATGCATTTAATTAAGGAAATATCCAGCCATGAAAATTAATACCCAGTATTCTTAGACTTAAAAACATAAATGAGACTTATGATGAAGTGAAAAAGATGTATAGAAATAAATGACCAAAGAAAGTCATCATCAGAATCTGATATTTACATACATTGTGTTTGAAAAGCATTGCCTTCCAATAAAATTATGATATGGTTTATGACACAAAGGAAAAATACAGTGGCAATGTTTTATTGAATGAGATAGAATCTGTAATAGAGACATTGATGAGATCAATTCCTATTCCCTTTGAAAATAAGCTGTAATTCATGTCCCTATGCTTTAGTGACACCGTGCTGTGCTTTTATTTCAGGTCACCATCTTCTCCATAGTGGCTAATGGCATAAATGAGTATGGCTTTCTAGGGCTCCTATTCTGCACCCTTTTAATACCGCCCTTCACACTGATTGGCTCTCTGTTAATATTTTCTGAGGTAAGTAATTTCACTCTTCTCGTACCATCATCAAATGTATAGCCACCAAAGAAAGCCTTGAATATTACAAAAACAGGCAAAGTCAGCCCCTGGTTGTGCAAAGTTCGAAGCGGTGAGTCTCAGAAAATGATTTCTCTACATTGTGCAAAGGACACAATCACATTCTTTTTGAGTTGAAAGCTCTGCTCTACTTTATGAAGGTTGAAGGAAACTCCAAAATAGCAGCCTTCATTCCAGGGAACCCTACCAGGAGGCAGAAGAGATACCCTTCTTCTGTTAAGGTTAGGATGTATCAGGTTTTTGATAGATACATTGAAAAAAGAAACACTCAGAGGCCAGTAGGATACATAGGTCTGGTGTTTAGCCTACAGGAGATTGAGAGCACAGCAAAACACCTGAGATTCATCAGTTCATGAATGTTGGTAAAAATCAGTATAACTGAGTAATGTAACCTACACAAGAAATAGAAGCTAAAATAAAAAAGACAACCAGAAACTTGACTTTGAACTCTAAAATTCAGAGGTTTGGAGAGAGGAAGAGTGTGAACAGGAGCCAGAGAAATGACAGACTTCTGGGAGTTAGAATCCCTTCCAGAAGCTCTGCCTTGGCAGTTGAGTGTCAGATTCCAAGGGTGAAATGGGAATGTTTCTATAAGAGCAATTAAACCACCAAATGGGTAGTCCAGAAGGATGACAACTGGAAAAAAAAAAACCCATTCTGTCTAAAGACATGAAGGTCATTGGTGATATTAACAGTGTCAGTTCTGACGAAAGCCTCAGCTATCCCAAGTGAACCTAGTAGAGAACGTTAGGTGACTGTGTGCTGGCGGGGCATGGCTGTATATTTTATGCCAAGATGGCAGGAGTGGAAGAGCAGGTGACTCAGGAGGGCGGGAGTATTTTTAACCCATTTTCCCTAAGAAGTGCCATACTGAGCTGATGTGAAATATAAAGCTACTCATAGAGAGAAAAGCACTGTCACTGAGTGAACCCTGAGAAGGTGTTAATGAAAACCATTGGCATGCACTGTACAAGTGGAGAGGTTTCTGCCAGCAAAACAGGATCATCTGTCCACTCAACCATATAGTAGGCTGAGTCTAGACACAGAGTAGGCTGTCTCTCTTTTGAGAAATGAGATGTCTCTTTTTGAATGACCACTTTCCTGGGGAAGTAAGAATTGCAGTCATTAACTGTTGTGTGATGTGGTCAAGGCAGAATTAGCATTTTGAGGAAGGAAATATATGAAAAATTATTTCTAGGAATGAATCCCTAGGGTTGGCAGAGCTGTGGGGATGGAACTCGCTTTTCAAGTGGGACAAACAAAATTGAGAGGTAAAACTGTCCAGAAAGCTCTCTTGAAATAAAATTAGCCCATTACCCTTTATTCGTGATGAAACAATATGCCCTGTTTTGAGATGGGACAGCGTACTTAAATGTGTAAAAGTGAAGCTCCATGGAGATGTTACCTGAAGTAATAAATAAACATGAAAAAAAAAAAAGAACTCATGATCTTTTCGTGATGTTATAAGGAAGCAGAAATGTACTCAGGGTTAGACTCAACTCTTTGACCTGGAAGGACAACTAACTCAATTTTGTCTTGTAAAATGTCTTTCTAATTGAGGAATATATTTTCTAGACAAAGATTTTAGAATATCTATTTCTGTAGCATGCTACTATGCTCCATGTTCTTAACAACATGTCATCAATTAAAAACAAAAACTAGCCGCCGGGCAGTGGTGGCGCACGTCTTTAATCCCAGCACTTGGGAGGCAGAGGCAGGCGGATCTTTGCGAGTTCGAGGCCAGCCTGGTCTACAAATTGA
This sequence comes from Lophiomys imhausi, assembly GCA_907164525.1. NCBI lineage: Eukaryota > Metazoa > Chordata > Mammalia > Rodentia > Muridae > Lophiomys > Lophiomys imhausi. Next base: position 1,783,103 of record CAJQZJ010033741.1, on the reverse strand, counting down.
GTCCAGGACAGCCAGGGCTACACAGAGAAACCCTGTCTCGAAAAACAAAAAAAAAAAAAAAAAAACAAAAACAAAACAAAACAAAAACTAAGTAGTTGTATACACACACACACAAAGTGAAACTCCATATGAAGAATTTTGTCTAGCTTGGAGAATGGTCCTGATTATTTCCAAAAGTGGATGACAGGAGATAAAAACAACATGAATCCAGGGTCCCTAGAGAGGAGAATAGAGAGAAAGAGTGCGAAGAAGAGCAGAAAATCAAGTGAACGCAGCTCAGGGTCAGAAAGACTCATCTGTGTATTCACTGGGTCCTGCGGCAGAGCCTGCAGGCTTGCTCACTCCCAGGGCTGCACAGAGCAGTGTCCTGCATCCTGGCCTGAAGACAAGCTCAACTTCATGGAAACAACAGGGAACAAGGAAAGCATACCCGCAGTCAGAAACAGACACTACCTGATACCCAGGATACATGGGGGTTCATGGCAAACAGGGCAAATCATGAGCAGAGGAATGTTCACTTGGACATGTGCTCTCATTTTGCAGACTTCTTATGACTCTCCCGATTACTTAGGATCGTCGGAATCTCAAGTCGTGTATCTGGCATTGCTGATAGTAAGATGGCATTTCCTTTTTATGTTTTTGTGTTAGGAGACATATTTGTACAATTTGAGTTTCTACAAAAATATGTGGAGATTTTGGGAATAAGAAGTAAGAACACACACACACACCTGACTTTAAATGTGAACCACTAACATGACAATGATAATCTAATGAGAAGCATGGAGCCCAAACTCTAAACAGCATTAGTACTTGTATTAACTCACTACTTCTATGTTGGTTTCTTCTTATATTCATTCATTTATTTGTTTGCTTGTTTATTTATTCATTTATTTATTTATTTGGGAATGCATGTTATGGCATGCATATGGAAGTCAGAGAATAACTTGTGGGACTCATTTTTCCTCTTCCACCATGGAAGAGGGGGCCCAGGGGATTGAAATCAGGTCATGAGGCTTGGCAATAAGCATCTTTACTAGCTGAGTCTTCTTGCTGGCCTTCTATCACTATGCTTATATAATTCCTCTTTTGTTAATGACAGAAGATCTAACTTTGATGGCTTCATACAATATCAAATAGGTTGTCTTCAGCTTTGTGAGAATGCTATCAAATGCCATTTTATAGCTAGTCAGTCTTAGTAAATTAATTCGAATATGAAAATGATTATTTTAATGATGAAGCTAATATTGTTTTTCTTTCTTTGTTCCCTAGCCTTACCTCCATTTTTTTCCTTTTCCTTTTCATTCTGCGATGTCTGGAAAGGTACATCAGGAAGAAATCATTGAGAATGGACCCCGTGTTCAGGTCAAGGGAATTCAAACAGAATTTTATGTTTCATTTATTCTTTATTCTTTAGATATTTTAATGTGCCTGAACTAATTGGGGGAGAGCTCAGGATTGTTTTTAAGGGCCTGTGTTGCAAGCCAAATTTTTTATAATTCATGACTTAACAGTCTAGTAGGAAAAGAAATATTAGCATGACAAGACCCTAAATTAGGAGAGATGGACATTTCACTGGCACACTAGAGTTATATACAAGAGATATTATCTTTAGAAGAGTAGATAAGTACAGATAAGAAATCAGATACATGTGGGCAGTCCAAGAAGGAAATACATGTGAGCAAGAAGACAAAAGTTTAGATGCATGCTCTTTTCCCATAGACTCGAGAAGACAGCTGGGACAAATTTAAAGACTTATATTGGAGTACAGCAGAAAATAAAAGTGAATCTGAATATTGGAAGATACTGAAATAGGGAGTAATTGGAAAGTATTGAAAATTACTTAATAAACAACCAATACACTAGAGTGTTTCATGCACTGTCTTAGTTACTGTTCTATCTCTTTGAAGACACACTGTGACTAAGGCAGTTCTTATAAAAGAAAGCACTGAATTGGGCTTGCTTGCAGTTTTAAAGGGTTAGTCCATGGTTATCATGGTGGGAAGCAAACAGGCATGACACTGGGGCAGTAGCTGAAAGCTTTACCTCCTGATGTACAGGCCACAGGGAGAGAGATAGAGAGGGACACTTGGCCTGGCATGGGTGTTTGAAATCTGAAAGTCCACCACTCATGTCACACCTACTCCAACAAGACCACATCTCTTAATCCTTCCAAAGCAGTTCCACTATCTGGTGAGCAAACATTCAAATATCTGAGATTATGCAGGCCATTTTCATCCAAAACCAGCACAGGCACCTAACTTTCTCCACAAAATAAAAATCAAATTCAAATCTAAGTTTGATGAAAAAAAAAATAGAATGGTAAAATGATGACATCATATTTTAGGGAAACCAAGCATGCATAGTAATTAAGGTGACCAAAAGGAGAGAAGAAAGAATCAGCTGACTCAGTTATGGTTGACTAAAGGTCTTATTTAATAACAGCAGGAAGGACTGACTAACACATTCTTAGTGGTAACATGCCAAGTAAGAATGGACATTGGATGCTAATCAGACAATCTGGACTGACTGAGATATGTTCCTTTTTTTTTAGATTTATTTATTTAATATATATGCTCTGTTTCCTTCTACACCTGCATGTCAGAAGAGGGCATCAGATCACATTATAAATGGTTGTGAGTCACCTAGAAATTGGACTTAGGACCTCTGGAAGAGCACTCAGTGCTCTTAACCGCTGAGCGATCTCTCCAGCCCCTGTTCCCTATTTCATAGGCTCTGGCCCTTCATTCTTATGAAACGCTTGGAATTTAAAAACATACCCCGAAATTCATTTCTATATTTCTTTCCTCAAGAAAAGATGCCTTAAAACCCATTGACAGAGGATGTAGCAGCAGATGCTTTCTATACAAGGAAAGGCCGGTGGAAGGGGTGTGAAGGAGTCTCTCAGAGCACAGCAAGAAGACTAAGTAACTTTGCTAGCTGAAGGGAAGCAAATGCCGTCGCAGATTAGGGGAATTAAAGTCATGTAAAAAGCAAAAATGTCCAGTAGCAGTATCATTTGATTAGTTGGTAGAAGGAAATGAGGGCTTTCAAAGGTACACAGCAGAAATGAAGAATGGAGTTATGCTGTGCTTCCAGACCATCTCTTTCAATAACTGGTAAGTTTTAACATTGCTTTGATTTTAGAATTCCTCCGAGAAGCTGTAATGCTTTTCCAAACCTAGAAGAGCTGGGAGAAGAGGATGAAGATGTTCAAGTGGAAAGAATGGCAACAGCAGGTGCCATGAGTGCTGTACAGACAGATGAGGTAGAGCTCATAAAGGATTCCTCCTCAAATGATGCTGTTGTATAAGTGAGAAATGTTCCAATCCTAATTCTCTTAAAAGCCTTGGGTGGGGGAGGTTCTTTTGTTCTTATAGTTCATTACTTGATGTCAGTAGATATGCAGTGCCCACAAGGCTATGAATGCAAAGGGAACACACACACATACACACACGCACACACACACACACACACACACACACACACACACACACACAGAGTCAATTTATTTTCAGTCACTGTTTTAATAAGTACAGTTAAACATTAGAAAACTTAAGATTTTAATGAGTTTCTTTCAAAGATTTGGTTTGTGTTTTATGTGTACATGAGTGTGCTTGTGCCTGAGTGTATGTATGTGCATTATTTTATGTAAATGGTCACAAATGCTAGAGGCTGGAAGAGGGCATTGGATTCCCCTAAAACTGGAGTTACAGAAGAAGGCATTGGATTCCCCTAAAATTGGAGTTACAGGCAGTTCTGAGCCACTTCATGTGGGCTCCAGGAACCAAATCCAGATCCTCTGCAAGAGCATCAAGTGCTCTTAACCACTGAACCATCTTTTCAGACCCAGTATTAATGAGTTTTATATTCCAAGTTTAAGTAGTTCCAAACAATTCAGAACACAGTTCTTCTGTGCCTGTGTGTGTGTGCATTTGTGTGCGTGCATGTGCGTGTCTGTGTCTGTATATATGTGCCTGTGTGCATATGTTTGTGTGTGTTAACAAATTATTGCTTTATGTGAATTACCTCATTCCAGCTCTCGGCAGAATGGCAAGCACAAACCACACACAGCACTGCTAACCAAATGCCCAGAGAGGGACTTGGGAAGGTTCACTTGAGAACAGAAGTTTGTAGCAGGAATGGTTTGACTCATGATTCTATACAAGGAAAGGCCTGGTGGCAGGGGTGTGAAGCAGTCTCTCAGAGGACAGCAAAAATGCTACACTGATATTTATGTGTCTTTACAGAGGCCAGTCATTGTTGCTAGCTGTCTGCGGAAGGAATACACAGGCAAAAAGAAAAAATGCTTTTCCAAAACAAAGAAAAAGATTGCCACAAGGAATGTCTCCTTCTGTGTTAAAAAAGGTTGGGAAATACCATTCTGTCATTAGAGCTGTTGTGGGCTCTGAGCTTTCTAAGGGGCCATGGGTATCTGGTAGAGCTGTTGTGGGCTCTGGGTTTTCTAAGGGGCCATACGTGTCTGTGACTGGGATCATCTTTTGGTGAGCTCTGAGAGGCAGCAGGCTCACCTGTGGGTTCAGGCTGTGCCTTCCAGCTGACAAGCCTTGGTTTTAATATAACAGTTTTTCTTTGCAAAGGAAGAGAGAGTTATGACCTTCCTCTTAAATCATACTGAAAGAGGTAAAAAGGATACCATAGATTTTATTTAATTATTACATACTTCAAATATTTATTTACTTTTTGGCATTGAGGATAAAACCCAGTGTCTTACACATGCTAGGGAAACATTCCACCAATGAATTACATTCTAAGTCCTGGCATAGGGTTAAAGTAAAAATGTTCACGATAGATAGGACTAAACAAGCCACGGACGGTAGTGTATCTTTCATTCTTAACAAATATTTTATGGTAGCTAGGGGTAGTAACTCATTTCTTTGTCGGAACTTGGGAGGCTAAAGCAAGAATATTGTGTGTAACAAGTTGAATGCCAGCCTGGGCTGGACACATGAGTTCCAGCGCAGTCTGCACTACATAGTAAGAACCTATCTCAAGTTAAAATAATAGTGTTTGCAATGGAATACTACTCAGCCATCAGAAACAAGGAAATCATGCAATTTGCAACCAAATGGATGGAACTAGAGAAGGTCATCACGAGTGAGCTAACACAGACTCAGAAAGATACACATGACATATATTCACTTATAACTGGATTTTAGCCATATAGTACAGGATAACCATCCTACAATCAAGAGACCCAAAATAACAGGAACATGGACTTGGTTACCTGTTAGTGGGACACTCCACCCTACTGGAACTGCCATGTATGCCCCCCTGTGCAAAAGGACGCTCTTATCCCTCATGTAACTAATGAACTGAGGGTGTTGATACATGGAAACAGTCCACACCAGAGTGGTGGGATGGGTAGGAGAGGGCATAGAGGGTGGAAGGATGGGACTGGGAGGGGGTAGAGGGAGAGGCAGTAATGGAGACACAACTTGAAGTAATAAATAAATGTTAAAAAAATAATAGTGTGTGTTATGGAAGTTTTTAGTTAACTGAAACAAGTGTTCTTTGAAATTCCAGCTCAGTCTCTTAATAACGTACCTTAGGCAAGTTATCTGCATTCTTTAAGACTCAGAATTCTGCTCTATAAGATGAAACCAGTAATGACATCATGTGTGTGTGAGAGAGAGAGAGAGAGAGAGCGAGAAAGAGAGAGATTGAAAAATGTACGTAGTATGTTTTGTTATTTTGTGTACTCGTTCCACAGGGAGAGTCTTAAAATTGTATTTAGTTTTATTTATTTATTTATAAAAGTATTTGCATATTGTTAAGTACACCTGTTTCTTTCAGGTGAAGTTCTAGGGCTCTTAGGACACAGTGGAGCTGGTAAAAGTACAACGATTGGTATGATAACAGGAGACACAATACCAACCGCAGGTGAGGTGAGGAATACACACAGAAATATGTTCCATAATGTTGACTAGATCAAACCTTTACAGTAAGTATTCATGACAACCTAAAAGTACATTGTTGGTCCTTAATCAATTATAGTGGTATGCATTAAAGATGACTGATTAAATTTGTTTCTACTAAATGTAAAAATAATTTCTGAGAAGGTCAAATATTACCAGTATAGGGCCCTTGAGTGAATACAGAATGGTGATATTAATGAAAATATAACATACATAATACGAACACACACACATACACATACGCATGCGTACTTACATGAAAGAGACCATTGCTTTGTTATTTGTCCCAAGAACTTGGTAAACTGAGTTGTCTCATCCAGCATTATACTAAAGACCACTGTTAAAAATCCTATCAAGTCTAACTAATGTAATTACAGTCATGAAGCTCCATATTTAATACCTATTCTCTGCTTCCATGCTGTAATTAAATAGAACATGCCACTTGTGTAGTGAGGCCACAGGCAAAGAAGACAGCCAGCAATATTTTCTTGTAGTAACTGAGACAAATCCTAGCCAGATGTTGGGATGACGTCTTCAGCAGCAGAGGAGATGTAGGCAGCACCGGGTGCTACAGGAGACAGACTAAAGTTCTCAATGCACCACTCCTGCTGTGCAGGAGACCCAGAATTTCCCAAGATGACGAACGCTAGACACAAGCAAAACAATGGTCCGCGCTCTAGGATAAAAATCATGAAAGGTATATAAATTGCTTTCTTCTAGGCTAAATTAGATAAAATGATGGTCAGAAACCAAAAAGTTACAACTTTAGAGGAAAATGCTGTTGCCATTTGATCTAAGGTTAAAAGCAGAGGAAAGGTTAATGAAGCATTGCTGTACATGGCACTGATTGCTAGAGATGCCTCATGAAATGCCTTTTTGTTTCCACTCTTACCTGATGCAGCTACTGGAGCAGTTCTTTAAAATGCAAATGAAGCATGCCACTCTGCTTATTACAAACTCTACAATGGCTGCAGATGGGTCAACATAATGAGGGTTGTGCCAATTCCCTTTCTCTGTCTCTTGAATTGGTTCTTAGTCTTCTCACTGTAGGGTATGTGGGTTTGATTTTCCAGTGGATAGAGTGATTTGTGGGTGCTTAGCCCTCTCCTTAGGATCACTCTTAAGTTCCACTTGCTCAAAGGGCCTGTACTATTATTCACTTTGTTCATTTATATATAAGATGCATATATTTTCATGAAAGCATTAAGCAGAGAATGTAATCATTCCTCTTATGTTTCAACTTATTTATTTTCTTTTTCTCAGTAGAATAAAAATTCTGCAAGGCACAGTTAATATTTCCTCCTCTTTTGTACAAGAGAGATAATAACAGAGAATCAAGGTCAAGAGCTTAGGTTCTAAAAGTTGATCCTAGTTTCACATCCCAACTTTACCTTCTGTGACCTTGGTGCAAATTTCTTAACCCATGAATGTATTAGGTTCACATATCTAATAAGGACACAGATAACTGTAGGGATTTTTAAGGATAAACTAATTTAAGATATATTAAATGTTTAGGTTCCAGTATGCAGAATCACTGAGTACACATTTGCTGTTATATACAGCACAGTGATGATCTTACCAAAATAATAAATATTATCATTTTATTAGTTCTCATGTAGTGGATATATTGCAAAGGGACTTTTCTTTTATTAGTTGCTTCAAGGTTGCTCAACTTTAGAACTAATGGCATTGTGGGTGGAATAAGTGTTGTGTATAGTAGGCTAAGAGCATCTCTGGCTTTTACCCACTAGATGCCAGTAGTACCCTTCCCGCCACAGATATGAACACAATATTGACAAACAAGCATCTGTGTCTACAGATAGTGTGAGATGAACCCTGAGAGGAGGATTGCTCTTTACTGAAAACAACTGCCCTACTGGGGCGCACAGTGCTTAATAAGTGTCCATTGTTCTGAACGTTAGGTTCAATGAGAGAACCCAAGTAATGAACCACCAACTAAGCCATCCTAACTTGAACTGTGGTGGTGGATTTAGTAATAAAGTCTAAACTGTAATGTTAGGATATAATAGTGTGGAATTTTTGCTCTTTAAATTATCGAGAAAGTCATCATTTCCCCATAGATAAATGATTGCTTAAATCTTTAAGCATTTAATGATTTTTATGTGAACTTCATACATGAACACTGCGTGTATTTCTGCTCCTTCCTCTACCTCTCCAATTTCTCCAGTGTTCTATCCCTACCTCCCAAACTCATGGCCTCTTCTTTAATTATCATTGCTACATGTACACGCGTGAGCACACACACACACATGCATATACATAAATATATACATGCATATATACAAGCTCCTGAGTTTGTGTAGCATCGTTCATATGAACTTGTGTCTAGACCACTCAAGTTTAGACAACCTATGTGGGAACTTATCCCTGAAGGAAACTAACTTTTCCTCTCTCAGTAGCCATTGACAAGTTGTAGGTCTTCATCTGGAGTTTGGAACCATGTGGGATTTCCCCTGTCTGGTTTGGCATGTCAACTGGTTCTTGTCATTATGACATAGTCTTGTCCTAGGAATTGTATTTTTTACTGATATGCTCTTGGGACCCATGTATGGTAAGAGAACATCATTAAATTTCACTTACATGCACACTCACATATCCATGCAGTTTTAAATAGAATCCGAGAAAGATTTTTTTTCTCGTGTGTATGTGTGTGTGTAGGTATTTTTGAAAGGGAGCAGTGAAGGTGATGCCCTTGGGTTCTTGGGGTGCTGCCCTCAGGAGAACGTGCTGTGGCCCATCCTGACAGTGAAGGAACACCTGGAGGTGTTCGCTTCTGTAAAAGGGCTGAAGAAAAAGGACGCCTTGGTCACCATTACACGGTACATACATGGAGAAGCCATACTCGTTGCCTGCTCAGGAGGGTGGTATCTTACTAATGGTGTTCACACAAAACTAAAGAAGGGAGCTTCTAACTAGTGGATCCTTGACTGGGGGAGACTTGGTCACCTAGACCTAGTTCACTGTTGCTTTCTCTTACTTTAAGCCTAGAGGGACAAGGTTACTGATTTTTTTCTTTCTATTTTTTAGAAGACAACATTTATTGGGGTTATTTGCCAGGAGGATGAGTCCATCATGACAGGGAAACATGAAAAGGAATACTGGAAATAAGAGCATTCTGACCAAAAAGTCTATAAAGTATCAGTATTAGCCAACTTTATGTTACTTTAATGAAATTCACAAGTCTGGATATATTTGAAGAAAAGAAATTAATTTATTTAACTCTGTTTTGGAGATAAAAGTTCAAGGTGTCAGCTTTTGATCTAGTGTCTGGTGAGGCCCAGATAACAATGGTATTAGTGCAGGAGCGTGATGAGTGGGAGAGACGATATGACCAGACAGAAAAGCAGAGCGAGATAATCCTTTCTGAAACACAGCTCTGTTAGTCTAGGCCAGTGGTGCACAACCTTCCTATTGCTGCAGCCCTGAATACAGCTCCTCATGTTGAAGTTACCTCCAACCATAAACTTATTTTGTTGCTATTTCATAACTGTAATTTTGCTACTGTTATGAATCGTAATGTAAATATCTGATATGAGACCTCCATAGGGGTCATGACCCTCAGGTTGAGAGCAGCTGCTCTAAGGACTTTCCTCCGCTCTCTACAACTTTTATGGGCTCACACTGTCCCCTCACATCACCACCTAGGAATAAGTGCATGGGTGCTTAGCGAACAAACGTCCAAACAGTAGCAGTAACCTAAGGGGTTTCAAAGTTGTGACCACTCTGATGACTTTTAGAACTCTCACTACTATAGTACTGATCAGATTTGCTTCCTGCTCATGATAATGAAGATCGACTCATTGTGTTTCTTAGGTTGGCGAGTGCATTCAAACTGCAGGACCAGATGAAGGCTCTTGTAAAGACCCTATCAGAGGGCGTGAAGAGAAAGGTATGTACAGGGCTCAGTGCCCCATGCTACATCCTGCAGGCTGGTGACAGACAGGTTGTCCCTCTTGTTGCAGCTGTGCTTCGTGCTGAGCATCCTGGGGAACCCATCTGTGGTGCTTCTGGATGAGCCGTCCACTGGGATGGATCCCGAGGGGCAGCAGCAAATGTGGTGAGCTCTCAGGAACAATGCCTGTGTGGATTTGTGGATCTTGTAAAAACTGACTTTCAGTGTAGTTTACTTGAAAACATAAAGATATTCATCCATCACCAGGAAAAGCAACATTAACAGAAAAAGTATGCAATTTCATATTCTGACCAACATTTGTAATACAAAACCAAACAAAACCACATCCCTTCCATTTAACACCTATTGTAAGAATTTTGTTGTCCTCTTAGATCATCTGAGGGCGCAGTTAGTTCACTCAATTATTGAATTTCAAATCCTTCTACAGTAACAATGAAATGGTCATGGGGACTAAAGTAAATTCCCAAGTCCTCAGTATATTAATTACTTAATGAAATTTCTAAAATCAATCATGCTGTGCCTTTGCACACATGTTATGTGTTATGTTATGGGTTGATTATATGTTAGGATTATCATATATCCTAGTAAGCCCTCACTTTCTCCCTTCTGCCTTCTAATTAATTCTCCTGCTGCTCAGCACTTCTGAGGGAGGTATATTTTCCCCAGTATCAACCTCCATGTTCAGCTCCAAACCATTTCTAAATTATATACTAATTATATGCTAAATAACCAAAAGTTTGGTTATTTATTTGCCAATCATACAAAAATATCTTGGTTTTGGTTACTCCTAGATGCACTTCTTGTTTCATATGTGGACTAATGGAAACAACTTTAAAAGGTTTCCACAATACCTTGAGAATTCTCTTTAGTTAGCTGTTCTCTTCCACCTAACTCTAGGCGGGCGATCCGGGCCACATTTACAAACACAGACAAGGGCGCTCTCCTGACCACCCATTACATGGCAGAGGCTGAGGCTGTGTGTGACCGAGTGGCCATCATGGTGTCTGGGAGGCTGAGGTGAGTATCTTCCCAGGCCTGCCCTTGACCCCCAGATTGCCTTGTGTGTTAGGTGGGCACTGCCCACTGTGAGAAACTGGAGAATCTCTTCTACTCCCTCTCTGCCTGGTCCTTCCCCTGGCACCCACGTGCTGAATTGCACTGGCCATAGATAGTTTTTGTTTTATTTCCTTGCTTGACTTTAGCCTCCTCCCATCTCTCTCCAGGTGTATTGGTTCTATCCAGCATCTCAAAAGCAAATTTGGCAAAGATTACCTGCTGGAGATGAAGGTGAAGACCCCTATGCAGGTGGAACCTCTCAACGTGGAGATCATGAGGCTTTTCCCTCAGGCTGCTCGACAGGAAAGGTAGTACACATTTACTATTTTAGTGGCATTGGGTTTTTTGTTTGTTTGTTTTAGAATAATGAGATTTTTTTCTTTCTCATTGTTTTTAACTTCAGTAAATGTGAGTATCTGCATTTCTGAGAGAAAGCCTCTGTTCCAAGGGCTGCCGCAGGAAAACTAAGACAATAAATTCTTCACTGGGGGCTGACTCTTGTGAGGAAATTAGTATTTGTGGGACTCTGAAGTGTACCAGGGACTAATCTATGTTTGTGCTTATAGTATCTCAACGGCCCTTGCCAGAGGGTCAAACCTTGCATTATTAAAGGAGATGCTCTGATAGGGCTCAGTGGTGGCACTAGACATCCATGAGGATTCCATGGATGGCATGTCTCAGCATTTGTGTTAGCTGTGGTACATGAGGCTCAGGAATATTAAGCAATACCAAATAACTTGTAGTTTGTGCTTAAACACCTTCTTCTTCCAAAGCAGAACAACATTCTTGTTCCCTTCCTTCTTAAGGCTTCATACTACTGAATTCCTCCCCCTGTGTCCCAGTCTTCCTCCTTGTAGACTGACTTCTTGTTGATCAAAGACCACTTGAACTACAGATATCTCCAAGTCATAAGATGGACATTTACACAAATAGTTGACAGGATTGTTGTTTGTGTTCAGATATGCACTCATCAGAGGTTGCAGTCTTGAAACCCAATGTTTAATCTCTTCTTCTCTTTATAGATTCTCCTCTCTGCTGGTCTATAAGTTGCCTGTTGAAGATGTACAACCTTTATCACAGGCTTTCTCCAAACTGGAGAGATGTAAGTAAATGTTCAGAAATGATATTCCAAAAACTGTAAAAATCTAAGCCAGCTTTAAAATTAATAGAATGTTCATGATACAAAATTAGTAAATTGCTAAGACATATAATCTATTGCTTCTCAACAAATAGTGATTTGGCATGTCCATCTCATAATGCAAAATGCCTTCAATCTAACCTCAAAAGTTCCTATAATCCTTAAATGTCCCAATACTGTGCAAAAGTCTTTCAAGAGCCTCTAGGCAAACTCTGAATTGTGAGCCCTGGTAAAACAAAAAAGAAAACTACATACTTCCAATAAATAATGGCTCAGAGAAAATATTCCTATTTAAAGGTGTGTAACTGAACTTTTTAAATTATTCAATACTTATTTATTAGTAACAATATTCACTTATAATAAATATAAACACTTTCTTAACTACTAATCCTATAAATTCCTACAACCCCTATGAATGACTTTAACCCTTATTACCTACCCACTAAACCTATTGATAACTATTACAATTATTTTTATAACCTTTTAGAAGGATACAGTCTCTGGGGCAGGGCCTCAGTCATCAGGAACACAGTCTCTGTAGTAGACACTTTAATGCACTTAGCAGTCTTTCTTCTGGAGTCTCTCAGATGTAGATTCATCAGGGTAAATTGGCTATGGCAATTTCACCTTAAATAAGGCTTGAGGCTTTCTTCTCTCTGGGAGACCTCAGCCATCTGTAGGCCAACTTATTTCCTTTGTATCAGCATCTCTGCTGCTCTGCCTCACTCTTTAAAGCTGGCCATAGTTCCATTCAGGCCACTTTTTGGACAGGTCAGACCCCTCTAGGCAAAAGCTGAGCCATAGGGTTTAGTCCTTGGCCTTTTTGCTGTCTTGCTGAGGCTTTCTCTGCTCACCAGCTTCTTTTTGCCTCAGGGAGATCTGGCCATCAGTCCACCAGCACTTTCTCCATCAGAGGATACAAACTACTCTTTGTCCTTTCTAGTGTGAGCACTCGCTAGCATCGGAGCTCTCTAGCATGGGGCCTCTAGCAAGGGTCTCTCTAGCATGCAGCTCTCTTGGCTCCATCCACTTGTCCTTAAATAGGATCTCTCCTTGTTCCACCTGCTTCAGCTTAATTTGGGCTCCACCCACGTAGCAGCTGAAAACAATGCCAGGCCAAATACCTTGTTTTTAGTTCATTAAGTCTTTCCTTGTTGTTTCACCTGGCTTCAACCTTGTTTTTTAGTCCATTAAGTCTGTCCTGTTTCACCTGGCTTCAACCTTGTTTTTCCACAAGCTGATAATCTAATTGCTCACAGCCAAGTTGATCTTCATGCCCCGAATTAAGAGACTGTATCAGAAACCCCTAGATATTTACTAAATCTAATTTATATTAATCTAACTCCCTACAAAGGTGAATGACAAAAGTGTAGTAAGCAGAGATTGCACAAAAGCAGGACCAAAGCACACAGTAAGTCACACTGATTCTAGCAGCTATATGTCAGACATCAAGAGCATGTTTTGGTATGACGTAACCGCCTACAGAATTCTGTATCCTCCTCCCCATGATCCTGCCATTTGTAGCACATTTGATCTCCTTCTTGGCCCCATTTTACTCAATACCTGCAGCTTTCCTTGGTAGATGTTCTTTGTCTCTGGCATCTGCAACATCCTAAAGTCTTTACTGCAATGTAGGTGGCACACTTCAAAGCTTCTTACTTGGTCTGCACAGAAATCTGATGCTACGAACATTGCCTGGCCTCCCAAGCTTTTCCCAGGAACCTTGGTGCATTATAAGTGCATGCAAAACTTGCACCACATGAATGATTCCATGTTCTGCTGTTGGCCTGAGAAATAGCCAGATGCCCATTCACCAAGGCTTCAGCAGCCTCTGAGTGCCTGGGTGGCTGAAACTAGAAAGTTCTATCCATGGTCCTTCACCAGCAGAGAGCTCTGATACTCCCCTGCTCAGCCACTTACTTTTCATGTGAGTTTGCATTTGTACACCTTAAGGTCTTTTATGAAACAAGTCTGGCTTCAAGACAACTTTCTTATTTTCCATTATTTTTCTTTAATGACACCAATGACTCGAGCAGTTGAAGCCACTCTTTCTGTACCTGCTTTGTCTACAGTAACTTTAAATGTACTCATGATGCACACTTTTTCAAAAATGTTTATTCTACTTGTTCCTGTCTCTCATTGTAAAATTGGCTAAAAGCAGCAAATAATAGTTATGCTGTACTCTGAACGCTGCTTTGTCAAAACATTTCTCCACCCAATGAATCAGTTTATTACTCTGATCAGCCTCACTCAAACATTTCAGGACACAAACTGTAGCAGATGACTTTTCCAGAAATCACACAAGTGACTTCTATGCTAACCCCCAATGGAGCATTTGTTCTCAACTTAATCCTCATGAGTACAGGGTCTACCAGCTGCACTTCTGTTGGCATCTGAGTCTCCCACCAGAATGTCCCATAAGCTCTGCTTATACCAGTATAGGCCTTTTCCAGCCCTCTCCCAAAACTTTTCCACATTCCTCCCATAAAACAATTTCTAAAGTCCAAGGACCAAATGGTCATGTTTATCACAGAAATGACCCCACTTCTGTTACCATTTTCTGTGTTGTTATGAACAAATACAAACCAAAAACAACTTATGGGTGGAAGGCTTGAGTTGGCTCATGGTTTCAGGCAATTGCAGTCCGTCATAGCAGGAGAAGCACAAGGGGGTAACTCTGTGGCAGTTGGGAGTATGTTACGGGGGCTCCTCACACCATTGTGTCAGACAGAAGTAGAGCAAACCAAAAGTTTACTTTAAAAAAATATCAAAGGCCAGAGCTAAGAGAAAGTTTGGTCTTCATAGGCTTCCCTATAGTGGCCTACTTCCATTAGTCAGGTCTCATTTCTTAAAGGCGCCATCACTTCCAAGATAGTATCACGAACTGGGGGCTATTTGGATAGACAGTGAAGGACATTTCAGATTCACACTATATACTCTGCATGCACCTTCTTGTGCTATGCTTTCAATCTTGCCAACTGCCTTCTGAGGAGGACTCATATTTCAAGGCTTGTGTCTTCTTCTTGACACATGGTTAGGGCCACCCATATAGGTTTTTCTTTTCTTTCTTATCTTTATACTCTGATCTGATGGTCTGTTTTTCCACTATGGCTTATTTTGACCTGGTTGCTACGTTGACATCATTCTGATGAGGTGTCCATGGAACTCTCATGAACAGGATGGATTTTTTAATAGATAAGTACCAACAGGATTGATGTTCCAGGAAGGCTGCCTCCCTGCAATACTGTAAAGCCTTTCTTTAAAAGCCTTCTAATGTTTATGCTTTCATCCATATTCTTTTCTAATTGATACATCTCTTGTATTGAATTTGATAACATTGAGGTTCTCATTACGGGGGATTTTGAAATAATCTTAATGCCAATTTTCTACCTCATTATGGGAAGAAGATACAAAGTGCCAAGCGTAAGCACGCAATTAACATTTCCTCAAGTGTGATTAGACACCATTGTGTTCTCAGCTTCAATACACTTATTGAAGGAACTAGGCTCAGAACTTTTCAAGAACAATGCATGCCCTGTGGATGTTCATATTTGTTCCTCCAAACCAGCAGATCAAATGTGGGTAATGTGAACTCCTGCACAACTCTAATGTTCCCCCGCCCCCGTCACAGTAACCAGGAAAGTTGCGAGGTTTTACTGAACCTCTCTTCTTAATACGTTCCCTCCTTGTCTTATAAGCTGATATTAGGAGTCCCTGTATGGTAGAATGGAAGGGGAAGGAAGAAGCAGTAACATGGCAGCAAGATTGGTTGATCATGGGCACTGTAGTTATTGCATCTGGAATTACTATATAGGAACATAGTACATTTTGAGACTATGAATAAGCCCAATGGTAACCATGGTATTAGATCCAAAGAGACAGCAACATGCAGCCTGGGGCATAATGGTGTAGAATTGATCACCTTGAGAGAAATAGTGCCTACCAGTCAAGAGACTCAGGGTCAGGAAGGGAATGAAAGAATAAATGCCTGGACCCCTTTTTCTTTTTTTCCCTCCTGCTGGAAACCCACTGGAATACATTACTTAGCACCAGCCTCTGGGGTTAAAAGAAGGGCAGATGTAGGAGGCACATGGGAATTTTATAGCATAAGGAGAACCATGGTTTAGCATTACCTCATATTGGTGTTCTGGAATTTCTTATTCTTTTCCATCTTCTAGTTCCTTTGCCAAAACTCTAAGGAAACAGAACAGTATTTCTATCTTTTTATATGACAAAATGGTATTATTTACTTTCCAAAAGTTAACTAAAAAAATATTTTTGGTTGTGAGCCTAGCCTTTAACGGCTGAGCCATCTCTCCAGCCTAAAAAAATAATTATTTTCTTATATTTTTATTATGTGTGTCCTTTTTGTATATAAATTGGTAAAATTCCTTAAAAAAATATGAGCTCCTAATGGGCATTCGTCCTTATGCAGTGAAAGAGAACTTTGACTTGGAAGAATACAGCCTCTCACAGTCCACTCTGGAGCAGGTAGGTAACTTTTAGTAATTCTATATCATCTTAAAAGACAAGTTCAGAGCTGGGGAGATTGCTCAGTGGATAGAGCATTTTCTCAACAAGTGTGAGGACCAGAGTTTGAGTCCTTAGAATCCACATAAAGCCAAGTTGGCATGACTGACTCCTGTAATTCGAACACCATGGACACAGAGGTGAACTCCTTAACCAGGGCAAGCTGTCTAGCTGGACTAGCTGACTAGAGAGCTCTAGTTCCATTTGAGTGCCCATGCCTCTGTAAATAGGTGTGGTGAGAAACTAAAGAGGACGGACACCTGACACGAACTTCAGGCCTCTACAGATACCTGCACATACATGTACCGCTGCACATGTTAACATGATTACATACATGAAATATATATAAAGTTCTGCATTCTTTTCAGCTATAGAAGGTAGTGAGGTATTCCTCTCATTTCTTTCTTTATGTATTCTCTTTTTCAGGTCTTCCTGGAGCTCTCCAAGGAGCAGGAGCTGGAAGATTTTGATGAGGAACTAGATTCCTCAGTGAAGTGGAAGCTCCTCCCACAGGAAGAGCTTTAAATTTCAGAATACTCTCTTTGTCTTCAAGCTCATGCCCCCGTTAAAGACAATATTTAACAGCATCCATGTGCCTTCCTTAACTCAGATGTAGCACTAAGTATTTTTGCAACTCAATTTTCCAGTGGTGGTCAAAGTGAGGAGGGGATAGAACATGCAGCCAGACTCCCCTCAACCAAGTCATGGCTCATACAGTATGGAGTTGTAAAATGCATTTACAACACTATAGATGCTTCTGAACATGCTGCAGAGACTGGTTGATTTTCTTCCCCTGAAATTCAAAGAATTAGCTATTTTATTTCCTTCTTGTTTAGGTCGGGTATAATTTAAACAGTGTTGATTTTAGGGAGAAGAGAATCAATTGATTTCCCAACAGCACAGTGTTTGTTTTTTGTAACTCACTCAGACCTGTTCTTCATTCATTGGCTCTTCTTTTCTGACAGTTTGTAGACTTTGGGTTACAGAGAAATGTTTTGCCTGTTGTGACCACAGAGGCAAGTTTAAACTTGTGGGGGTAAATACTGACAATCATTAAATGACTGAGTGCATATTTACATACAAATTTGAAACATTTCTGGAATTTTGTACTCTTAGGTAAGAGGACTAGCTTTGCAAGTCTTTATTTACTAAGTCTGTGAATGCTACAACCTTTCTACTGCAACATCAGTAGTTACCCTGAACTCTTTATATATGAGATTTTTGTTGTTACTGCTCTTGTTGTTGTTACTAGTTAACTAAGCATTTGCAGGCAGTTATCTGAAAAATTTTCCCTTGATGTTGAGGTTATGTCTTCATAGTTTATGTGAATACCAACTGCCCTCAACTTATGATAATTCTCAAAGTAGAACTTGAGCAAAGGCTTTCAGCCTTTAATTTTAAAAAGAGACATTAATGCTTGCTCTGCTGATTTATCCTGGCTTTATTGATGGCAAATTAATTGATACAAGTCAATACATTAAAAAGCACTTTACCAAGGGCCAGAAAAAAAAAATGTCTCAACAGGTAAAGGCACCTGTTGTCAAACCTGATGACCAGAGTTTGATCCTTGGGACACAAACTGTGGAAGGAGAGAACCATCCTTCGAGTTGTTTTCTGACATCTGCACATTTGTGGTGTCATGCATCTGTCTACACACGTGCACTCAGAACAAACAAAAATGAAACTGAAAAATATAATGGACATCATTGTAGTGTTTTCTTATATACTCTGTTTTCATTGATCCTTCTCAATTGCTCCTCCCCTTCATATCACCCTGCCCTCCTCCTGTTGGTCATCTTCTCACCCCTTAGCCCTCTTCTATTTTTATGTAGCATGTATTCCAAAGCCTTCTTTTATGTTCCCCTCCTTAATTGTGTTCACTAGTCTTTCTCAGATTCACACAGACTAGAATTACTTGGAACAAGGGAAACTCAGTTGAGGAATTGTTGGCATGCCTGGGAGGCATTTTCCTTACATTTTATTTTTACTTTATGTGTATTTCGGTTGCATGTACATCACATGTATGCAATGCTCATGGAAACCAGAAGAGGGCATCAAATACCCGGAGACTGGAATTATATACAGACATGAGAAATTGAACCCAAGTCCTATGGAAGAGCAACCATTGCTCTTAGGACTAAGCTGTCTCAGCAGCCCCAGGCATTTTCTTGACTGTCAGTTGACAGAAGGGTATCCAGCCCACTTTCATTAGTACCATCTTCAGGCAAGTGACTCTGGGATGTGTAAGGAAGGCAGCCGAGCAAGCCAGGGCAAGCAAGCCGGTAAGCAGCATTTCTCCATGATCTCTGCTTCAGTTCCTGCCTTGAGTTCCTGCCTTGACTTGGAGATGGACTGTAACCTGTAAGCTAAAACAAAACCTTTCTCCTAAAGTGATTTTTGCTCATTGTGTTTGTTATACTAATAAAAACAACAAGGACACTAAATTTAAGTCCCCCTTTTTTCCCCTGTCATGGTCCTTTTTGTAATTTTATAATCCATTCTGTGTGTGTGTGTGTGTGTGTGTGTGTGCATGCACACATGCATGACTTCAGTTTCACACAAATCTGAATCTAGGATCTAAATATAAGGATAAATAAAGAGACTTTCCATGAGTCTGGACACTTCAAATAACATAAGTTGCACCCTTTTTCCTGCAAATCTCACGCTTTCATTCTACTTCACAACTGAATAAAATTTCACTGCGTGCATGTACCACCCCTCCCTTACCCATCAGTCTGTTGTCACAGCACTAGGCTAGATCAGTTTCTTCATTGTTGGGAATATTACAGCAGTAAATAGGGATAGGCGAACATTTATGTGGTGTGATTTCCAGTCCTTTGAACATGTACCCAAGTGAAAGTACTGTACCTGTTAGTACTAGAATAAGTGTTTCTTGCAATAAAACAAAAAAAAACTATCCTCGAGTCTCACTGCTTGCCTCTACCAGGCCTTTAAGACTCCGCCCATTTGCACTGAGAATTCTTTTAGTAAAACACTCTAATCAGAATATGTTGATAGGATAGATTATGGGAGCCAACCAAAAATGTATCTACCATTTTAGTATCATGACAGTAATTTCTCCAGGTTAAGAAAAATGATAAAACAGTGAGAATATCTCAAAAAGACTTACAGCTAATCGTTCTGTGAAAGAAAACAAGACAACAGATCTGAGCCACATAGCATTTCAGAATTATGTTCATTTCAAATGCACCAACATTTATATGACTAAGAATTCACATGATGTAGCCATTTCTGTGAATAAGTTGATTGTTTCAGAAAGTGGTCCCAACAACATTGCAATGCATCAGCTTTGACAATGTAGAATGCAGGTTCCCAAAAAGACCCACAACTCCCTGAGCGGTTGCTGGTTGTTGGAGGAGAGGGTGCATTTTCATCAGTGGTATAACATCTGTGAAGTTGTGCTTCCTCAACTAGAAAATAAATTTTTACTGCACTTGGGTAAGAATCTTTAATTAAACTCAGTGAATCACACATCAAAAGATATGAAAGCAGGAGGGGTGGTTTTGGGGAAAGGAGGGTTTTATTGAAAGACAATGGGCATAGAGATGAGAGGGAAATAGCTCCAAACCACTTAAATTTATGATATAAATATATGAAATTGTCAACAGAATTAAAACGTAATGGATGTTTTTATGTTCATTTATTAACTCAACTTACATCTCCATCACAGCCCCCTCCCTCCACTCCTCCTAGTCCCATCCTACCATACTGTACTCCCTCTCCCACCTATTCTACTCCTCTGGTGTGGGGGTAAACTCCTCAGTTTATCAGTCATATGAGGGCTAAGAGCTTCCTCTTGCTCTGGGACCCGACATGGCAGCTCAACTAGGGTAAAGTGTCCCACTAACAGGTAACAAAGTCCATGTTCCTTTGGGTCTATTGGTTGTAGGATAGTTATCCTGTACTATATAGGTAAAACCAAGTTATAAGTGAATATATGCCATGTGTATCTTTTTGGGTCTGGGTTATCTCACTCAGGATGAGCTTTTTCTAGTTCTGTCCATTTGGCTGCAAATTGCATGATTTCCTTATTTCTGATAGCTGAGTAGTATTCCATTGTGTAAATATACCACAGTTGTTTTTTTATCCATTCTTTGGTTGGGGGACATCTGGATTGTTTCCAGTTTCTAGCTATTACAAATAAAGCTACTATGAACATTGTTGAGGAGATGTCCTTGTGGATTGGCGAGAAATCGTTTGGATGTATGCCCAGGAGTGGTATGGTTGGGTCTTGAGACAGAGCTATTCCAAGTTTTCTAAGATATTGCCAGGCTGATTTCCACAGTGGTTGAACCAGTTTGCACTCCCACCAGCAAAGGAGGAGTGTTCCCCTTTCTCCACAAGCTCATCAACCTGTGCTGTCATTTGAGCTTTTAATTTTAGCCATTCTGACAGGTGTGAGATGGAATCTCAGAGTCGTCTTGGGTTGCATTTCTCTGACGATTACGGATGTTGAGCAATTCTTCAAGTGTCTCTCAGCCATTAGAGATTCCTCTTTTGTGAATTCACGGTTTAGCTCTGTGCCCCATTTTTTGATTGGATTATTTGGTTTCTTGGTGTTTAATTTCTTGAAAACTCAATTTATTACATTTTAATTAATTGGTTGATTGGTTAAAATTAATTAAAATTAACTATTTAAAATGACCACTAAAGATGTCTCTTCTATGGAATGCAATTCCTCCATAATTTGTTATGTTGCTGGACACACTTGATATTGCAAGATCATCTGTGTGGGGACAGATAATCACTTGTCTCACTATTGCTTCTAAAGAGTGGAAAAAAATGAAGTTGATGAGATTCCTAGCAGGGGAGTGATGCTCTCTGTCTGTATTTGAAAATTATGGGCTCATGAGAAAATGAAAGTAGCTACCCTACAGTGATGTTCTTGAGAGGAACAATAAAGAAGAAAACCAAATGTCTACCAAATACTAAGATAAAAAAATTAAGATAATTGAAATTTTAGAACGGTGTGTAGCAATTACTTAGGATTACATCAGAACAGTAATTCAGGCCAAGTAAAAGTCATGTTAACCTGAAGTGTTTCTCATTCAAGGCTCTGATAAACTGTTAAAACAGTGTTTCTCAACCTGTGGGTCACAACCTCTCTGGGGTTCAAATGACCTTTCACAGGGGTTGCCTATCAGATATCCTTTGTATCAGATATTTATATTATGATTCATAACTTCAAGTTTGCAGGTATGAGGTAGCAATGAAAATAATTTTATGGTTGGGGGTCACCACTGTATTAAAGAAGAACTGTATTAAAGAGTCACAGCATTAGGAAGGTTAAAAACCACTTGCTGACACTTTTGAATTAAGTTGAGTTCCTTGGCAAGCCAATAGCTTGACAGTCTTATCATCTTCATACAAAAACAAAACAAAAAAAATTTCCTAGGTTTTCTTAATATAGGAATTTGGGGTTTTTGCTTTCTGAACACTGGGCCAATCTACCAAAACACGTCTTAGAACAAATTAGTGAATTAGTATAAAAAATAGTCAATATGAAATACTGTAGTACAAATATTGCAATGACACTTTATTTTGTGGTTCATGGCTCTTTGCATGTTTACAAGACTAGAGAGGCCCCAGTGGTGTGTTGCACAATAGTCTGTAAATCATTTCTGTGAGGGGAAAATTAAAAAAAAAAAACTCAACAAAGCAGGGCTAACTCGGTAAAACCTTTGACAAAGCAAATGTAGCAGCCTTCTGGAAGTGAACTAAAGACTCTTTTCAAAGATGACAGCAGCAGTTATAGCAGAAAAAGCAGTTTGTTTGTCTTGACGGGAAAGCTTAAAATCAGAACAAAAACATAGGCACGAATTCTTACTGAGCAACAAACCCTCCCCAGAGCTGGGCTTGTGAGTGTATTTCAACCAGAAATCCAGAAATGATCTCAGAATTCTGAATAGGTTAGTACCCTAGAGATTCAACCGTATTTGTTTGTTTTATAAATTAAGGCTTGTGCAAAGAATATTATCTGAAGTCAGAAGTAAATTTTGTAGACTTGTACTTTGAAAGTGTACAGAAACTAATTTTTATAGCTATATAAATAAAACAGAATTTTCTAAATATTAGCTGGACAGTGGCTCACACTTCTATCTTTACTAATAACTCTATATTAAATTATGACTTGTTTTACCAAGAGAAAAGTGCCATTTTATGGTTGCCCTAGTTTAGATTTTCAATATCCTATCTATAGCTCAATGTTGCTATGAGGCATATTTTCAAAGAGCTGTAATGTTGAGTATATTCTCAAGGTGGGGCCCCCTGGCTGATGCTGTGAAGACCAGGGGCTGATGAAGAGAACAGGATGGAAGACATGACACAGAAAGAAATACAAATCAAGATACTGCTCTCTATTATTTGAAACCTGATTAGAACATCTCACTCAACATTGTAGAGTAAGTTCAGAGCTCTGAGCTCTTTATGTTTTACCTTTTAAAAGGCAATATTTTAATTTTTTTAAAATCTGCCAAATTCTTTTGGGGGAGGGCATAGAAAAGGTACACGTTTTGAATCCCTCTACAACACAGATTTTTATGACACTATAATCAGCCAAACGAGTAGGGCTGGTAACTCTCTGCTGCGGGAACTGGCTAGAAGTCAATAAAAAAGAGATTTGTTCAAGGGTGATCACGTGGATGCAATGCTCAGCAGGCCAAGAAAATTACAACCACGATCTTCCTCCAAGAACAGTCAGTCAGACTGGGAATGCTCAAAACAGGGAAACAGAATGGGTACAATACAGATGTGATAGAGACCGGGAAGAAGTAGAAACCATTTGCTGGAAGCAACGAAACAGCTCAACCAAGTCTCTGGGACACTTTCTTCAGATATTCCAAAAGTAAGTTCATTTTTGCTTCTGTTTTGTTTGTATTATGTAATTATAAGTGAGATTTCATTTACTCAGTGACACACTTTTAGGGAGAAATTATTGTTTTTAAACAGCGAGTTTAGTGTTTCTGGATTTATTTTCATGTGGTCTGCAGAAAAAAGTGGGTAGTTTTAAAGGCATTGTCATATTTTGTCGTTTTTAAGTAAAAATGAGTGAATGTGAAGTAATGTGTTAGTAATTATGAGAGACGTAAACAGGTCTTCTGGAAGCATTTACTGCATGAATCTGAACATGAATTTGCTGTCAAGCAAAGTTATACATGCATGTGTTTTTATTGCACAATAATTTGCTGCATTTCCAATACACTTTCTCTAATCCTGAGAGCTTTTTAGAACGACATTTAGAGAAACACTTTTATATCTCAGCCTGTCATTCTCAAAATTACAGATTTTTTTTTTAAAAAATGTAAGACACTTTCTTGCACATTTTTATTTGTTGGGTATGATGAGCTGAATCATATTGAGAAACGTGCCATTTCGCTACAGTGACGTCATTTGAAATGCCATATCCTTTGCTGTCTGCAGGAGTTTGTGGTAAACAGGTTCTGCTGATTGGAACAGAGAGTAATGTTCATTCATGCTGCAGCAAAGCCCTCATTTTTATTTGTACCCGAGCTAGCAAGCATTTAGGAATCTAGGAAGGAAAAGCAGGCAGGAGGAGGGATGTTTTAATGAGCTTATTTGTGGTGCACATCTGATTTACAGTGAAGCTTTGGCATTGGGAGGTAGACTCAATTCTGGCTGCAAAGGGCTATCTATGGCTGCCCCCTTGGCTGGTTCAAAATGTCCCATCTCTCTAAGAATGTTCGTGTTGCTAGGGGCAATTCTTGGGACTCCCGAACACTCTTACCTAAAACATATATTTCTTTGCTAGTACTGCATTCCTCTCTCTTTTTGTCAGTCCACGAGCCTTCTGAAACCTCTTCTGCATCCTTGTGTACCAACACTTGCCTCTAACCTTCACTTAATATCCACGTATTTTCTCTTCTGGAAATACCCTGTGTGTGGCCATTGTACTCCTGCTCAATGGGTCCGTCCCCGGACTCCTCACCTCCACTTTCATCCTGGGAAATAGGCAGCTCTCTGTTTGAACCTGTCTCATGAAAGTGATGAGAGAGCCGTGTGAGGAAGTTCCTGCTATTTACCTGTGTGGCAATATCCCATTACAACTGTGTGGACCAGTTTTAGGCAACATGTTGGTAAAAAGGTTACTTCTGTTAATTATGAGGACCTAAGAACCAATTGACAGAGGCCAGCACAGAGCAGCACAAGAGAAGCAATGAACTTGGCACACCTCCCTGAAAACTGATGCTCCCTCCAAAGTAATTTGACTGTGTGTTCAGTCTAAGCAAGCTCTTCCTTTTCACAATTTAACGTTTTAATGGACTAAATGGAGAGTTACTTTGCTTTTTGGGTTTTCGTTTTCGTTTTTGTTTTGTTTTTTGGTTTTTTGTTTTTATATGCAGCTTCCAGAAAGGCTTCACAAACTGGATTTGTGTGAGATGTCTTGGTTGAGGTTAGATGTTACATTCAACTATGCTCCAAAATTTCTCTTTCTGGGGAATGTTCTGCTAGAGGAAAATGTCTCTATAAATTCCCACATCGTGACAGTTGATTTCATGTGTCTGTTTTGCTGAACTGTGTGATCAAGTTGTTTGATGAAATGCTAATTTAGATGTTGTTGTGAACGTACAACAATAAATTTTAAAATACAATTAACATTTAAAGCAGAGGACATGAGGTTTTTAAAAAAAATGTTTACTGGGGTGATGGGGGTAGGGTAAGGGAGGCTCGTGTGTGTCATGATATGTGTGTGGAGGTCAGAGGCAGTTTGTGGGAATCAGCTCCTTCCTTCCAGCACGTGAGTCCTAAGAATCACACACAGGTCATTAGGCTTGGTAGCAATTGCCCTTAACGTTGAGCCGCCTTGTAGATTCATCAGTATAGTATACATCAATAAGATAACCTTTCATTGTTGTGAGTGAATTTCACTTAATCACACAAAGGCCTTGCAAATACAGTCTGAGGCTCACCGATGGCTATGAAATTCCATTGGTTTGTGTGCAAGGCTGCAATGATTCATATGTCCAATGGCATCCCACTTGCCTGCCGCACAGGTCTTTAAATTGCTGGGCCACATAGTCAAGGAAGCCAACTCCTGAAAGTAGATTGATTGGTCCCTGTCTCTGCACATCTCTCACATCTATTTGTTTGTTTGCTTGTTTATTTTTAATTATTAAATTATTTTTTTCAAGTTATATCTTAATCACAGCCCCCTCCCTACTCTCCTCCTGGTCCCATTTTCCCTCCCTTTCCCCCATCTCCATCCTCTCCTTCTCCTCAGGTGAGGGGGAGCCCTCACATATTAACCCCCCCCCTCATTTCATCCGTCACATGAGGGCTAACAGTGTCCTCTTTTATGGGGGCCTGCTATGGCAACTCAGCTAGGGTAAGGTGTTCCACTAACAAGTAACAGGGTGCATGACCCGCTGCTGGCTGGAGTTTTTTGTAGGATAGTTATGCTATGTTCCTGTCTCTTTGGGTCTGTGGGTTGTAGGATGGTTGTCTTGTACTATATGGCTAATATCTACTTATAAGTGAGTATATACCATGTGTATCTTTCTGGGTCTGGGTTACCTTACCCAAGATGAGCTTTTCTAATTCCATCCATTTGGTTGTAAATTGCATGATTTCCTTGTTTCTGGTGGCTGAGTAATATTCCATTTTTAAAATATCTCTAGGTTGTCAGATGTCGATACTGATGTGCCCTATTCTTTGTATTTCTCTGAATAGCCTGGATCAATGCATTAGGCAAATTTTGAAAGTCTCCCTCTTCCCCACAGGCTTGGTGAAAACGTGTTCTACAAGTGATAAACACAGACACTGTATGTAGTTTCTGCTGAAGAGGGGCTGCTCTGCAGTTGCACTCTACTTCCTGACTGATTATGCCCAGGGATCTTTCCAAAGACTTCCAGGGCAACCCTCCATCTCTGTCTCTATAATGCCCTAATCCTCACCAAGATCATCTTTACATCCACAAACTCCATGGTGCCCATATATACAACACACACACACACACACACACACACACACACACACACACACACACAC
>CAJQZJ010033741.1:1668874-1756473 GCA_907164525.1 Lophiomys imhausi | reverse complement strand
CACACACACACACACACACACACACACACACACACACACACACACACTGGTTAATGTATACTTCACTTGATAAGTTCTGGGCTCCCTCTCAAGATGTATGCATCTCCCTTTATCATTCTCTATCTTATTGCCTTCAGACAAGTCTCCCTGTCTGAAGTGAAAGGTCACTGTTTAGGCTACATTAGGTTGACCGAATCCCTCCGTCTATGCCTTTTTTTTTTTTTAAATTTATTACTTCAGGTTACATCTCCATCACAGTACCCTCTTTCAACTCCTCCCAGTCTGGCCCTCACACCCTCTACCCCCTATCCCTTCCATCCCACTCCTCCAGAGTGGAATGTCCCTACCTATCAGTCCCCCATCCCAGTTCAGCAGTCATATGAGGGCCAAGAGCCTCCTCACACACTAGGGGCCTACACGGCAGCACCACTAGGGCAAAGTGTCTCATTGAGAGGTTAAAAAAAAAAAGTCTATGTTCCTGTTCCCTTTGGTGTATTGGCTGTAGTATAGATATCCTGTACTATATGGCTAAAATCCAATTATAAGTGAATAGATGCCATGTGCATCCTTCTGAGTCTGGGTTAGCTCACTCAGGATGAGCTTTTCTAGTTCCATCCATTTGGCTGCAAATTGCATGATTTCGTTGTTTCTGATAGCTGAGTAGTATTCCATTGTGTAGATGTACCATAGCTTTTTAATCCATTCTTCAGTTGAGGGACATCTGGGTTGTTTCCAGTTTCTAGCTGTTACGAATAAGGCTGCTATGAACATAGATGAGGAAACTTCCTTGTAGTGTGGTGAGGAATCATTTGGATGTATACTTAGAAGTTGTACAGCTGGGTCTTGAGATAGAGATATTCCAAGTTTTCTAAGATATCGCCAGACTGACCTCCATAGTGGTTGCACAAGCCTTCACTCCCACCAGCAATGGAGGAGGGTTCCCCTTTATCCACACCCTTGCCAGCATGTGCTGTCATTTGAGCTTTTGATCTTAGCCATTCTGACAGGTGTGACATGGAATCTCAGAGTCTTCTTGAGTTGAATTTCTCTGATGATTATGGATGTTGAGCATTTCTTCAAGTGTCTCTCGGCCATTAGGGATTCCTCCTTTGTGAATTCTCTATTGGATTCCTCCTTTGTGAATTCTCTATTTAGCTCCGTCCCCCATTTTTTGATTGGATTATTTGGTTTTTTGGCATTTAATTTCTTGAGTTCTTTGTAGATTTTGGATATTAGCCCTCTGTCAGATGTGGGGTTGGTGAAGATTTTTTTCCCAGTCTGTAGGCTGCCATTTTGTTCGAATGACAGTGTCTTTTGCCTTACAGAAGCTTTCCAGTTTCATGAGGTCCTATTTATTGATTGTTGGTCTCAGGTCCTGAGCTGGTGGTGTTCTATTCAGGAAGTTGTCACCTGTGCCAATGAGTTCGAGGGTTTTTCCCACTTTTTCTTCTAGTAGATTTAGTGTGACCGGCCTTATGTTAAGGTCTTCGATCCACTTGGACTTACAGCTGATAAACACCTTCAGCAAGGTGGCTGGATACAAAATTAATTCAAAAAAATCAGAAGTCCTTCTTTATACAACAAACAAATGGGTTGAGAAAGAAATAAGGGAAACAGCCCCCTTCACAATAGCCATAAACAATATAAAATACCTGGGGGTAACTCTAACCAAGCAAGTAAAGGACCTATACAACAATAACTTCAAACCCTTGAAGAAAGAAATTGAAGAGGCCATCAGAAGATGGAAAGATCTCCCATGCTCATGGATAGGTAGGATCAACATAATAAAAATGGCCATCCTACCAAAAGCAATATATAGATTCAATACAATTCCTATCAAAATACCAACACAATTCTTTATAGACCTGGAAAAAGCTATTCTCAATTTCATATGGAACAACAAAAAAAACCCAGCATATCTAAATCAATCCTGTACAATAAAAAAAACATCTGGAGGTATCACCATCCCATATTTCAAGCTGTACTACAGAGCAATAGTAGTAAAAAGAGCATGGTATTGGTACAAAAACAGACCAGTAGATCAATGGAATCGAATTGAAGACCCAGAAATGGACCCACACACCTATGGTCACCTAATTTTTGACAAAAAAGCCAAAACCGCACAATGGAAAAAGGACAGCATCTTCAACAAATGGTGCTGGTCCAACTGGATGTTCATTTGTAAAAGAATGAAATTAGACCCATACTTATCACCTTGTACAAAACTTAAGTCCAAGTGGATCAAAGACCTACTGTTGCTTTTTTTAAATTTAAAATTCAATCACTGACCCTTTAACACTAAAATATGTATTTCTTTATGAAATGAAAATAAAATCTGAAACAGGTTCTCACTGTGTAGCCCAGGCTGGCCTGGACCTGACATCTGCATCAGCTTCCTAACTGTTGGGATTACATTGTGCTACCTTATGCAGCTTCAGTATTCAATTTAAAGGTTCTTCTAAAATGCACTCGTTGTTTCAGTCTTTGCTTTTTATATTAGGCTATTCACATGGAAAGAACATTATTCTAGTCAAAAGAGCTTAATAGCAATTTCTCTTTTCAGAATTATAGAACAGCAGTAGTGGTTTGGGGTAGGAAGACTTGGGGACTAGTGTGGTTTTGCTGTATTACGGTGTAGTGCTTCAAATATTTCCTAAAATGCCTTAGAGCCCCTTTCTCCTCATTTATAAGATACGGTTCATAACATGTAATTTACCTTGAGTCTTTCACTTGTAAGTGAATCCTAATGTATATGGTTTTAATTAAAATGGCAATTCATTACCTGTTTATCTTGTTCTGAGTTTGTTCTGTAGAGTCTCAAAAATTAATTCAACAAGAGGAGCAACATAGGTAGAAGCCAAACATGTCTTTCCTATGAGATCCAGCTCAGGTTCTCCAGCCACTCCAAGAACACACCCAAACCATGTCAAGCTAAAAGAGCAAGCAGAATGGTGTTGAAACAGAATGTTTACTAGAAGAAAGACAAGATAAAGACAGCAAGTGAAAAACAACTGATATTTTTCTTTTTCTTTACATTTTTCTTAAATACAAATTCAAATCCTACAATGTTCTTTAAGATAAAGCAAGGAAAAAAATACTCTCTGCTGTGATGATGGCCCAATGATGTTAGTTGAGTCTGAGTGTAAAGGTATCTCAGAAGGACCTCGTCATTAATAGGTAGTGTTAACATGGTCCTTCAAAGGCACTACTGTAAGGCGGTTGACCTACTGGCTGGATCCAGTCACTGGAAATCTTTCCTCCCTTTCTTAGTCATATTCTGTCCATAGATTTTTCTCAGATAAAAATTGCTTTTACACAGTGACACTGACCTCAGAAGCAGATTCAATATCTAAGAGATCACCCTCACCACAGTGTATGTTTTGACAACCCACTTCACTTGCCACTGGGAGTCCCTGTGGCCTTGCTTCCTGGACTATGCTGAGGTTTTCCTTCCTATTTATGCCTGCCTGCATATCATGGGCCACAAGGATACAAAACATCTCAAACCTATTTTCCTCTGGTACCTCATTAACCATCTTGCCGACATTCACCCCTGAACCTGAATGTCTTGCCCTGGGCACTGTACCCTCAACACTGAATCCAAGATTGTACCCTGATCTGAGCTGTCACCCAAGGCCTACATCTGTCAATTTTTCCTACAATGTTTGTCCTGACCCTCTGTTTCACAGATGTTCTCTATGGGGTGAAAATGTCATGAACTTAACCCTTCTAAAGCACTCTCAAAGGCACAAGCAAAAAGTGTTAACAAAATTGTTAGATAACTATGACTTTCTAGGTCTATATAGTTTGTCTTCACACACACACACATTATCTCTAAGATAACTGAGGGACTTGCAAAGCATCACACAGATGTAGTTTATAGGCAATGAATGAAAACACACTTTAGCAAGAATGCAGTTTGTGTGATCTCTTCCCTTCTATGAAGACTTCCAACACAGAAAAAAGTAATCACTTTTATTCTTTTAGGCTCGTGATCACTTGTCTTTATACAACATAACATATACTCATAGTTCAGCACAAATTTCCTAGTTAAGAACTTTACATGTTTTAGACACATTAGTCAAACATAATGGGCTTTAGGGGAAAATAAATTTGAGTAATGCCTAGGGAAAAAGCTGTGCCTAGTCAAGCAAGCTACACAAACACTCAGTGTATTTTGTTTGTTTGTTTAATTTTTGAGCTCTTCTCTTTCTGTAAATAGTAAATAATCAAAATGGAATGGTAGATGATTTTGTGCAATGAGAATTTGTTCATTATAGTATATGAAATAAAATAACTAATTACATATATTCCTCTGACTTTACAACATTGGAAATATGTTTTTTGGCATTTTTAGTATGAGTTATTTAACACGAGGTTGTTATACAATTTCTGATGATTTCATTAAAAAATTGTATAGGAGGAAATAGAATATGATTTCTATGGTGTTTTGAGTGAGAAATGGACTCTTAAGCTCATACATTTGAACACTTTATCCCCAGTTGTTGGTGCTGTCTGAGGAGGGTGAGGAGCTGGGGCCTTGCTGAAGGAAGTATGTCACTATGGGCAGGTTTTGAGAGTATACAGTCTTATTTTACTTGCTAGCCACTCTCTCTGCTTTTAAATGCTTGCATTTAAAGATATGGGCTCCCTCCTGCCACCATGTTTGAGGGTTGGTACCATGACTCTGCCCTGTCACAATGGACTCTTATCACTCTGGAACCATAAGCTAAAATTGTCTCTCTCTTCCTTAAGTTGACTTTGGTCATGGTCTTTGGTCACAGCAATAGAAGAGTAACTAAAATACTTCTCACAACTATTGTTGATAGAAACTTGCTCATAGTATTATTTTTTTCTTGGAATGCCAGGAAGAAAAATATTGGCTTTTCCAGATGAAGAAAATATGACAGAACTCATTTCAGAACATGAGGATGTAGTAAGGGTCATATTCACCAACAATTACTCCTATCATTTGAAGTTTCTGAAAGGAGCAAGAATCCCAACTGTGAAGGAAAATCAGGACCACTTGGGTAACTATACAGCTCCAAAACTAGATGGTTTTCCATTCCTGTAATGTTATAAGAATATGCAGGGATGTGTCTTAACTATATATATTTTTTATTAACTGGGAAACCTGGGAAAAGAGAACCCTGACTCAAGAAATGCTTCCCATAGATTGGCTTGTGGTCATTTTGTATCACATTTTCTCAATTGCTAATTGATATAGGAGGGTCCAGCCCACTATGGATGTTATCATCCCTATGGGGGTGGGCTGTAAAACAAATATAATTGAATAAGCAAAGGGAAGCAAGCCAGTAAGCATCATTTCTCTATCGTCTCTGCTTTGTGCCCCTGTCCTGGCTTCCCTTAATGATGTACTGAAGGCATATTAATATAACAATAATATAATTGTTATATAAATAACTCTACCTCCCTCCCAACCCACTGACCCAAGGTACAGGAGAAAAAAGGTTTGTTGAGACAGAGAGTATAGACTTCTTTAGATGCAAGTCCTTGGGGCGATTTGTTAGATTCGAGCAGTCCAGTCACACAGCATACACAGGAATAGGTACCAGCAGCAACATGAATGAGCAACAGTCTGGGGGAGGTCTAGAAGGGACAGCAGCGGTGGCAGTGGGTCTGGAATTGGTACCATGACAACAGTTGCTGTACCCCCACTTGTGGCCACAGTCTCTTCAGCATGACCTGGGCCATGATCTTCAGCACTGAAGGCAGCAGTTAAGTCTCAGAAGAAGCAAGTCTCGAAATGTTGTCTGGAGTATTTCTAAGCAAAGCAGCGATGAGAAGTGATGCCAAGCAAAAGCCCTTCTGTGTTTCTAGGGTTTCTATTTATACTCCCTCAAAATCCACACAAGGATATTTTCTAGTTAGCCAATACCATGCCCCCTGCACAAGGTACTTTCCTGTTGAACATGATCACACCCTCTCCAAGGAGTCCGTCCATCAAAGGATGTTTTCCAGCAAAAAGCATGTTCCCTGCATGTGACAGTTTCTGGCTGGCAAAACATCACGTGCTCTTCCATCAGGATGCTTTTCATGCCACTCTTACAAGTCTGTTTTTCAGTGGTGGACAAAGCACCCCCACATCCCATACTTGAGACCAAAGCAAAAACCACATTCATTCAACACGACTGTGTTTTTAAAGAAATCAAAACTTCCAACACAATGTACTATAGTCTTTAACCTCAAATAAACCCTTTAATTCCCAAGTTACTTTTGGTCATGGGTTTTATCACAGCAGCAGAAAGCAAACTTTAACAGTATATTAATTAATACAAAATAATAAGCTTTAATAACAAAGGCAAGAAGCTGGGGAGATTTCTCAGTAAAGTACTTAGTGTGCAAGCATGAGTCCGGTAGAATGCATGTGAAACTCTTGGCCTGGTGGTGCATGTCTGTAATCTCGGTGCTGGATATGAGAGAGATATGGTTCCCTGGATAGCCAAGCTAGCCTAACTAGTGAGCCCTAGGTTCTGTTGAGAGACCCTATCTCACAATACATGGTGGATGGCTCCTGAGAAACAACACTAAGTGTTGACCTCCAACCTGCACACGTAAGCATACACATTAACTCATACTTCCCACCTGCCCTCTATAGCAAAGGTAAAGTTGACTTCCAGAAGTAAATAAGATTAGACAAACAAGAAATGTTACACAGACACACACACACACACACACACCCTAGACTAAATTCACATGAAAGAGAAATATCACAGCAGCCAATAGTGAAACTGATTGCTAAAAGACAATGTGTTGTGTTCATGTTTTCTGATGATATATTAGTTTAACAACGTTTGCCAAGAGGAAGCTTGAGCTTCAGTAGCAAACAAATCGCATGGTCTTGCACTTGCATCAGCTGGAGCTGAGCCATCAATCAGGCTGGAACTTTAAAAAAGACAGACCGTAGGAGCCAGAGGTAATGGCTTAGAACTGTAATCCCAGCACTCAGGAGGCTGAGACAAGAGGATGATTACAAGTTCAAGCCCAGCCTGTCCTACCTACTGAGTTTCAGGCCAGCTTAGGTTACAGAATGAGACCCTTACTTCAAAAATAAAAACAAAACAAAATGACAACTTTTAAAAGATCTGCCTTTTCATCAACAGGAGGAGTGGAGGGGGAGTATTGTTTAAGAATACAAACATCTTTTAAAAAAAAACCCCATAAATGGCCATAAAGATTAGGGATGTGGTTGTCATGGATAATGATAGATTTAGTAGGTAGAAACAGGGAATTTTTACCTTCTAGACTTCACTTCTTAAGGTGTGTAGGTCCACATACAGATGTTTCTTCTACTTGTATTTATGTCATTTATAAGTCTGCATGTGTCTTCATCACTTAAAGATGTTTTTAAGTTAATGTAGCACAGAATGAATTAATGCTAGTTTATCTATAGTAAACTGTAGTTAAAATTTCAATAGAGGAGTAATTTTGACTTTTCATTTTTCAAAATAACCTTTCTTCCTACCTAAATAGCCTACCCAATTATTTTCTGATTATAAATTAAATTTGCTCGTTATTTAGTTATATCCCATTATCTCACTAGAAAATACTTCATTAGAATTGAGTCTTGATCTTATTTTAGACTGTTACTACCTTTTGATAATCTTAAAAGTTATTTTAAAACACTAATACAAGAATTGGGCATATAACTCACTGGTATAATGCTTGCCTAGCAAATATAAGGCTGTAAGTTTAATCCTCCCACACCAATTTTTTTTTTTGTTTTTATACATTTATTTATTTATTTCTTCAAGTTACATCTTAATCATTGTCCCCTCTCTCCTTCCCCTCCTGGTCCCACCCTCCTACACTCTTCCCCCTCACCCTCCTATCTGCTTTTTTTTTTTAAATTTAAGGTCCCACACCAAACCTATTGATAATGATAAAAATAATATTTAATACAAAAGCAGAAATAAAAAGCTCAAAAATATGAAAAATATAGAAACAAAATATGAGAAAGCTATTGACTCTTAGAAAATGTAGAAACAAGGAACACTTTTGCTATCTTCACTTCAATAATTGCTAATAATTATAAATGTGAGATTTTATGGATTTTGAGGCAACAAAACCATGTTGTTGATGCATGAGGATATTTCAAAATTCACTGCTTTCCCTAATTTGAGTCACATCCCATACTCATATTTTTTTTCTTTGTTCTCAAAGCTCATTGCTATTCATACGAAGAAAATATTATTTGTGGCATTTCACACTACTGGAGAGATGGGTTTGTGGCATTCCAAGCTGCCATTAATGCAGCCATCATAGAAGTGAGTGCAAATGTTTGATGGACATTTATTCTATTCAGCTTTGTGAATGTGTCAGTGACAGCTATGTTCTTTCATTCCCTCCCTTATTCACTCACTCTTTCACTCTGATTTACTCATCTACTCACTTTTCCCTAATAAGTTCCTCATAGTTGCTGTACTACCAGTTACAATGTAGATAGTAACATCAACAGAACAAGATTTTTCTTTCTCCATGGACTCAGTCCTCTTAGGATCCAGACGTAGTTACATAATTATTAGAGCAGGAAACGTGTTATCATGGGATTATAAACAGTGCTCTTGCCTGTAGAGAAACACACAATTCTCAGGTTAGATGGAAGGATTCCTATTGACGTGATCCTCATCTCTGGGTGGGAAACATATCTACCTTATATAACAGAAAAAAATGTTCCAAGTAAATGACAAGGTAGTGCCAGGCATGAAGTTGATAAAATGCTGAGTCATGTGGGCAGATCAGGATGAAAGATTTGACTCTAGAATCTAAATAACCTAGTTACAGAACATGTGAGAAGAAACTTAGGCTAACACCAAATCCAGACAAGGCAGTTATACATTCTGGGAAAAGGAAAGGTCATCTGTGTATCATTGTCATTCATGTTTTCTTCACCGATGCCTTTGTTTAGGTCACAACAAATCACTCCGTGATGGAAGAGATGATGTCAGTTACTGGAAAATACATGAAAGTAGACCCTTTTGTTGGCCAAGAAGGAACAACGACGGATTTCTTCCTTTTGTTCTCTATTATTTGTTTTTCCCCACTCACCTACTATATCTCCGCTGGTGTTACGAGAGAAAGGAAGAAGATGAAGGGCTTAATGACAGCGATGGGTCTTCGAGATTCGGCATTCTGGTGAGTCAGCGGAGGGGTTCAGAAACAGTGAGCTTCCAGGGACGAAAACGTCATTGGGAAACAGAAATGTAGCTCGGCTGCCTAGCAATGCTGTATAAACCAGGCATGGTGGCTCACATAAATAATCTCAGCTCTTGGGAGGTGGAAGAAGAAGAAGAAGTTGAAGGTCATCATTGGCCACATACGGAGTTCAAGGTCAACCTCAGGTATATGACACTGTTTCAAACAAAATAAAAACCCTCCAAACCCTCTGTCCTTATTAAAACTATTTTGCCTTTGTTTCCTCTGAATTACATGGACTATCCCCAGCATAATACCTGACAGAAAAAGGCCAGACTTCACCACACTTAATTCTAAGTTGAACTATGAGTTACATATTTGCCATTGAGTGATATTTTAGATATTGCACAACCAGTATCTATTGCTTTGAGATTCAAGAGCACTCAGAACTTCTAATATTCAATGAAATGCTTGCTTTAGAGAAGAGGTTCTCAACCTTCCTAATGCTGTGACCCTTTTATACAGTTTTTCCTGTTGTGCTGACCCCCAACCATAAAATCATTTTTGTTGCTACTTCATAGCTGTACTTTTGTTACTGTTATGAATTATAATGTAAATATTTTTGTAGATGAGGATTGCTGAAGGGACCGTGACCCAGAGGTTAAGAAACACTGAAGAGGTTATTGTTGTTGTGGAACAAATAAGTAATTTATTTGAGCACTTAAATGGGATGTAACAGTAAAAGCATTATGGACAAATCCACTGTGGAGCTGAATATGTTAAATGTTCTGCTCCCCAAGCAGTAGCCTTAATCAAGAGAAATGGAAGAGCAAGGAAATACAGTCAGCATTTACTTATGTCACACTTTCCCCTTATTAGTTGAGTTATTACAGGGAAACTGCATAAGTCAGTGAGTCTCATAATTTAATTTTGAGTTGTTTAGGAGTCAAGAGAGTGTTATAGATCTAAGAAGATACTTGTAAAATTGTGATGCAAGTTAGTATGAATGTTGAGTCAGATATAGACCTTTAAACTCATGGAGATGGTTAGATAGTAGAATGTTAAAGTCAGGAACCAAATACATATGGATTGGTCATTGGGAATGTATGTTAAGCCATATAACCCTCATAACTGTGGCCTAATTACCTCTGTTGTACTGTATTGTATTTATTATTATAAGAGAAAGAGCCATTTGTTGGACTGAAAGGAGAAACTGTAGGGGGAAATAAGATATACCTTAAACTTAAAAGAAAAAAAAGGGAAGAGGATGGGAGGTTGAGGGTGGGAGGGTGGGACTGGAGGGGGAATAGGGAGGGGACTGCGATTGAGATGTAACTTGAAGAAATAAAAAATAAAGGAAAAAAAAAAACAAAGATGAACTATAAAAGCCAAAAGTCTTTTTCTCCTAGAAAATAAGTTCTTTTGTATGTAAAAAAGATGTATAGATTGGTAATTCTTTAATACAGTATGTATGTAGTGTTTTGTCACTCCCCAAAGTTTATGTTATAATTGAGTTTAAACTGATGTATCCCAGTTGACCATCTTATTTATTTTAAAAAGATATGTGGTTTAACTCTAAAGCAGTAACATGAAGCAAAATAAAATGAAAATTAATATTTTGGATGCCCAGCCACTGAATAGGAAATCCCTCTTTATTCTTCATATATTTTTTCTTCTCCTTCTCTACTTAATTCTTAAGCTGAACAGACCAACTCTTTCGCTCAGCTATGGAATAAGTCTCATTATTTTGTCTCCATTATGATGTGATATAAGAATTGCTATAACTATAATATGCATATATATAATGAATTAGGAAGGTTTTTTAATTAAAAAATCATTTTATGTGTGTGTGTGCATGTGTGTGTGTGTGTGTATGCACACACATACTCACCTTGTATGCAAGTAACTGCAGAAGCCAGAAGAGAAGGTATCAGAAAACCTGGAGCTGCAGTTACAGGTGGAGGTGGTTGTGAGACACTCATTGTGGGTTCTGGAAACTGAACATGAGTTCTCTGCAACAGCAGCAGCAAGTGTTCTTAACCACTCAGGCAACTCTTCAACACCATCAGTCAGTTTTCCTACTGTCTCTGTTTGTTCATCTTATTTATGGGGACACTTTTTCATTGGCCTGGGACTCAATGATTAGATTTGACTGGCTAACTAGTAATATCTTGTGATCTATTGGCAGAGGAAATCTACCTGTCTCCCTTTCCCTAGTTCAGGGACTACAAGCATTCACCATTGTGCGCAGCTTTTTGGTTTGGGTTGTTGGTTCTGAGAATCAAACTCAAATCTTCATGCTTGCACATCAAGCACATTTTTGCTCTCTGATCCATTTATCAACATTTTAAAGACTTATACTTTTAAGACTATAAGCATTTTAAGACTATAATTTGTCAGAAAGTATTGATGAGGAAAAGGAAAATGATCAAAGGAAAGAGATTATATATACTATAATAATAATAATATGAACCTGAAAATCATTCTATCTTAAGTAATATATGGCTGATGTTGAAGAATATAGAGCAGTTGGTATCCCTATAAGGAGAAAGAGACATTTTAGGGAAAAGAGGGACATATAGAATAAGGCATTCTTATTTCCATATAAAGCCAGAGAATCTTTGCATAGAACAAAGAGACTCTGACTGAGTTCTTCTCAAGGATTGCAACTCAGCAAGAAACATGTGCATCCACACCCAAAGTGAAAGACTGTCAATGTTCATGAGATTTGTTTTGAATCTTATATTAATTTAAGTATAAGATTAATTGTTTCCTGTATTACTACATTCTTCTGATATATTTTAGAAGGTCCTGTGAATTCTGGTGGGACAGTGAGTATGTGGCTGAAAGGAGGGTAACATGAGTACCCAGAAAAAGTACTCTTTTCCATCTAACCATGAATACTAATAGAACTCTGTTTCTGTCTCAGGCTGTCCTGGGGTTTGCTGTATGGTGTCATTGTCTTCATTGTGAGCCTTCTCTTGACATTTGTTGTAAAATGGGTTGGATTTGTCATTTTGACTGGATTCATGGTGATTTTCAATCTCTTTTTCTTCTATGGCTTATCTTTGGTGAGTTGGTGAATAAAAACTCTATCCAGTTTTCAGTCTAAGAAACAAAGTTGGTAGCAATTAGATGATTTCTGTATATACTAATTTTATATTTGCTTGAGACAATCTGTAAATAGTATTTATCTATAGTTTTTGTAGTTCTAACTTTCTGTAAAATTTGTAGAGAAAAAATGTGGTTTTATATAAGAAATCATTTGTATTGTTATGATAATAACTCTTAAATAAACATAAGCCAACTGAGTCTTCTCTTGTTGCAGATCTCTTTGTCTTTCTTAATGAGTGTCTTATTAAAGAAGTCTTTTCTCACCGACTTTATGGTGTTCTTTCTTACGATGTTTTGTGGAAGTCTGGGATTCACAGCATTGTACAGATACCTTCCTATGTCCTTGGAGTGGGCTCTAAGTTTGCTCAGCCCTTTTGCCTTTATGCTTGGAATGGCCCAGGTGAGTGGGAAGCCAGTTAATTTACTAGTGATATTTCTGAAATCTTTTTTCTCCCTAGGACAGTCTCTCTCATATATATTCATATATATATATGAGATATAGATGATAGATAGATAGATAGATAGATAGATAGATAGATAGATAGATATGACTCAGTAAGGGTTTTTATTTAAAATTTAGTGTGTGTGTGTGTGTGTGTGTGTGTGTGTGTGAACAACATGCTCACCTGTGTGCAAGTACCTGCAGAGGCCAGAAGACAGCATATCAGATAGCCTGGAGCTGAAGTTACAGGTGGTTGTGAACCACCTAGTGTGGGTTCTGGAAACTGATCATGAGTTCTCTGTCAGAGCAGCAGCAAGTGTCCTTAACCACTTAGGCAACTCTTCAACACCATCAGTCAGTTTTTCTACTGTCTTTCTTTAAACACGAAATGAGTTATCGTTCATTTTTGACTGCCACGCAGCATCTTCCAGAGCATCTTTTCATGCCCTCATTCCCAGTTTAGCAGGGTCTTGCATGGCTGTCACACCTTCACTAAGTTCCCTTTCCACCTGATGTGTGTTTCACTCGGAACACACATCCACTGTATTGAACATGATTCCAAATTGTATTATAGTTTCCAAATATGTATGGAGATTGTCAATATGTCAATATGTCAAAATATGTAGTCTAGGTAGTCCAATGATTCAGCTTTGTCTCTCATGACATTATAGTGCATGAAATAGCTAAGCTGTTTCTAAAACATGATTATTTATTTGCCTCTTATTTCCTGGGTTATTTTAAATTTCTAGCTTTTGCACTTGGATTTTGATGTGAATTCTAATGCAGACCCAATGGACAGCCCGAACGTGGTCATTGCCACAATTTTCATGCTTCTCTTCGACAGCGTCCTTTACCTGATGCTGACACTTTACTTTGAAAAGATTTTACCAAGTAAGTACTTCCATGATGAGACTTAATAGCATGCTTGTAATATAATTCCTTTTTATTATGTTTTTTTACATATTGAGATTTTAATATGTAATACGTCCTTCAAATGTATCACCCACACCTCAGGAATATGTCTGTTTACAGGATAGTCAATGAGCGCAGCCACTCAAGGAGGACTGGCCCTTTCACCTCTCTTGCAATTTACCGCTCAAAAATTAAAATCTGAATTTTGTACATGTGGAATATGTAGGTGTTTCAGATTAGCAAGTGGTTAGTTTCCCTTTATCTGTCTCTTTCTCCTTCCGACAGTTTAGGGCTTTTAGTTCCTAAATGTTTGTAGTTGCTTACAGATCTGTGACTCTAAACTCTTTCTGCATTTCTGAACCTGTAATGAGCTATATCATTTTTTAAACTGATAAACAAAAATACATATTTATCACCTATTGTTTTGAAACATAGCTACATTGTGATTGACTCAGCTGAGGTAGTC
This sequence comes from Lophiomys imhausi, assembly GCA_907164525.1. Taxonomy (NCBI): domain Eukaryota; kingdom Metazoa; phylum Chordata; class Mammalia; order Rodentia; family Muridae; genus Lophiomys; species Lophiomys imhausi. The sequence goes on along the minus strand of CAJQZJ010033741.1, from coordinate 1,742,383 downwards.
CATATGTGTTTTACCATGCATATTTGTTTTTGTGGCTTCTTACTCTTTGAGATTTTCATAACTGCAATACACTGTTAATAACTACAGCACTATGTTCTGATATATCTTAAATTTATACTCCCTTTTCCTGCAACTGTATGGGTTTGGGTAAAAAAAAAGTCTCCTGAGTCTCACCCTGCCATTTCAGCCCCTGTGATCATCATTCTACATCTGGTCACAGGACACTTTTCCTACTGTGTTGAATTTCCTCCATTTAACAAGAGTTTAGTTCACCCATGTCATTAGAGGGGGTATAAAGCAAGTCCAAATCCTGCTCAGCTCAAGACATTCTTGCTCAAGTGGCTGCAAGCAGCACCAAGGGACCTGTATTTTCAAAGTCAGTCAAGGTGGTCATAATATGCAGCCATTTAAAACTATCGCTTATGAAGGACATTTATAATTGTACTTCCTTTCAATGTCTTAACCACATAACCTCTCAAAGGCTGGTTTTGGTCTTGTTGGCTGTTACAGCTCAAACACCATGAGAGGTTTGATATATCCTAAGACTCGGTTAATACTTGAGAAAGGATCCTCTCTTTGCTCCTATCAAGTATAGCTTCTCTGCTCAAGAATGGAGACTTTTTCCTATGTGCATTCCCTACGCAGCATGCCATGGCCAGTGCTCCATACCTAAGCAGCCACGAGTAAACACAAAACATGAAAAAGGGTGAATCAACAAGAAACAACAATAGAGGGATTTTTTTTCTCTATTTATAGTTGATCACCCTGATTTTGAGAGAATCATGCATACATGGTAATTGTCTCTGTTAACTTTTTCAAAGTTTACTGAATAATATTTTACTCAGTTTACTATCTTGTTAAATGTGTGTATATGTAGGTGAATAGTTTGAACATATACCCATATATTCTTGGTTAAGTTTATATGTAGGTGTAGTGTTTCTATGTTATATTCACATATATAAAGTCTATATATTTATATATTTTATTTTCAGTACTGATTAAACAAAATACTCTAGTGAAGGAAAATATTACTTGCCTAATGTATATCCTATATAATATTGATCTAATTTAAACAAATTTCCATAAGAGATGTTTAGACATGTTTTTATGTTTTAATTATAAGTCTTTACCTTTATTGTTAAATAGCAAAAATCCTTGCTTGGGGGCTAAATTTTAGTCTTTATTTCTGAAGTACTCTTATTTGATGGTGACACAGAACTGCCAATCTTTCATTCTCTTTCTTTTTATAGAAAGTTGTTATTTAATTTCTTTTTACCCTCTAAAGGTTTCTTATTCTTTGAATTCCCCCAGTGTTTTAGCTGACAAAATATAATACATCTCTTTTTCTTCTTCATGACAGTGGCACTTAGGGAAATGGTTTTCTGTAAATTAAGTGTAGATGTAAATGTTCTTTCTTTTGGATGTTGACCAAAACCTTGGGCAGTGTGTGATGTAATTCATTTTTATCCCTGAAGACTCAATTTAAAAACTTAAAAAAATCTAGTTTGATATATATGCTTTTCCCATTTTTACTTAATGATATTTTATATTGCTTTGATATAGTCCACCTCTATATCTTATATTTACACTAGTCTTTATTTTTGCTTCATTTTTAAAAGCTATGTTTTCACTGAGTGCACAGCTCTAATCTGGCAGGTTGGTTTTTCTTTCAATAATATAAACCTGCTGCTTATAATGCCGTTTCAACATATAACAGCATCATCTTCTGGCTTGCATGGCCCACAACAAGAAGTGTCCATTCATATTTACCTTTATTTCCTTTTTAATGCCAATTTCATTTTTGACAAATGATAAAAAGTTAAAAAAGATTAAAGGATAAAAAAGATAAAAAGATTAAAAAGATAAAACAACTTTTGCTTTTTCTTTTCACTGCTTTTAAGACTTCTAATTTTGAAATGAATATTTTATAGATGTGAATGTATATTCTTGTGTGCACATGTGCATGCTCATATGCAGACTTATTTAAGCTTTTAAAATTTATGACCATAATTTTCATGAATTCTGGGAAAAATTGGGAAATTATTTAATTTTGTTTACTTTCTCCCTTCTTTTAGGAATGTTTTGCATATTAGGCCAACTGAAATGATTTCATAGCTAGCTCACTGGCTATCTTTTTAAAAAATTTTTCTTGTACCAAAGAGGTTGACCTCACAAGAGGAATTTATAGATAAATTAAACTTACTCTGAGTACAGTAGTTAGCTTCTCCTGCCTCACATATTGTTTGAATTGATGTATTGTACCCTTTCCACTCTCTCATGACCCATCAAATAATTTTGTTCAATTATGTTCTGTCTTCCTTAAAAAGGTTCATTTAGTAATTAGTAATTGTTTAATTGACTGTAAACTCATAATGTATTTGGATATGTAATTAATAATTTTTCATCCTTTTTATGGCCATTTAGTAACTCAAAAATATATTTGGATCTGCATTTTGGATGGCTCAATATTAGAAAAATCCTTAATTTTTGCATTATAATTTATCTTCATTTTTTCTCAAATTTTCATTGCTTCCATAGTTAATTTAATATAAACACCTTTGTAGTTTTACTTTAATATTCCCAATGCCAAAACACTTTAGGGCAGTGTTTTCTGTGTTGGAATATGTTCGTGTCTAGAGCTGAAGAGGGCTTTAGAGCAGTGACTGATCCAATGTGCAATTACACTCATTAAATAGGTGAATATGGACGCCGGCACTCACCGTTGTTTTTCCTGAAGTCTTCATTTTGGTCACAACATGATCAAGCTGATCGCGTGGCCCCTGACAATGAAATAGACTATGAGTTTTCAGATGACTCTTTTGAACCGGTGTCTGCAGAATTCCATGGGAAGGAAGTCATCAGGTGAGATTACAGGTAGTGTAGATGAAAGTCAGGTCTGGGGCAATGTTACCCTCAGCCTAGACCTGTTTCAGACATGCAGTTAACTCAAGTACCCCCTCCCTTGAGTCCTTCATGATGCTCTGACCTAACCTCATCTACATGGCCTGTAACTTTCTGTCCTGTGTTCTGATTCTTTTAAAAACTATAACATGCTGCTTTTAGTGCCAAACTTTAGACTTAAGACATTAGTAGTTGCGATTCAGAAAAATTCCTCTCTGCCTGTCACTTATTGCTTCTGTTCTCTCTTCTTCTTCTTCTTCTTCTTCTTCTTCTTCTTCTTCTTCTTCTTCCTTCTTTTTTATTCTTAGTCTCAGGGATTCAGTCCTCTTCCTTATTCATTATACAATTCATTTTTCCTTTACTCATCTAACTATTTCTTTCTTTATGCATTCATTGTTTCTATAAAGACGACAAAGAAAAACAGAAGAAGTCAGTGAAAAGCCTAAAGCAGAACAGAAAATCAAATCAATGCGCCTTTCAGTGAAGCATATCTGCATTCTGGGTTACAATAAAACACCCATTCCATGTGGTGCTAGTTGCATTTATTCCAGATAAGGAAGAAATCCTCAGTCTTTATGTTTGCACTTGTATTTTAAATAATCTTTTTGGTTTATTTTTTGAGAATTTTATAAATATGTACAGTGTATTTTAATCATATGGATATGGCACCCCACTAGCCACTTCCAATTTTCCCTGCTCCCCTCTAACATGTCCTTCTCCAAACTTCATATCCTCTTCATTAAAAAATAATTATATTAAGTACAATTAGTGCTTCCCAATTGCACATGTATATTGTGAGTCTACCTACTGGAGTATGGGCAACCTATCAGTGATCACACCCCAAAGAAAATTGATTCTCTTTGGACAACCATTAACTGCCCATAGTTTCCCAGTAGTAGGTATCTTTCCTGAGTCCATCTTCCATTCATAATGGAGTTTTTACTTGCTTGATCTTGTGCAGATAGCCACAGCTGCTGTGAGTTCATGAGTGATAACTATGTCATGATCAGAAATTAGATCTCACAGCACCCCTCCTATCTTCCCTCTTTTACGTTCTGTCTCCTGCTCTGATATGTTCTCTGAGCCTGGGGGGGGGGAAGGTGTGGGTATTTTCTAATTTCTAATAATAACTTTCAATTTCTAACGTATAACCTGCTCCTTAGCTACCCTTCATGCCCTAAGTTTGGATGATTTTTAACCTCAGGCAGAGAAAGTCATATCAAGACAATGTTCTTTGTCCACTGATCTCTTTCGCTTTCTCTTTGCCATATCACTTAACAAAAAGGGATGTAGAAGAATAAGGAGTTAGTGAGAAATCTATTTTTCTTTTTTTTTCAATTTAAGACATTTCTATTTTCATGCAATATATTTTGGTTGTATTCTTTCCCCTCCTCTACTCTTCCGAGATCCTCCCCACCTCTCTACTTCATGCTTCATGTTCTTTTTCTTTCTCAAGCCCCCATAAGAAAATCAAATCAAACAAACAAAAACCAGTAAGACAAAAAAATGCCCAAACAAAACAAAATGAAACAACCTCCTCCCAAGAAAAAAATCCCAATGGAGTTTATTTTGTGTTGGCCAACTACCCTGGCCTTTCAGACTGCCCTGGAGCAAGGTTGAGATTCCCAGTGATGCTCCATGGGAGACAAATGATTCTCCCTTTCCAGAAGGTATCAGTTGAAAATAGCTTCTTGGGTAGAATGCCACCCCTTGTCCACTTCTCTATTCTGGGGTTTTGTCTAGTTTGAGCCTGTGCAGGCCTTGTGCATTCTGTCATAGTCTCTGTGAGTTCACATGAGCCCCAGCTCATTGTGTCTAGAACAGCGGTTTTCTACCGCAACCCTTCAATATAGTTCCTCATGTTGTGGTGGCTCCCAACCACAAAACTATTTTATTGCTACTTCATAACTATAATTTTGCTGCTATGACCTCAAAGAGGTCACAACCATAGGTTGAAAGCTTCTGATCTAGAAGATGCTGTTTCCTTGGAGTCATCCAGCATGCCTAGCTCTTACAATCTTGCTCCATCTTCTTCGGCATAGATCCTTGACCTTTGCTTGAGGGGAGAGGTTCTATAAAGATTTCTCCTTTAGGATTGAATGCTCCAAAGTCTTTCACTGTATGCATAATGTCTAGTTGTCTCTGTGTAAATTGCCGTCTACTCTAGAAGAAGCTGAGAGAAATCTATTTTAACCAACATACATGAACCCTGCATTGTGTGAGAAAAGAGTCAGTGGCAAGAAAACAAATGTATATTTACTTGATAGAATACAACAAAATAGATAACACGGCTGCATTTCCAGAGCTATATTGATATATTTATTAGAGCATATAGAATTTAGTATTTAACAGTACTTAAATTATTATTTACATCCCTCTAAGAAGCCATAATCCTCATTATATAATGACTAGCATCCAATACTTTTCGTGGAACACTTCCTCAGCATGCAGCAGGAAACACTTTGTTAGTCTTCAGACAAACTGCAATCTATGGACTGTTAGTATTCCCCCTTTCAGAGCAGGAAAGCATAGTTATAATAAATAATTATATTTGTTAGCCATTTAATTACTGAAGTACAGTGATGGCTAGTACCCCTGGTATTGTTCATGGCAATTCTTCTTGGCATTCTTAACTGCCCGGCTGACCTGAAGAGATTCTGGACTTCTGGAAGACATTATCTCTAATATCTATAAGTTTCTGTGCCCCCTACTCAGCCTTGTTATGTTAGCTGTCTATGGTACCATTGTCTAGCTTCCCCTTCGCTGCCTATGTTTCAGCTCAGGAATGATGATCACCATCATTAGAACAGGTCCACGCCTTAGCCCAAAGGAAGTACCTTTCCCCCCAGGGGAGCTCAGGCCCTGGTCAACTCTGAAAACAGTAGTCAAAGCACCTTCGCCATCTAACTACAGCTAAAGGAAGTCCCTCATACCTTTGTCACCCAAAGATTTCAACCAAACTCGGAGTTAGATAATAAAGAAAACAACTGCTTTTTAAACAACTTATCTCTTGCTCTCTTTCTCAGAATCAGAAGTGTTACAAAAGATTATATAGAAAAGTCTAAGCACACAGAAGCTTTGAAAGGTAGGTAACTACGATAGAAAAGTCTTGACTTTTAGTCAGCTAACTTTTCTCTCAGTGAGCAATTCTAGACTTTGTAAATGGGTGCTGAATTTCATACCATTCCCAGCTCCTAACTGAACTAATATTGCCTTGCTGTGTAATTTTTGAAAGGAGAAAAACTAGAGTATTAATTTTGACTTAATAAATGAACGTATGCTTTCATAAACTTCAGTCTCACACTATAAATACATAGGCACTACACGAGCGCTTCATTAAACCAACATTTGTGATTTTATAACTCCATGGTGTTTCCTTCCCAGATCTAACATTGGATATATATAAAGGCCAGATCACTGCAATCCTCGGTCACAGTGGAGCTGGGAAATCAACACTGTTAAATGTTCTTAGTGGGTTGTGTGTTCCCACCAAAGGTAAGGTACTTTCCTCAAAGTTGGAAAGTGAGTCACTTGTGCTTCTGTTAGATGTCTGAGCATTAAGTATAGACAGAGGTCATTAAACTCACAGAAACTGACATTTAATCTATATTATTTTTTACACAGTATATATGATATTAACTGAAATGTACAGGATTTTAGTATTCTGTAACATTCAAATTTTCATAGAATTAACAGTTTCAAAAGATATCGATTACATTTTCCATATAGATAAAGTATATGGAAAGCTACCTCAAAGCTCAGAAACTTTTAAAATATCAGTCATCTATTATTTGTCATGATTAATTGGATTGACTAGAAAGGTCTCTCAAACTTATTGTTTCCACTGTGGCCTATGCCTAGGATGACTTCACCTACATGTTTTAGATTTTAGCAAATTTCTAGAGCTGGAGTTCTAAGGACTTTGAGCAGCAAGAGAGAATCAATGCCAATGTAAAACAACTTTTTCATGTTCTCTTTAATTCTTACGGTTCATATTCTGTTGGTCAAAGCAAGTCGCATACACAGCGGAGAGAGTGGAGAAACTGACTCCATTTATTGATGGTAGAAGATAGAGGGTACCATATTCTCAAGTAAAGGTGAGGCAGAATTCTAAAATGAAAGTTGGAAAAGAAAAATCACAAGGATTTTTCTCATCTATGTTCATAGCAGCCTTATTTGTAATAGCTAGAAACTGGAAACAACCCAGATGTCCCTCAACCGAAGAATGGGTTAAAAAACTGTGGTACATCTACACAATGGAATAGTACTCAGCTATCAGAAACAATGAAATCATGCAATTTGTAGCCAAATGGATGGAACTAGAGAAGCTCATCCTGAGTGAGCTAACCTAGACTCAGAAGGATGCACATGGCATCTATTCACTTATAGTCAGATTTTAGCTATATAGTACAGGATATCTATACTACAACCAATGCACCAAAGGGAACATGGACATAGACTTTTGTTTGTTTGTTTGTCTGTTTTTTAGTTTTCTCTCCCTGGCAATGAGACACTTTTCACTGGTGATACTGCCCTGTAGACCTCCTGTGTATGAGAAGGCTCTTGGCCCTCATATGATTTCTGAACTGGGGCGAGGGACTATTATGTAAGGACACTCCACTCCAGAAGAGTGGGATGGAAAGGTTAAGGGGTAGAGGGTGGGAGGGTGGAGCTGGGAAGGGGGGAAAGAGGACAATATGATGGAGATGTAACCTGAAGTAACAAATAAATAAATTTATTTATTAAAAAAAGATAAAAATCACATATATAATGTCATTTTGTAAATTTTTTAAAAGTTATCTTATGTTAAGAATGCTATGCTATCCTGATAATGTCTTTTGAAACCCTTGTTTATAGGTTGGGTCACTATCTATAATAACAGACTATCAGAAATGGCTGACTTGGAAAGTATCAGCAAGCTCACTGGAGTTTGTCCACAATGTAATGTACAATTTGACTTCCTAACTGTAAAAGAAAATCTTAGGCTATTTGCTAAAATAAAAGGGATTCAAGCACGTGAAGTGGATAATGAGGTACATGATATGTTAAGACTAACATAAAAAATTCAAAATATTAGTAAAATGGTTAATCCACTTTACTTTGATTTTGGTTGCATTAATCAGTGTGTTAAGGTTGGCTGCAAAAATAGGAATAACAAACACATGAAACCTGTGATATTGTTCTAGATCATTAAGTCTATTCCTTTAATCTTTACATATCTTAGATAAATAATGGGATTTTCTTCATTTTCAAATGAGATTGAATTATGAAAAGGTAGATAATTTCCCCCAAGTCATTTATCAAATAAACATGGAGTCATATGATAGCAGATACCATTGCTTATTACAAACAATAGCATTTTATTGTATAGTGTTAAAAGTTTTGAAAGCTTTCTAATCATGGCTTGAATGTTCCTTTTGTGTATGTGTAGGTACAAAGAATTTTACTGGAATTGGAAATGAAAAATAGTCAGGATATTCTTGTTCAAAACCTAAGTGGTGGACAGAAGAGAAAACTGACTTTTGGAATAGCCATTTTGGGAGACCCTCAGGTAAGTTAGACAAGATTCACTGATAAATTCAATTTGTAAACAAACAACCTACTCATCCACAAATGACAGTGTGATGGAGATCCACATACACTGGAGCAGTAAATTAAGGACATACTTGGCCTATGTGTTGCCTGCTCCTGTAGTTAGTAAAAACCATTTCATTTGATCCCTCCTCTAGATTTTCCTCCTGGATGAGCCCACTGCTGGGCTGGATCCCCTTTCAAGGCACCGGGTGTGGAATCTCTTAAAGGAACGCAGAGCAGATCGCGTGGTCCTTTTCAGCACTCAGTTCATGGATGAGGCTGATATTCTGGCTGGTAATTGCTGGCTTCCTTAAGCATCATGATGAGGACTTAGGCCTGAAAATCTTAAATTGTTTTCTTTGCTGCTTTTCTTCTGCTGTTGGATGCTACGACCCAGGATCGGGGGGTCTTTCTGGCAAACAATTGAGGTGTCTGTAATCCTTCATGCCCTATAGCACTGTGATGACACAAAGCATGTCCTTCTTAGGAAGCCCACTAACTTTAAGATAAACGGCATTCCGTTGAATTTCACAATTGAAGGAAACAACTTGAAAGATTTGTGAACAACCAGCTAAAATACATGGTAATGTTTACCAGAAATGTTCTATGTGATTTATTCTGTTGAGGTGTATGCCACACAAATAATCTATGTAATCATCAAAGATGATGGTGGGTTTTTCAAACTATAATTGTATCCTACTTTCAAAGTTGTGTGAATGCCTATGCAGTTCATTATATCTCATATTTCTCTAAAATAAAAGGTATCCCCCTTCTTTGCTTCTTCCTCTTCAGATAGGAAAGTATTCATCTCCAAGGGGAAGCTGAAGTGTGCGGGCTCTTCCTTGTTCCTGAAGAAGAAATGGGGGATTGGTTATCACTTAAGGTAGGCCTTCGAGGGGAGGGTGGATGGGAACTGGGTCAGAGAAAAAGGGAGTACTGGGAGGAATCACTGAAAGAGAGGAGGTAGACAAGAGTTCCCGGAGGAGTTAAGAGGGATGATCAGGGGCAAATACAATTGACACTGTATACACGTCTGTCTTTAATTTTCAAAGAATTAATAAAATATATTTTAAAAGGAAATTCATATGTGTATAAGTGTGTGTGTATGTGTGTGTGTGTGTGTGTGTGTGTGTGTGCGCGCGCGCACGCGCACATGAGTGTAGGAAGAGGCAAAAGGTGAAAGGGTGGGCAAGAATGGAAGGTAAGATGCCTGGCATGTTATAGAAGAAATATGAGAAAATCTAGTATATATGTAGTTAAATGCCTACACTCCTTGATTATTCTAAACTTCTGCAACCTTCTCAAACCCTACAAGATTGTATTCTACATTATTATTATCATTATCTTAAAATAGTGATATTGTCTCTTAACTAAAATCCTAGTCAGTTTGTAGTGTATTTGCATTAACTGACTTGCCTCTTTATTTCAAGTTTTCGAGACTTGTGTCTTTTTTTTTATCTAGCACATATTTATTGAGGTTTTTCTATATTATTTTTTACCTCTTTTATTTTTTTAAATACTTTATTTTTTTTTTCTTCAAGTTACATCTCAGTCACAAACCCCTCCCTATTCCCCCTTCCTATCCCGCCCTTCCACCCTCTTCCCCCCAGAAGTTTCCCCTTTCAGTCCAACAGATGGTTCCTTCTCTTATAACAGTAAATACTATACAAAACAACAGATATAAATATGCCACATTTATGAGAGTTAAGTGTCCCAGTATACCTTCCCAATGTCCAGTTTATACATATTTGGCCCCTGACTTTAACATTCTGCTATCTAACCATCTCCATGAGTTTAAAGGTCTATATCTGACTCAACATTCATACTAACTTGCAACACACTTTTAAGAGTATCTTCTTAGATCTATAACACCCTCTTGATTTCTAAACAACTCGAAATTTAACTATGAGACTCTAGCTGTCTATTCTATTCTTCAACCACCTCAGAGACCTGAGAGGGATAAATATATCTGCTTATATAGGAAGTGCAGGGCCTGCAGCTTCCAAAACTAAGAAAGGACATACCAATGACTGCCTGGACAGTTCCCATTTTCTCTCCATACATTCCAGCATCAGTCTTCAGCCTTTGGGTCCTGTTTCTCTGACAGACATTTGTTGTAGAGCAGGGATTATGAAGGACTTACCTACCCTGTCTTGGCAGAGTTAGGCTGTCGACTTCCCTGCTACCAAGTTTTGTCCTTTTTGGACAGCAGTCTGTCTGCAGTTGGAGCAAGGGGTTTTTTCATGCCAAGAGATAGGCTTGCCACTAATTCAACCATCTCACACTGGAGATTCTTCGATGCTTATCTTCTACTTGGAGTAGAATAGGGGGTGCTGTCAGGAGCTGATATGTCTCGATATAAAAAAAAAGAAAATCTTAATTTAAGATAACATCTTTGAATGCCATATAGCCCCAGGGACTTCGAGACTTGTGTCTTACATTGAATTTATAAGTATTCTTTTCTGGATATTTTTTAATGTTGGAGACTATTTCATGCAACATATTCTAATTTTTGAATAACAGCTTGCAGCTAAAGGAAATGTGTGAGCATGAGAGAATAACATCACTTGTCAAACAGCACATCCCTGACTCCAAATTGTCAGCAGAAAGTGAAGGAAAGCTGAATTACATATTACCCCTAGAAACAACAAATAAATTTCCAGGTAATTCATTATCTGTGGCTATAAAGTGAAATCTACAATAATAATGAGTAACATGTAGCATCAGGTTGATATGTATGAAGTATAATACTAAGTGTTTGAAATGAAGCATCACTCAGAATAATAATAATAATAATAATAATAATAATAATAGCTTGATAGACACAGGAACCAAAGCAGAGAGTGAAGCTACTTAGCAAAAGTCACTGTTGTAAAGGTGAATTCTGCCTCCAACTCCATCCCCTTAGAAGAGATGATTCATTAAATGCTTTGGTCATTGTTTCAAATGCTAGAACCTTTTTGTGTTTCCAGAACTCCTCCCAACTGTGGTGCTAAATGCAGGATCACAGTAGCCGTGTCTTGCTAATACTGCATAAACTGGCTCTTATTGTTGCTTTCATTTTTGAAGACTGAGTTGTATGTATCTTATCAAACAACAGAGAATGACAGACAGCTTGCCATGGGTAAGAAAAATAGAAGAACAAAGCAAATAAGTAATGACAAAAAGTGGGAGTTTAATTGGAACCTTCAAGGAATCTGTCTGCAAGTGTATGAGAAAGCACCTGAGCCATAACTATATATACCGACAGCCGACAGGGCTAGAGATGATCGCACAGCTAGTGCAACATCCACATGGTTTGTAAATATTCAGAAATAATGAAATGCTAGAGAGATTACATCATAATGCCCGATGACTTCTAAGTAAGTCTCTTGTTTGCTTTTCATAGTCTTTCAATATCCTTAATTTATTGTGGCATCAGGCTAGAGCACGTAACTCTGTAACATAGTGATTTAAAATTTTTGGCCTCACTTAATGGCTACTTGCTACTAGTTATTATTTCAAAGCCTTTGCTGTGTAAGCTGTCTCTCCAGCTGTAGTTCCATCCATTTTCCTGAAATTTTCATAATTTTATTTTTCTTGATGGCTGAAAGGAAAGAACTCCATTGTGCGCATGCACCACATTTTCATTATCAATTCATCAGCTGATGGACGGCTAGGTTTATTCCATTTCCTATCTATTGTGCTTAGAGTGGCAATGAACATGGATGTGCAGGTATCTCTGTAGTGGGATATAGAAGCCTTTGAGTATTTGCCCAGTGGTGTTGTAGCTGGGTCATTTTGTAGTTCTGTTTTCTTTGTTTGTTTGGTTGGTTGGTTGGCTGGTTTTGGTTTTGGTTTCTTTTTTGTTGCTGTGGGATTTTTTTGGTTATTATTTTAACTTTTTGAGAAGTCTTTACATTGATTTCCATAGTTGCTGAACCAATTTATACTCTCATCAGCAATGAATAGGAGAGTAGCCTTCCCCATATCCTCACCAGCATTTCTTGTTACTTGTTTTTTATGATCTCCTTTCTGACTGGATAAGGTGGAATGACAAAGTAGTTTGTATTTTCCTGATGGCCACATTTTAAAAAGCGTTCATTAGATCTTTATAGGGATCTTGAGAGATGTCCAGACCTGGGGATTGAGAACTATGGTGTTTCCATAACAACACTGAGTGAGGTGTTCCTGAAACTGGAAGGAACGTCAGCGATCGACCAGTCAGGTAGGTGAATGCTGTGTCCATTTGAAAACACTCCATTTCAATAGTCATGATGTCTTCGGTTTTTGTTCTTTGGAAATCTGTATAAATGAGGAAATCTATTGCCATCAGTTGCTATCTGTACCATAAATGTGCCTTGCCTGGGCTGTTCAATTTTATCCCAGCCATGATTGACAAGAACTTACCAAATTTATATGTATCCTAGATTCTCTATCCTGTGTCCATCAGAATTATTTCTCTGAAACTTCTATTAAAAATACATTTAAACTCTGGAAATGTGTTACATGATACATAGGAATAAATTTATTTTTAAAATATTTAATTTTTAAGTATGTGTATGTGTGAGTGTGTGTGTCTCTGTGTCTCTACAGAGGCCACAGGCATTAGATTCCATGGGTCTGGAGTTTTAGGCAGTTCTGAGTCACCAACATAGAGGCTGAAAAATCAAAATTAGGACCTCTGGAAAAGTAGTATCCACTCTTAACCACTAAGCTATCTCTCCTGTTTCAATACAAATAAATTTCTAGTAGAGGAAGCTTATGACATTCAAAAGTAAAATCAGTAATGGACATAGTTCTAGAAAAGAAATCATTTTTAAAGATAATTTTCCTTTGAATTTCATAATTAACATCCACCCTTGGATTCATTGAAAGCAAGTTGGAGTCAACATAGCAGAGCAAAGAGAAACTACTTCTCCAGCGAGAAGTCTACTAACTCTTGAGGCTATTTCCTCCCGGCCTTTTCACATCTGTCTGAGCTCAACATGGTTTTGAGTTCCTCCAGAAAAAAAAAAAACGTACATTCCCATGCTAGTTGTCTTTATGAGTACTTGAGTTGGTTACTCCAACACTCACGATCTCTCTTGTTGCTGAGTTTCTTGTGGGCAGACAGGAAAAGAAGCACGCAGTAAGAACACTGTATGTTTCCCTGTCAGAAACCATTGGTCTCACTGATGGTGACCTAAGAGTAGTTACTCATCTCTATTTTCCATTGTCTTTTCTGACATATTCTAGTTCCAGTAATTTATTCAAAGAGGGGCATGTGTCACTGGGGAGTCAATAAGTCTGTTCGCAAAACATTTCTAGCTGAGCCTGGTGGTACACACCTATGACCATATCCCTTAGGAGGAAGCAGGGGCAGGAGCAAGAGCATCGTGAGTTCAAAGCCAACCTGTATTACAAAGCAAAGCCCTTCCTCAAACAGACCCACAGAATTTTCAATCTATTTCTAATATTTCTATTTATAATATTTGTGTAAATTGACTTTGTAACCACAAAAACAACTCTCCCAAAGGAACCTTGTGAGTTCTTTTATTATTGTCATAGTGTTTTAGAGAAACTGTTGAGTTTCATGCATCAATATCATTATCTAGTTATCAACTCATAATTTATGTAATATCAACTGTCCATCTGCTATTTTTCCCTATTGAGAAGTTAAGCATCAACTGCCCTGAAACAAGCGTATAATGCATGATTTAGAATGTTTTCACTATCCAATAAGCTGCTTTGTGGCCTCCACAAGTATCACCCCAAGCAACCTACACTTTTCTTATCTTTAAGCAACCTACACTTTTCTCTGCCCTGTGACTTAATACAAATGGGAAAATACTCCTTTAATTCTTGTAGGTCAGCTCTGCTGTTATATGTATGAGAATACAAGCATTCTTTGTGCAGTTATATTCCACAGTTTTCAAATAGTTTCAAATGTTGCACTATTATATTCCACAATTTTCTTTTTGAAAAACATCATTTGAAATAGTTTCTACTGTCTAGGTTGCTTTGATACATTTTTCTCTTATCTTAGAATTTCTGTTTTTCTTTTTTTTAAATCTCAGGATCAAAAAATTCTCTCAAAGAAAAATGTAACCCCTTATTAGAGATTGCTTGCTTTTGTTTTGTAGATAACAGCATGTCAGACGAAGTACAAGCTGGAGGGACAAGGGGCACAGGGAGGCTTGCTGATATGGAACAACTTGTCTCTTTACTTAATGAGATGAATAAGAGAAAGGATGGCATGGCTCTGTGGTGGCAGCAGGTCTGTGCAGTAGCCAGGCTTCGCTTCTTGAAGTTAAAGCACGAGAGAAAGTCTGTCTTTATTCTGTGAGTACGACTTTATCGTAGCATTTTCCAATTGTTGCATTAAAGCATGCCTAATTAGAAAAACCGAAAAATGAGAAAAATAAATTCCGAAGCAGGTCCATTCATGTTATTTCTGTTAACAGTCTTGGCTTTTACCCATTAATATATTAATGCACTGAATGAAAAATCTCTCAGATAGTATGAAGCACAGAGTCTTTCTTCATTATTTTTTTTACTCCTTCAAAGTCTCCATAGTAGAAACAATGCATGCCTTAGAACTTAATGTTGTAGATGTGTGTGTCTCCTGACTCATAGAATTCTCTGGACTGTAATATGTATGTAAGGTTGATATATATTTAAGTTTTCTTTCTCTGTGGCTCTTACGTGTAGGCTGCCCCTTCTCATTACCTGCCAAATATGTATTTTTAGGAGTTGGACATAAAAGACATCAATTGACTCTCAAGGAATTTGTCTCACGACATTAGTGTCTTGTGGCCATCTCAGAGCCAATCAGATTGTCAATCAGTTCACACATGGAGCCAGGACATGTAGAAGACTCCCAGTCAATCCTTCGTGAATAAGTGACTCAGATTGAGGATATTATCAAGATTAAGACTAAAAGAAAAATCTTTGTAGTTGATTCAGAAATGCTTTGTCAAGTAGACTGGGAGAAGCAAGAACAGAGGGCTGGGTCCCAGCCACAGAGCCCAGCAGGCGAGAAGTTTTGGCGCACCTCATCCTTGGAAAGGAGATAAGGATGAGGTTTGGGCATTAGTACTGCAATCCGGAGATCTGATTTTTAAACTTTTTCGAATGGGGATCAAAGGAGAGAAAAACATAAAAATAAGTGATGTTTTAAGTCTGTGACGCTTAGAAAATTGTGTTGCCCTGAGCCAGACTAGAGATAATGTGTGAGAGAGAAGAGGCGGCGAGTTGTAGTCGTCTATGCATCAGGGAGGACACCACGTTGGAATAGAAGCAGTGGAAAAAAGGCTAGATCTCAACTTATTATTTAAGAAGCCACATTCTAAAATTGCACAGGCTTCCCCATGGTCAGAGAGCAGCACAGGAAGTATATTGAGGGTAAATCCATGGTTATCACTCTCATTTTAAAGACAAGGAACAATATAAGAACTAAGACAAGGAACCATATGTATGAATGTCTATTTTTTAATAATGTCTTGCTTGTACTATATCCATGTCTTTGAAATAATGTCTTGAAGACTGGGAACTGGCTGCAGATCTACAGCGTAAACTTTTTTTCCATATAGGATTTTGATTTTGGTGGTTGGACTTCTGCATATTTTATCAGCAAATGTTCACAAGATAATATATCAAAGTGATTACTGTTGGGAGCTATCTCCTCACATATACTTCCTCACTCCTGGCCAACAGCCACAGGAGCCCCTCACTAACTTACTGATCATCAACAAAACAGGTAAAAATGTTGCTAATATGTAGTTTATGAATATTATCACTATTAAGTGATATAGTGCTTAGAAAAGACATACATGAAAAAAAGATGAATGTGTTTTACACCCAGTTTAGGAAACTCAATCCTAAATAGGAACAATGATGCCAAAAAATAAATGATAAAGGAGATATATATTATATCAGCACACCTTGAAATCAAGAAGGTTTATATAAAATATTGTGGAAATTTAATGTCACAATGATCATAAAGGGACATTTGAGAAGTTGGATAGAATAGGATTTTGGTAAGAATATTTTACAAGTTCGAAAACATTTTAATTATATGATCACTGTGGTAACCATTAGCATAAGGCAAAATATTGTTTAATTGTAGAAAATTCTATTCTAAAAGTCATGGGATGTTAACAAAAGTTTTTAATTCTCAGAGTTATTTTTTAACTAGAAGCAATCATAAGTACGTGAGAATTATTGCGATTATTGACCCATATTTAGAAAGTCTAAACCATATTTAGAAAGAACATTAGAAGACTCAGCAAGAAGATCCAGTGGATAAGGCACTTGCTGAGCAAGCATATGGACAGAGTTCAGAATCCCAGAGTCCACATAAAAGTTTGTGAGGTGTACCTGACTTCCCTTCATGCTGCACCTGAACTGTAAGCTGAAGTAAACACCCCCACACACACCCCCCATGTGCAAATCACTTTTGGCCATGGCACTTTATCACAGCAATAGAAAAGTAACTAAGACATCATGCCCCATTGGATGGCTCATACCAGTGCTCACATAGGTGACACTAACTGGACTCATTTAGATTATAAAGAAACAAAGTCAGGAAGCTGGTGAAGGGGCCAAGGTAGGTGTATCTGAGAGGAGTTAGGGGAAGCAGTGTAGAGTTGGTAATAGGACCAAAATAGATTCTATGCATATTTGAAATTCTCAAAGAACTGATAAAAATATGGTCTTAAATAAAAGTTTGTCAGATATGGACACCAGACCTCAAGAGGCAGAGATAGTGGGTACCCAGATCAAACTGGCCAGAGAGACTAAGTTGGTGAGCTCTGGCCCAAGTGAGAGACCCTGCTTCAATATATACAGTGAAGAGTGATCTAAGAAGATACCTGACATCAAACTGTGGCACCCAAATGCATCTGCACACATGTGTTCCTACACATATGCTAACATGCATGCATATATATATATATATAGCAAAAAGGGAACAAAAGATGTTTGTTCAGAAAAGTGTGGAGAATTCAAATACATACTTTTGCATGCTGTAACAGGAAAATGACTGTGAATAGTCATTTTGATACGCAGTCTTGTTGAATTCCCTTGGTTTATAATGCCATTTACATTTCACTGTCTATTAGGAGCAAAGATCGATGACTTCATACATTCATTGGAGCAACAGAACATAGCTTTGGAGGTTGATGCCCTGGGGACTAGAAATGGCATAGAAGAGACTCTGTACAATGGAGCTATCATACTATCAGGTGGTGAGAAGGTACATGCATCCCCAGTTAGTGACTGGGAAGGGAGCCATAGCTATTATAGGGCAATTTAATTAAAAATGCAGTCTGAGACATTATATACAAATAACATATATGTGTATATATTTTGTATTTGAACAGAGAATTTGGGCTATGTTTGTGCCATTTACACCTCAAATTTACTTAATGCATAAGATTTCTACTTTCATTAATTATTCAGAGAACTTTGTTGATGAGTTTAATAATAGTAATGTTACATTCACTCCCAGATCAATACATAGTTATTACCTGAGTTTGATTCTTGGAATCCACATGGTGGAAAGACAGAACTGACTCCTGAAAGTCATCCTCTGACCTCCACACATGTACAGTGAACATATATGCACATGCACAGTTGTAGACACACACGTATATTAATAAATAAATGTAAAAAGTTAAAAACAATATAATTTCTACTTGTGATTTGGAGCTTTAGGCCAGAGATCTCAAATATAATCCCCAAATTAGATAAGTGTAAAAATTGGCTAATAAGTTATCTAACAGTATTTATTGTTAATTGGTATGGCACTGTTCATCTTTAAGCTGCCATTATAAAAGAACACACAGACACCATGTGGATTTTAACAAGCCTTGTCCTGAATTGAGCAATCCTAGCCCATCTAAGCTAGCTCTTAATTCTATTACCCAAATATGACCCCATTTATACATACATCCCCTTGGACTGCCATTCTCCACGCAATGCCGATGTTCCTGGCCATGTGGAATGAGGTTCCTTTTTCTAACCGATGGTGTGCATCCTCTTTCCTGATGCTCCTGGCTGGAATTCCTTCTTCTTCCTGCTGCTAGCTGAAATGCTTTAATCCTCTGTCTAAAGTGCAGGCTTCCTGTTCTAATCTCAGGAAGTCCCACCTTTCTCTGTCTTTGCCCAATCTCAGGCTTTAGCCATTTTATTTAACCAATCAGAGTCAATGAAATTAACAGACAGCAAGCAGAACCAATTAATTAACATTTAGAATGCTTAACACTTCCCCAACAGATAAGTCTATAAATGTTACATAGTTTTTCTTTGAGGAGATGTGAAGAAAGCCAAAGCTATTATTCTATACAAGTCTAGATTAGTGAGCCAGTTTATTGGGTGGTCCTACAGTAGTTATAGGTGAATTTGGCATCTAATTTTATTGTATCAATAGCAAGGTCACTCCAGTGTTGATGGCAATTCCCAAAAGATGCATCACTGCAATTCACTGTACAGCTTGTAGACATCGAGGAACTTAACTATTAATAGACATCTAGAGCCTATTCTTTAGCCTCAAGAAGGGGACACATAGGCCTTGTAACTTCATGACCTTCTTGATTCTTATCAATCTCACTTCCCCATCCAGTAGGGAATGTTTCAATTCCAAGGAAATGGATACATGACAGTAGTCATAATTACTTTGTCCTATTAAGGTTTGTTTTAAATTTTTCTTATGTTCTATCAATTAATTAAGGTATTGAAATATTGCAGCATTGATTTGTTTCTCTTCAAGAAAATAGGAATTGAAAAACCACTAGTTTATCTGCCACATTCCAAAGAATACACTTTCCTTTCAGTATTTGAAAAGAGTGTTTGCATATTTTGCACACTGGTTTTATGTTTTCTCTTTCCAGATTGATAATATTTTTTGTTTCATTTTAGAACTACAACTTTACATTAGCATGCAATGCCAAGAGACTGAATTGTTTTCCGGTTCTGTTGGATATTGTGAGCAATGGTCTACTTGGACTGCGCACACCATCAGCGCGCATTCAAACTGACCGCAGCACATATCTTGAGGTAGGTATGTTGTTGTAGATTCTACTGTTGTAAAAAAAATTAGGTAAGTTGCATTGAGTACCATTTGTATAAATAATTAGTTAAATTGTTTAACAGTATTTATATTATTATTAATTGGTTTGGCAGTTGTTAATCTTTAAGGAGCCATTATGAGTACACACAGATACCATGTGGATTTTAACAAGCCTTGGCCTGGGTTGTTCAATCCTAACCCATCTAAGCTAGCTCATAATTCTATTACCCAAATATGACCCCATATATACATACATCCCTTTGGACTGTCATTCTCCACACTATGCCGATATTCCTGGCCATGTGGAATGAGGTTCCTTTTTCTAATCCATGGTGTGCATCCTCTTTCCTGCTGCTCCTGGCTGGAATGCATTAATTCTCTGTCTAAAGTTCAGGCTTCCTGTTCTAATCTCAGGAAGTCCCACCTTTCTCTGTCTTTGCCCAATCTCAGGCCTCAGCATTTATTTAACCAATCAGAGTCAATTAGGTAACAGACAGCAAAAAGGACCAATTAATATTTAGAATGCTTAACACTACCCCATCATACTATATCTGGAGTTTTCCAGGTTGTTCCATTCAGAATGATCTCAAGGATGTTGATAGAGATTGCATTAGATTAGCACTTGGATCTATGTTAGCATATATTTATATTAATTTGATATACAGTATGTTACAGGATATCATATATGACTATGCATATTCAGTTGAACTGTTGCCTGTAAGCACTACCTGATAAATTAGGAACGAGAATCCAAGCATGCTTACTCATACCTATAATCCTAGCACTTGTGAGGTTAAGGCAGGAATATTATGAGCTCAAGGCTAACCTCTGTTGCATAATAACACTATGTTTAAGAAATCAAAAGAATAAGAAGGAGGAAGGAAAGGAGGAGGTGGGAAAAAACAACTAGGATGGCCAGGAATATCGGCATAGTGTGGAGAATGACAGTCCAAAGGGATGTATGTATATATGGGGTCATATTTGGGTAATAGAATTATGAGCTAGCTTAGATGGGTTAGGATTGAACAACCCAGGCCAAGGCTTGTTAAAATCCACATGGTATCTGTGTGTACTCATAATGGCTCCTTAATTTGTAATTCTTGAATATTAAATCACTTGCATTGGTTTAAGCTGAAAATATATCACAATAGTTATTGAAAGGCTAAAACTATTGGTTATCTTTGAGTGTCAGCCTAAATTTTAGAATTTTACAATCATAACAATGCCTTGTTCTCAATATCACTTTCCACTTTCAAAATCATGTTATGTAACTGCTTTCAACTGTTTACTTATAAAATTGGATATATAAGCAAAATCTACATTGAAAATCGAGTTAGGATGTAAGGAGGTGGAAATCTCAAGACAAGCCCAAGGCAATATTTTTAGGTAATGGTGTTTTGAGCAATGTAATCTAGACAATGATTTTCAACTTTTCCCTTGAAGTTCCCTGTACCATTCCACTCCTAGGATGACAACCACAAGAGATTTGATCATATGGCTTATTTCTTCTCGTGGATCCTTCTGATGGCCTGTGTTCCT
Organism: Lophiomys imhausi; assembly: GCA_907164525.1. NCBI lineage: Eukaryota > Metazoa > Chordata > Mammalia > Rodentia > Muridae > Lophiomys > Lophiomys imhausi. Next base: position 1,721,337 of record CAJQZJ010033741.1, on the reverse strand, counting down.
CCTTATATTTCCATGACCAGCATTGATGACTATAAGGTAGTAGAAAACAATTGAAAATTTTGGTTGATTTAAACAGTTGGAAGTTGTGTATAATGTGGTTGAAGGACTTTCCTTTAGTATGGTGTGTGTGTCTATACACTGAGCTGTTGATTCATACACAGTTGCATATGATAGAACTAGAAAGCTTACTTTTTATTTATTTATTCTTATTTATCTATTCCTTTATTAAATAAAGGAAGGGCAAAGGAAGGGGGAGGTAGGGGGAGGTGGAAAGAGAAAGACAAAGGAAACTGAGAGATAGATTAAAAACCTTAGTTTGTTTCCTTCTGAATAATGGAGGCATTGTGATGGGACTTGACCCCCTAAAACTTAATCTTTTCAGTGGAAGACTGGGTGAGATTCCTTAGAAAAAGAAACAATAAATTTGAGTTGTACATCACACATTTCTTCTTGGAACTAGTTCATGGAACACAGGCAGATCTCAAGCAGTACATAAAGACCTTATTAAACTAAAGGAAAAACTTGGAGTCCAAAAAAGTTAAAGTGGCTGGTATAAGTGTTCTGTCAAAGAAGAAATTGCATACAGCAAGGACTGTAGAACTCTACACAAGGATGGCTTAGAATCTGTTGCTAATACTGGGCTATGTATGCAGAGAGTAGAATTTCATGATGTCAAGGATGTACAGATCTGTGTAAGATGATAAACTTCAGGCTGGAAATGCCTATTTCCAATCATCAGTTGCAGGGATTCAGCAGAGGATTCAACATTTCAGCAAGACTTAATCAACTGAGAACAGTCTCAGAAATGACAAGGAAAACAAAAGAAGTAGCATTAAAAAAAAAAAGAAAATGTTAACATGACCAAGGGTTTAAACTAAAAGAATGAGCATGTTAAGGAAAGAAATGGAGGAAAATTGTAAAAAAAAAAAAAAAAAAAAAAAAAAAGTCAAGTGGAATGCCTATGAATAGCTAACTTCTGTGTGAAAAATAATGAATGAATGTGACTTTTAGAACAAACACACAGGTAAAAAAAGAATGAACCAGAGGACAACAGCAATAGACACTTCAACTGAAACACAGAAAGGTAAAATTAGTCTGAAAAAAATAATCTGAGCTTTAATGATTCATGGTACAGTATTAACAGATCCATCATACATCCAGTTAGATTATCCACAGCAGAAGAAATCGAAATGACAGAAAATACACTTGGGAAAAAACTTTCAAAATTTATATCACTTGGTAAAATTTTTAATATAAAATTTAGTGCACTATATATTTGGAACATAAAATAACTACACATAGTCGATATATATTACTATGAAGTATATTAATGACTTTCAATGAGAAACTACAAAGCTACCTAAAAGTGTCATGCAGTATGCAAATATTTACAGTGTTTTAATCACTCACTTTCCTTCAGAATAAACCCGTGAAACAATTTTACACAGAAAAATGACTTCCTTTTTTGTGCAAGAGATGAATTGTTTTACGTCTGAAAGTTAATACTTAGATGGGGTTTCCTTATAGGTCATAAAGTCAATGTTTGACTGACTGTACTATTGGTCTGTCAGTAACTTGGATGATTTATTTTTATTAACTACAGTGCCACATTAAGATAAATTATTTTTATTAGTAACAACCACACATTTTGATAGAAAAGCTTTGAAATGATCCATGTCCCTTAGTCTGTGTAGTGTTTAACCACTAATGATAAACATCTTGTTTGGTCATTTTCTATATACGTCACATTTTTATAAAAATAATACACAACTGGTGATTGCACTTTTTTATCAGAACAGAGCTCAGTTCCAGCTGTGGATTTCAGGCCTCTGTCCATCTGCATATTGGTTCGGGCAGGCTCTGTTTGAGGTTCCAACCTACTGCGCACTCATTTTATCTATTTTTGTTGCGTTGTATGCCTCAGTCCCTAGAGAGGGTATGTTCACAGCTGGAGACCTGTTTATCCAGGTAAGTGACAATATTCCTAAAACAACTATCAATTAAATGATTCAACCAAAATAAAAATGACAATATCATGTAATATAATCGTTTAGTTTTTAATATTTTCATTTCTTTTATAAGGCTTTCTTAAAGTGTGGTTAAAATACATATGAGGTAAAATTGTTTCCCCTTTCTTTCTTTTCTTTTCTTTTTTTTGTCTTTTCCTTTTTGTTTGTTTGGGTTGTTTTTGTTTTGTTTTTGTTTTGTGTGTGTGCGTGTGTGTGTGTGTGTGTGTGTGTGTGTGTGTGTGTGTGTGTGGACAGGGTCTAGCTCTGTAGTCCTAGTAGTCCTAACTAGCTTTGAAATCATGAAGATCGTCCTAAGTGCTACGATTAAAGATGTGTGCCACCCTATTATCTCCCATTGACTGCTGTGACTGGGACACTGGTTACATATTGTCAAACTTTTTCATCACCCTTCCCTCTCCCCACCAAAAATAAAACAACAAAACCCAACAACTCCATTTAAGTGCCACCAGAAACCGAGTTCCTACCCTGAGAATACAAGCATTCATCTGCCTGACTATCTCTAAGCTGGGGCTGTGGTAGGCCAAGAGCATCCAGAACACACCACAGCATTCCTATCATTTTAAAGTTGTCATGTTGTTGTATGTAAACTTTGCTTGCAGAAAACTGACAAGATGCCTCTCTTTGTTATTTGTGTTTTATGATTCTGCTGAGAAATGAGAATTCCAAGACACCCACCCTACAATTCTCTCTGATATTTAAGACATTATAGATGAAGGGACAGGAGAGTGCTGTTTCATGAGATTAATACATTCAATTTTTTAAAGTATCATGATATTTATTCTCATATTCCTACTGATTTCAGACTCTGTATGTTGGTGGATATGCCATGTCAGTTATTTTTATGATGTATGTGATTTCATTCATTTATCGCAAGGGGAGGAAAAATAGTGGCATATGGTCACTTTGCTTCTATATTGTAAGTATTCTTACTGTTTTCATTTCTGTGGTGAAGTTAAGTACTAATACTTTTAAAAATATTTTGGTTGATGTAAGATAAACCAATTATACTTTATAATACTTCACATGTAGTTTTCTGAGAAAGTTTCACTAGTTCCTTGATACAATTATGAAGATATATATCCATATGTATAACATATATGCTAAAAATTGTCTCTCTGTTTTCATCTCATTTTCTTTAAAGGTAACAGAATTTGTTACAGGATCATAAGATAAACATAGATATTGTTTTAAAATTTCTCTTAGGAAAAAGTATTAACTGAGATGCAAAGGATATGGAATTTTCAGAAGACTATAAATATTGTTAATTTAAGAATCTAAAACTAAACTCTGATTATTGAGAAATTCCTTGCTATGAATCATTGATTAAAATCTTCTTTTTCTAAACTTAGAAGGGGAATATGTGTAACTTATAAGTATTTATTCTAGCTTTAATTTTTTATTGTCTCAATTATATTACTATCTAACAACTACTTGATTTTCTCAGTGTATCAGATATGAGATTGTTGAGGAAGAAAACATGCAGATTGCATAGTCTCTACTTCCAATGAGTTAAATGAGAACTGACCTTCCCCTCCCGTTATTTTGTATTTAAGGTACCAGAGGGCTTGATACACTTCAGCATCAAATGATGCTATTTTTTTTTTACATACTACTCCTGTTTTTACTTTATAAAAATTAATTGCAACAGTTTATGGTCACTTATTTCCACAAGTTAATACAGACACTGACATAGGGCATGTTATCATAAAACCGAATAATGAAAGTTATATATAGATACAAAGATATAGATATAGATAGATATACACACAATTGAATAATAAAAACCATAAAACATATACAAGGCAGAGATTAATTCCTGAAAGTTAGTAAAGTGTAACATTTCCTAATGCTCATATTTTCTAAAGATATGCTTTTCTTCTTTAGAAGAAAAGTCAAATAGGATAAAAACCCAAAAGAAGAGAAAGTTGGGCCTGTCCTATGAAACAGGGGAACCTGATGGACCATGTGCATAGTAGAAATCTGAATATAGGTAGGGGCCTAGTTAAGATGGAAATTAAGGCCAGAATCATGCCTACCCTTACATGACTGCTAACAGATTTGTCCTATAGGTGTCCATGTTTTGTTATGGGAAACCTTAGGAGCTTTTAGAATGGAAATGTAGTCAGGGACGATTTTTGGAAACAGTGCTCTGACATCAGAATGAATTGAAGGAAAACACAGAACTTTCTTGCAATACGAGGGTGGTTTTCCTTCCGACCTCAGACTCCCGGAATAAAGGCTCAGTGAGACTCAGAATATATTCACAAGTACCTAAGCCATACAGTTAGGCTCATTCGCTGACTAGCTAGTAACTTAAAATAACCCATTTGTTCTGGTCTAAGTTCTGACATGCTTCTGAGTACCTGTGCTCAGGTACCATGCACCTCTCCTCCTCACATCTTCTTGGTCTAATTCACCATGCCTCACATTCTCCCAGAACCCACTCTGCCTACCAGACATACCACTTCCTATTCTAACTTTTCCTATAGGCCATGGGTCTTCATTGACAGCTGCTACAGCCATACAATACATAAGGGATTCCTTCCACACTTTCTAGAAGAGCTGTGCCATACTTTAGGAAGGAAAATATGAGGCCATGATGTAAAGTTTACTCCTGTGACATCCATTCTATTGTTTCCAATGCTTCTCAAAGACGTGTTGCATGCCTAAATTTCTCTTATCAATCTGAGAAAAAAAACTATTAAAAATTCTGCTTCTGTTCAATTCAAGACTATTTTTCTTTGATTACTGCCTATAGCTTATTTATTAACTCCCTAGTCAACGTCAAACCAATTTTATTTTTGTTCTTCTGTAATTAAAACTGGACATAGAAACTGTAATCTATGCATCAGATCCTACATTTGTCCAGTTTTGTCAGATTTGCAATATCAAGCCAAATGCTTTTAGCTAAGTCTAGGAAGAAATGTTTGTGATGATGTCAATTTTAACCTGGTTTATGAAAATGGAAATCAGATTAGAATAAATTGAAAATACTTTAAATTTTTGAATATATATATATAGTGTGTGTGTGTATGTGTGTGTGTGTTCACAAGTGAAGGTGCCAGAAAAAAAAAGTGCTGTATTTCTTGAAGCTGAAGTTACATGAAGGTGTGAGCTTCTTGGCATTGGTACAGGGAACTAATCTCAGGTCCTCTGTAAGAGCAATACATGCTCTTAACTGGTCAGCCATCCCATAGCCCCTTGCATTTCGTTTTCCTCTAGGTGTCTCTCTTTTCTACAGCTTTAATGCTTATTGAAGTCTTTCGAGATGCCTCACTGTTTTGTGCCAGTGCCCTAATTCCACCTGCTACACTGGCAGGCTGCACATTACTACAATTTGAGGTAAGAAATGTGCAACAGTTGTGGATAGGAGGCTGATTAGAAAAGCTTTGTCTTGAGTTAGAAAATATGTACTTTGAAGACTGAAAATGTAGAACATTCTTAATTGAAATTATAGAGATTTTGTCTGAGGGGATTCTATAACCAACTTTACCAGATGTGTTCCCTGAAAATTATTATCACTTTGCCCCTTAGAGATTTTAAGCTTCCAATGGAGGATCATAGAGAAGAGTAGGGCGTCACTAGGAGGTGATGGGTGCAGGAGGGGGAAACTGCTGGGAGAAACATGGTCTCCTCTGTTTTGCGGATTCTCTTGGTAGCTGATCCGTAAACATTGAATGCCATCCTGCAGAGAAAGGCTGCATGGCTCCTGGACTATGAGAAGAATAATAGCAACCCCTTGCTACATATTTAACAATTGGTACTTTCTGTGTGCCCATGGGAAAATACTAGACTAATAGAGTTGATCAGTGGCCTGATCACATTTGCATAAAGTTTATAAATTATAAAACTATGTGTTTAATTTTTTTTCTTTTGCAGAATCGTGAATTTTATGAAGAAGTTTTTGTATATCTAGAAAGGGAATATTCCTATTTGCTGTTCCTAGTAGTAAGTATCCCTCTCATTTGAACACTACTGCACACAGAGATACTCTTAAATAAATGGTGCAAGGCTGTTCTCTTGATCACATTTTGGGGGGGGGGGAACAGTTCTGGTGATGAAGCCCAGGACTTGTACTTGTAACGCTCTGTCACTGATCAACATCCCCAGCCATAGTTTGAAAATTAAGATATTTTATATAACTGAGTCCCAGAAAAGTAATATGTTTCTAAGTATAGAGCCATTTAAACAATAAATATCCAGTGACAAACTCAATTGCACCTTCCAATTCTAAAGACAGTAGAGGGTTGGGGATATGACAAACTCAAGGAGTAGGGTATATTTCTGCAGTATCCCCTTAAATGCCAGGTGGACATGGCATCTCTGGAGATTGGTGTTGCCTTAGGGTAGCTGGCTGAGGGGACTGGCGAAACCAGCGAGGTCTGAGTTCAAGTGAGAGCTGCAGCCCCAGTTAATAAGCTGGAGAGTGATTGAGAAAGACACCTGATTTAATCCTCTGTCCTCCACACACAGCCACATATATCATACACTCACTCCAAATAAAGATGCAACCTAAGTGTGAGTGAAGCCTGAACACCTGCAGTGTGTCTGTGCAAAGAAATGTAATTGAATTTGACATGCTTTGTAAGCAAATGAATGGTCATTTCTTGCAATTTTAACCATTCTGTCCCGTATACATCTGTAGAAGGCTGAAAAGTTGCAGTTCACTTCTGATGTTAGCATTTAGTATTTCTAACTGAAAACATCTCTCTTTCTCCTAGCCTTTCCTTCATTTTGCCATCTTCCTATTTATTCTTCGGTGTCTGGAAAGCAAGTTGGGAATGAAAACAATGAGAATGGATCCAGTCTTTAGGTTTGGATAAATCAAATAGTTCTGTGTTCTTTATTGAATTAATTTGTATAAATGCAACATACAGATTCTCACAGACACCTTGTCCATCAAGGTTATAATGAAGAGACAACTATGGAAAAAATACACAATGATCAGAATATGGGTTCTAGGTCTTAAAGATGATTGTGGCACCATGGTCAACACAACTCTAACACACCAGAAGCACAGAAAACCCAGGGCTTCATCTATCACTGTGTCCAAGGGAGGCCCAAGCATCATCACATGCAACAAACTTAATTTGAATGACAATTTCTTTGTGCCCTAGAGAGCTGAAGGAACACAATCAATCCAGAAAGGACCACAGAGTTAAAAGAGGAGTATGACAGCCACAATAACTCTCCCTCTGAAGGAATGATAAGCCTAGCCAGTATGTCATGAGCATTTCCTATCAACCCATAATAGAAAAAAGAAATGGGATCCGTTATCCATGGAGCTTGAAAGAAAGTATGCTCTATTCAAGACTCAAGAGCACAACCAAAAGCATATTAGTCCTTTTTACTATTTATTTTGAGAATCACCACTTGTATACAAGAGAGGGATGGCTGAATGGACAAAGGCACCTGCCATCAAGACTGATGGCCTGAGTTCAATCCCCAGGGTCATCATTGTGGAAGAAGAGAACAAACTCTTGAAAGTTGTTCTTTATAACCCCCCAATAAACAAATAAATAAATAAATGTAAAAACAAAACAAAACAAAAAACTCACAAAAAGAGTTTTTGCTTGTCTGGGTCTTTCCAGTCTTGTCACTTCGAATCTCAGGTCTCAAAGCCCTTCTGTTCTCGCTAAATAAGAATGGTTGGTCAGCCTGCTCCCACACTAGTGCCATCTTTGTTTTATAACGTTGGATAGAAGAACCAAGCTTTGACATATCACCCATGACCACAATGAGGAAGGGAGGAAGGGAAGAGAGCCCAAAGTAATTATCTTATCCTAAAAGTGTGAGCTGGAACAGAGAGGCAAAGAAGACACATCCTAAAGAAGGGGCTATGCCTGTTCACATAGCTAGAACTGATTCTGAGCATTCTGGTCCACCACTCTGAAAAGAGTTTTGACAATGTCCATAATTTGTACTTATTTTATTCCCAGAGTACTTATTCCATAAAATGTGATATTAAATTTGTTTGCCAAATTATGAATATGAAGATGTCCACTGAGGTTAAAAAAACAATGTCTCCATAATAAAGAGAATTGATGATTCCCAAGAAGCAATGACTGCATTACTTGGTGATTCTTTGATCAATAATTGTTGAAGTGGGAGGGAAATGGATTTGCTGACAAAAGACAGATGTTATAAAGATGTATTGTTCATCCAGTCTACTCCAATATAAAATGTGGAGAACAAAATCGGTCTTGATATAGTCATGGACCCCAAGGATCTGTTATTAATGGACTGCTTTGTCTATAGAATTTCTTCAAGAAATTATCGAGTACTTAACAATCCAGAAGAACCAGAAGGGGAAGATGAGGATGTGAGTCTGGAAAGAGTGCAGACAGCAAACACTTTGACTTCAGGGGACTTCCAGGAGGTAAACACTGGAAAACAATTTGCAACAGAAATGGCTTCTCTCTTTCAGTTAGGGCATGTGTTCAAGAGTTCGGCTTTAAAATAAGGAACACCTTCAACTGTTTCACATGTACTCTTGAAAGAAACAAGCAAATTTTTTTCCTGAATACGTGGTGATAAAGCAATTGTTGATTGACCATTGGCTTGATCTCATCATGCTCAGGGACCAGCAGTCTTGCTCCTCAGTATGTTTGCATGCTTGGTAAAAATATTACCATACCTGGTCTTGCTTGAAAATGTGAAGCACAGAGATCTTCAATCTGACTATTTCATTCATGCCTAGACTTTGTCAAGCCAGTTTCATGAGCTCTGATAACAGACGAGTGCCAGCCGGCTCACAAGAGCTGCCTGATTTGTCTGCTTAAAAGGTGAATGTCTAGAGATAGATGTGAAATATGAATTCAGGCTTTAAATTTTTAGCTAAAACTTTTATTGTTGGAAATAGCCACCACTGTGATGTCTTTTACTGTCCTTTCATGCAGCCATCATTGGAGAATATAAGTTTACCAAGGTTTCTGGGTTCCTCAGATACTATGCAAGTCTATTTAGTGTTCTATAAATAAATACCCCATAGGATGTCCCAGTGGGGTTTATACTTGCATTAGAAGCTTTAACCCTTGGGGGCTCTTTCAAACACTAGCAACTATATTTAACTACTAGATTCCCTTGTCACCATTACATTCTGAATGATTGTGGTACAGTGGAAATTGGGATGTTGTTTTGGTATTCTTATGCTTGTTACTAAAATAATTTAAAATGTGGCTCAAATAGAAACTTAAAGACAATTTTACTATATTAAAAAAATCACTGTTACCTGTTAGTGGGACACTTTCCCTAGTGGAGCTGCCATGTAGGCCCCCAGTGCAAGAGGAAACTCTTAGCTCTCATATGTCTGCTGAACTGAAGAGGGCTGATATGGAGGGCACCCCACACCATAGGAGTAGGTTAAGTGGAGGGTGAGAGGGTGGGTCTGGAAGGGGTGGAGGGAGTAGACTGTGATGGAGATGTAACTTAAAGTAATAAATAAACTTTAAAAAAATCACAGCAGATGTGAGGAAAGGGGGAATGGAGGGATGAAGGAAAAACTCATGCCATTTTAAGTTTGCATGAAGATCAGATACATGGTGGATTAGCAGCCATATTGCAGGGAAGGAGGCTTTAGAGAAAGAACAAATAAATCCAACATGTTGGGAGGAAAGCCCAAAGTGTTAAGTTAAGAAACTCATGCTTAGAAAAAAGATAGAAAGAAGAAAAGGAGAAGTTACCCATTTCTGAACAATTCAGAAAACGTAGCAGGTTTAAGACCCCCACACAGCTGCAGCCAGTAAGCTACTGCAGTAGGGGTAAGGATTTTGGGGGATATCAGAGGGGGTATAGCATCTCATTAGAGAACTAATTGTTACACCTATCTCTTTAGCATGGCTTAAGATGAACCCAGCTTCCCAGGGGTGAGCCCTTGGCCAAGTAAAAGACCTAGCCCATCTGGAATGTTGAGAGATTCTGTTCTCTTGACCACAATATTTTTTACCCTAATGATTGTTCCCAAACTGATGCAAACACTTGCCACCTGCAGAACAATATTCAAGATGTTCTGCAGCATATAGCACAGAAAGGTAAATAATGAGAATTTTAAATCAAACGGTAGATGGCAGAATTTATTATACTTGTTTCTGTTTTACTTTAGTTTTTGGAGTAGATTTTTTTTCCTTCAATGAACTGAAGAAAGCTAGAAAGGTATGAAATCAAGGCTCTCTGAAGGCTTACAATTCATCCAGAGTTGAAAAACAATAATACAATTATATTATCTTGAAGCATTATTAATTTCTAAATTAATGGGTTTTGGGGTAAAATTTACCATCAAAAATGTTTTAAAATATTACTAAGTTTGTGTAAAGAAAGTTCTGGGGACTCAATTTATTGGACATCAATGAGATTACATAGATTTTAGCTGCATTAAGAATGACTAGAAACACCAAGGCCAAGCCACGTTGATTTTGAGATGCTACATGTAAATCTATGCTCATAACAATCATTCATTGGCATGACGTGTTTGCAGAAGCCAGCCATCATTGCCAGCTGTCTCCGAAAGGAGTACAAGGGAAAGAAGAAATGCTTTGTTTTTAAGAGCAAGAAGAAGATAGCAACAAGAAATATCTCTTTCTGTGTTCGAAAAGGTTAGACATGGCTTCTGACTCAGGAATATCCTCCTCAGTTTAGAGCCCCTGTCCTTCAATGTCTTCATGCTCAGAATTTGTGCTCTGTCTTCTTTTCATAGTAGAGAAACATTGGCTGTTTCATGTTTGATGGAAACAATTTTCAGTGTCATCAGGGCCATTGCCCAACCCTATACCATCACATTGTTTTTCTTTAATTAACACATACTAATTGTACAAGTTAATGGGATTCACTCTGATATTTCCATGCATAAAAATGTGGTATACTGATCATATCCAGCCACCCAATTTCTCCCTGGCCCTCTACTCCACTCTTTGCCCACCATCTGTCTGGTATCTAGTAGCCCTTCTTCAGCTTTCACATCATCTTTCGTTTGTTTGTTTGTTTAATTTTTCACTGTCTTCAGTTTCTCTCTCCACTATTCTGTAATTTTCATTATGAAATTTTTTTCACCCACTTAATTAGATTTATTGCTATATATCTTACTTTGTGTACCTGTTGGGAACGTGTTTCTTTCTCAATGTGTTCATATTGATGTATATTGATGCTACCTGGGGCTGGAGAGATGGTTCAGTTGTTAAGATGAGTTGTTTTTGCAGAGGACCTGCCTGCATTTGGTTACCAGTACCCACATGGTAGCTCATAACCATCAGAAATTCCAGTTCTGGGGGAATCTGACACTCTCTTCTGACTCTGATGGCACCTGGCACTCATGTGATTCACAGGCATAAGTGCCAACAAAACACTCATACAAATAAAATAAAATAAATTTAAAGTGAAAAGAGAACATACCTATTTTGTATGCTGGTTTTCTCTTGCTGCTCTCATCTTCCTGTGGAATTTCTAAAGATGTTCTATGTATAGAGACATATTGTTGGCTAACAGGCATGGTTTGGTTGCCTACTTTTTTGTCCATAGGCTTTTTATGTCTTGTATAATTGCTGCGGCTGAAATTTTAGTACTATATGAAATAAGAGTGATAAAGTGGATACCCAATCCTTTTCTTGATATTAGAGCCAGGTTTTAGTTTTCTCCATGAAAAAATGATGTTTACTGCAGGTTGCCTGAGCATGAAACATTTAAAGATTTATTTTGTTTTAAATTATGTGTGTACTGTATGTTTGTGTCAGGGCATGAACACTTGTGAGAGCTGATCCTTCCAGATCTAGAGTGAGCCTCACAGCCCTTCAGGGTGGAGTTTAAGAGGTTATGAGATGCCTGCTGTGGGTCCTAAGGTCTATGCGTAAGTCCTGTAAATGAGCAGTACTTTCCCTCAAATGCTGAGCCGTCTCTCCAGCCTCCATGATCCCTGTTTGCCTATTTTGTTCAAGTCCTTTCACAAAACATGACAACTAAAGAAATAAAATTTAAGGCACATCACATGGCACTTATCATACAGTGAGGGATGTAATAGGCACCATCACTACTAATGTGTATTTTTTTCCCTCAGGTGAGGTTGTAGGATTATTGGGACACAATGGAGCTGGTAAAAGCACATCCATTAAGATGATAACTGGAGAAACAAAACCAAGTGCTGGACAGGTAGGTAGATGAGAGGTAGTATTGTATCCAACAATACTCAGATGACAACTTGAAAAATGTTATTACTCAAAGTTTTAAAAATATTATATTGAATTATAAACAAATTCTCACTTTAAGCAACACAGATACTAATCATTCAATGGGATGCTTTTAAGTTTTTTTGATAGTTGTGTATGTTTATGTAATTAATTTGTATTATATTCAGTACCCCTTAGCCTTTCCCATCTTCCCCTCTCACATTGAGACCCTTTTTATTCTTTTTGTGACCCGTTAAATTTCATTAGGATTGCGTGCATTAGCATAGGCTAGGGGTTACTTACCAGGAGCCTGAGCAACTTATCAGTACCTATATGGCTGAGGAAAATGATACTACCTCCAGTAATGTCTAGGACCTCCTGAGTTTCTCCTCCAACAATGATGAAATGTTGACAGGTCCGATCATATATAGATCTTGAGTGGGTAATTGAAGCTGGCATGAATTCATGAGTACAAAACCCTTGCCATAGTCAGAACTCCACCCCGTCCTAATCACTTTTATATTCTTTTTGCTTCTTCTTTTTCAATGTTCCCTGAGCCTTAGAAAGGGTGACTTAGATGTTTAATTTAGGTCTGAGTAATTAAGAATCACTTAGTGTCAGCACAAGTTATGAATCTTATCCCACTGCAAAAAGAAACTTCTTTGGTCAAGCCTGAAATCAGTACTGATCTCTGATTATAAACATAAATTCTTAGAAGGCATCCAAGAATGCTTTGAAACTATCCTTTTCCCATGAGTGTAATAAGCAACGTTATTCATCCTCAGAATAGTAATCATTATGAAAATCTTGACAGATTCTGTTTATTGGACCACAGAATCTATTAATTATAATTTTAAATAACCCTTATAATTTCAGCATGCTACTGCTCAGTCTTAAATAGAAATGTTTAAGCCAAAATTTCTTATTTATGCATCTTCCTGAAGTGCTATTACTAATTCATATCTTGGAACTTATACAGTTGTACTAAAATCTTTCCCTGTGCAAATTCCCTTCTTAGAGCACCAGAGAGTAGAGAGAGGCATGAGTGTGAAGTTGAATTGTTTGCCAACTTGTCACTTATCTAAGAAACAAAATGACTAGGCAAATAAAATTCAGAAATATCCAAGAGAGTCGATTACAGGGAAGGGAGACAATGTCATCCCCTCTTCTCCCATTTGCATAGCAGAACTGCTTTAGGAAGTGTCCTGGAGAAGGCAGAGGGGGTCTGTATAACTATCCTAGAAGAGAGTGTTGTTGGTCAAGCTAGAGAGGGAAATGAGGGACAGAAATGTAACTGTCAAACTTTCCACTGTGTAGGGAGGAAAAATTCATGTTCACAGTAGCTCTGAAGCCTTGGTAGAGAAGAAGCTCAGAAGCAGGTCTCTGTAATGTCTGTGGCATAGCCGATCCTAGCAGGACTCCTCCCTGTAGCTACCTACAGCTTCCCTTCCTTACCTCTCACCACCTAGCTTTAACTACTTCAATGATTTGTCTACTCTATGACTGGAACGTCACTTTGGCTCGTCTTGCAGGTGGTTTCAAGAGCTGCCTCTGTGTCTGTTCTCAATCTCTGTCCCTGTACCCTTCACCCTACTCTGTGCTACTTATTCTGTCCTGTGAGTTTGGCCAAGGATACATCAAACTTCATCCTCTAAAGGACTTTGCTCCTGCTCTTTGGTCTGCCACAAATTTGTTTCTTCTAGCCCTGTCCACAACTACTTTCTTCTTCTCTCATGACATGGCAATTTAGCAGGCAGACAGATTCTTAAATCAAATTTTAGTATTTTCCCAGTTAGTCGCCAATCCAAGGTCCTGGACTGTATTTTCACAATTATTTGATGACCACATTACAGAGTGGAGGCATCATTTGGGCATGCATTCTGCTGACACTGTCCTGGGCTCTGGGCAAGGAGGATCTGGGACATAGAAGGAATGGAAACACAAAGCCACAGCTGGCAGGGTAATGATGTGAATGAAACAAGAAGGAAATCCTGTTCAACACAGCTTAGTCGGTATTGTTTCAGGTTTCTAGAGTCTGACCCTGAGTTGTTTATTTTTAACACTTTAAAGGACAGTACAGCTTTGGAAAAGAGTTTCCTCAAGACAGTTACCACAATAAAGCTTAAGGTGTGAGTACGTCAAAATAAATAAATAAATAAATTGTCATGTTGGACAATTATATAATTATATTAAGGTACTTTATTATAATGTAAAATATTTTGAGATTCAGCCATAATGTTAAGATGTAACAAGTCTGGTATAGTTCATTTATCTTTTTCTTTTAAAATATAATTAGCTAAAGAGAAAGCCTGGCACAACCCTGGGACTCGCTGGCCAGCCTACTTTGCCTACTTGGTGAGTTCCAGACCAGTGAGAGACCCTGTCTCAAAACCCAATGTAGTGTCTGAGGAGAGCGCTGAGTGAGGAAAGGCCTTGCTCTGCAAATGTGGGGACCTAGGTTCAGATCCCCAGGACTCACATAGGAGCCGAGCATGGCAGTAAGCATCAATAATTTCATCATTGGGAAGGAAGAGACAGGTGGATCCCTTGAGCTCACTGGCTAACCAGCCTAGCTGAATCAATGAGCCCAGGTTCAGAGAGAGATCTTGTCTCAAAAAGACAGTTGAAGAGAAACTGAGGAAGTAACCCAACACTGATTGACCTCCACATGCACACACACATACCCACATAAAAACATACATACATTACACCTAAGCACATGTAACACAAACACAAGCAAAGGAAATGTGAACAGTGATTGAGGAATGATAGTCTAGATTGTCCCCTGGCTACCAAATGCATGAGCATGCACACACACACACACACACACACACACACACACAGACAGACATATATACACACAAATATATACATATATATATATACACTCATACATACACACACAGACAGACATACACACAAATATATACATATATATATATACACTCATACATACATGCACACACAGAGACAGACATACACACAAATATATACATATATATATATATATACACTCATACATACACACACACAGACAGACATACACACAAATATATACATATATATACACTCATACATACACACACAGACAGACATACACACACATATATATATATACACTCATACATACATATGTACAAATAAAAATAATTAGAACTGGAGAGATGACTCCTCAGGGGGTAAAATACTTGCCACACAAGCATGAGGACCCCCAAGTCTGTGTACCCAGAACACACATATAGCTGGGTTCTGTAGAGCATAATCCCAATGTTCATACTGCAAAATGGAAGACAGAAAGGAGAATACTTGGAAGCTCACAGGTTAACTAACCCAGGGCACACTATGGCGAGCAACAAGAGACCTTACCTTGTATGCGGTAGAGGGTTAGGGCTGAATCTTGAGGTGATACTTGTATCTACACACACACTGTGGCGTGCATGTGCCCACACTCCCACACACTCAGACAAGCCCACATACACACTAAGTTTAAAATATTAATTGATCTTTAAGAACTTTTAAGTGGCATTACAATTGGACATCTTCATGAGGTACAATGAAGAGGTTTTGATATGCTTACAGTGTGGAATGATTAAATCATATCACATTTGTAGTGCTCGTTCGTTAGTCATTATTTGGTGCAGTGAATAAAAGAGCTCACTCTGCCTGTCAAAATGAAACTACTGATTGGATTAATCTCTTTCCCCTTCCCTTTATGCCCCTTTTTCCAACCTCTTGTGCCCTTCATTCTTCTTTTTTTACACTTTTGAGCCTACTCTTTAATTGCTGAGCCATGTCTCCAGCCCCATCATTCTACTTTCTATTACTGCAATTTCAACTTATTTAAATGGTGTGTGTGCGTATTAGTGGTGTCAGCCAGTGTCTACGTTCTGTGTTTGCTTCACTTCACATCCCACATTTCTATAGTTAGTTTTTTGTCAACCTGACACAGACCTAGACCTACTAGGGAAGAGGGAATCTCAACTGAGGAGTTGTCACCATCAGACTGTACTGTGGGCTCATCTGTGGGGCATTTTCTTGATTGCTAATTGATGTAGAAGGGCCCAGACCATGGAGGACAGTACCACAGTTGGGCACGTGGGTCTGGGCTATAGAAGAAATGTAACTGAGCAAGAGGAAAATAAGCCAGTAAGCAGCAGTCCTCCATGGTTTCTGCTTCAGATCCTGCCTCCAGGTTCCTGTGTTGAGTTCCTGCCTTGACTTCCCTCAAGAATGGACTATGATTTGGAAGTGCAAGCCTAAATAAATCCTTTCCTCCTCAAGTTAGTTGCCTGTGGTCAGAGTTTTCTCACAGCAATAGAAATCAAAGCAAAGTGTATTTTCTAGGTCCATCTGTGTTGTCATAGACAAAAGGGGATCCTCACATCTTTTCTTTAAAGATTTTTTTGTTTATTTTACATTCCAATCCCATCCCCCTCCCTCCCCTCCTACTAGTCCCACCCTCACACCCACTTACCCCATACCCCCACCCACCCAGTACCAACCCACTCTGGCACATCAAATTGAATCAAGACCCTCACAACTTAAAGGCTGAATAGTATTGTGTTGTTTCTATATCATCGTATTTGAAAACCCATTAATCCTGTAACAGATATTTGATTAATTTCATCTTCTCTACTCCAAATAGTACCAAAAGGAACACAGGACTGAAAATGTTATTTTGGTTAGAAAAGAAAAGAAAAAAGAAATGAAGGGAAGGGAAGGGGAGGGGAGGGAGGGAAGAGATGGTGATGTCTTCCTCAACCACCCTCTTTTTTTTGGAGACTGTCTTCCAGTGAATCTGGGTTTACTGATGTGCATAGATCGGCTGGCCATCAAGTCCCAAGGATCTTCCTGTCATTGTCTTCCCAGCTTTGGGATTACATGCGCCCTCCTGCACTTGTAATGTGGTGTTGGGGGTTGGATTTGGATCCTCATGCTTCTGCAGCATGAACTTTCCTGAGCCATTTCTCCAGCCCTTCACCATGGTTTTTACTTGTATTTCTCCATGGATCGATCATTCTTAACATGACAACTTTGCATACACTTGAATTCATGTACTCATTCTCTGAATGAATTCTTCCTCCTTTGACTGAATGCTGTCACAGACCTACTTTGGGGAACAGCACAGAGTTTGACCCCTGACAGTGACCTTTTATCTGTAGGTGCTACTGAAAGGGGAAAGCAGAGGGGACACCCTGGGCTTCCTGGGGTACTGTCCTCAGGAAAACGCTCTGTGGCTCAACTTGACGGTGAGGGAACACCTGGAGATATTTGCTGCTGTGAAGGGAATGAATAAACGTGATGCTGCAGTGGCCATCGCAAGGTACCTGGGGGTCTGCGCCTGCTTGCTCCTATACTCAGGTGGTGGGGAGAAGGCTGGAGGTGGCCGCTTGCACAGTAAATGTGAGAGAGGAGGTCCTATTGCTTAACTAGGTGGGTTAGAGAAAACTTCCAAAGTTGTCTTCACTTTTATTTTAAGGGCTCAGGGGAAATGGTTAGTAGCCAATGGTGAATGATGGAGTGTACTTATCACTTAAATGTAAACTAAACTGCAGAAGTATTTGAACACTGCACTACAGTTTTAAAAAAGGTAGACGCATCTCTCTTGGTTTGGGGGGGGGATCACAACCTTTGTCAGACTAACTCTGTTCAGTATTTCCTAGCATTTCTTGAACTGCCTGCTTGTGCCCCATGTCTCCATCTTGCCTAGGCTCACCGTCCCATCCTCCCATCAACTCTCTTCATTGTGGAGTGGATAGTGATGTTCCACTGTCTCTCTCCAGGTTGGCGGATGCACTCAAGCTGCGGGATCAGCTGAAGTCTCCCGTGAAGACACTGTCAGAGGGAGTGAAGAGAAAGGTATGGGAGGGGCTCAGGAAGTGTAGCTCCAAGCATACCTCAGGGTGGCACACTTCAGGCTGGTGTCACATGGGCTGGTCCTCTTGTTGCAGCTGTGCTTCGTGCTGAGCATCCTGGGGAACCCATCTGTGGTGCTTCTGGATGAGCCATCCACTGGGATGGACCCCGAGGGGCAGCAGCAAATGTGGTGAGGAGATGCTGCCATCAAGGCTGCACCATGGCTGGTGGAGAGTTCATGAATTTTATCAACATTGTTAGACGAGCAAAATAAGTGTGGCCAATGCCATTCATATCCGTAACACTAGTATTTTGGGAGAAAGCATACAAACATTTCCTGATGGTTTACAACCAAGCTCATCAAAGGAAAAAATAAGCTTCGGAAAAGCTCAATCCTTGTTCAGTCTCATAAACAGTTCCTTTCTACTCAGAATGTTTTCTTCTTCTTCTACGTGTTTTCTTATGACAGCCTCTGATGTATCACCACTGTTTCTCTAGAAGCTGACTTGACGAGCTCTTCCTCCATGCCTCCATATTGCTCAGTCTGCATTGGTTGTTTCTCATCTCTGCCTTGTGGAATTTCCTCTCTACTGTGCCCAGAAGAGTCAGAAGTGTTGTTTTTAACAAAACCTCAATTATTTGGTTTTACCAATAAAGACTCAGGAGCCAAATAAATGCTGGTGTGAAAGCCTGCTAGCTCAGAGAGGTAGAGAAACCACCCAGCTGACCTTCCTCCTCAGCCGATGTCCCAGAAGAAACCCCCTTCTCCTTCAAACTGAATGTCCCTCCCTTCTCCTTCCTCTGCATCTCTCTATCCTTCCTCCTGATTTCCTCTTACTCTCTCTGATTTTTTTTCTTAATAATCCTGTGTTCACTTCCTGTCAAGTGGTTGCTGGCTCTGCCTCTTGACATGCCTTTGACTCTATTTAATCCTGTTTACAATATTCAAGCAGATAGTTCTTGGATTAAAGGTGTGTACTAGGGATGAGCCATACCACAACTAGAAAAAAGTTTTCCAGTAAATAACACAGTCTCAGGGTTCAAAGTGTGATCAAATATCCTGCACGCAGGATTACAGTTCCAATCATTACAGTTCTTCTCTTGACGATATAGGCAGGCTATCCAGGCCACCTTTAAAAACACAGAGAGGGGAGCCCTCCTGACCACACATTACATGGCAGAGGCTGAGGCTGTGTGTGACCGTGTGGCCATCATGGTGTCTGGAAGACTGAGGTGGGTGCCTATTTTCGTGCACTCTGTGACTATCAGAGGAAACAAGTTTGCTTTTAAGCAAATCAACATTCCAGGGTGAGAGTTGGAGTTGCCCCTTCCCTAGTTAACTCTGATTTGGGTGTGGTGACAGAGTGGCAATCTGAGCATGCTCACACCCTCGCACATTTGTCTTGTGCTTTTCTAATTCCTATTCATGCTCCAGATGTATTGGATCCATCCAACACCTAAAGAGCAAATTTGGCAAAGAATATCTGCTGGAGATGAAGGTGAAGACCCCAACACAGGTGGAACCCCTCAACACAGAGATTATGAGGCTTTTCCCTCAGGCTGCTCGGCAGGAAAGGTAAACACAGTTTCTGGTGTGTGTGTGTACACACACACACACACACACACACACACACACACTATAGGCCAGAAGTTAATGTCCCTTGCCTTCCATTATCATCCTCTGTGGTATCATTTGAGAAAGTGTCACAGCGGCTTTCACTAAGCCTGAGCTCAGCATTTGGCTACACTGGCTTGTCAGAAAGCTCTGGGGATAAGCCTGTTCTGCCTAGTGCTCTTCTACCTCAACCAGTGCTGGGATTGCAGACACACTTAGCCACACCCAGTTTTTGTAAGCTCTGAGTTTTGAATTTAAGTCCTCATGCTTTCATGCAGGCACTTTTCCAAAAGAGTCATCTCCCCAGCCCACAGTTCGCACTTTTGATCGAGCAAAGTATACCCACTGTCCCCTGGTATTTATTTGGTTTGATAGACACTATGGGTCATGTTTACTCTGTTAAAAAAAAAAAAACCTCAAAGAGATCACTGAACTGTGGGTACTACTAGAAGTATACTAGAGAACAGAGGGCTATTTGTAAATCTGAGGTCACATGTGTGTGACCCAACTATGTGGCAAGTTCTGTCCTGGTCTCAGGTTATCCAATTGTCACCCTGTTCTTTAAAAGTAAGTACCATTTTAAGCAAATCAACACTCATGTGTAAGACTTGGAGTTGCCACTTCCCTACTTAATAGTAAGGAGACTCTGATTTGGGTGTGGTGATGCTGTAGTAACCTGAGCATGCTCACAGGTACCCCTCCACATTTGTCTTGTGCCTTCATAATTCCTACTCCTACTCCAGAGATATTGGATCAACCCAACACCTAAAGAGCAAATTTGTCAAAGAATACCTGCTGATGAATTACTTGGGTATAGACCCAGTATTTGTAGGGATGCACTAGTTGTATTTCATCTTTACTAAGAGAAGCTTCATACAGACACAGTGAGGTCATAATGATAGAGTTGACTCATGACAAAACAAAAGTATAGCTCTTATTTTTATTCCATGTGTGTAAATTCCCTAATTCTATATAAACTATCTCACATGACATGATCAATAAACACTTTTGGTGACATAGAATGTTTTGTAAATGAGAGAAAATAAATCCTTTGCAAGGAAACCAATCTGTTCTGATTTTGCATCGACAATAGGTAGCTACATACATACCTGAGCAACAATTGGTAAACTCTGGGCCCTTCTGAAAAGAATTTGGTTTCATTTCCTGAGGACTTTCATTTTGCCTTCAGAACATGTTTTGCATAAGAAGGGCATTGAGAGTTGAAGGAGGAGGTACCTGAATGTGGACTCTGTACTGAGTAGATGGATTCATAGCCAGTGTGGAAACTCTAGGAAGCTGTGGGGTGGTATAAGGAGCCTGAGTTCCCACTTGAGACTGAATGGGAAACACCAGTCTCAAAATGTTGCTTAGACTGGCCCTACACGAGTACTTCCAAGGGAGCTGAGATATTGAACCAATTCTCATCCTTCCTTCCCTACCTTCCTTCTTGTCAACTGGCCTGCCTCACTGAGATCACTCTTGGAGATTCAATTATCCCAAATAATCTCATTTATGAAAATAACATGGTAGATACCATAGATGTTAACCTGCATGCATAGAGAACAAACTAGCTTTCCTTTCTCCCAAGGTACTCTTCGCTGATGGTCTACAAACTGCCCAGGGAAGATGTGCAACCTTTATCCCAAGCCTTCTTCAAATTGGAGTCAGGTAAGAGACTACTTAGAGATGAGACTCTGAGGACAAATAATTCCAGAATTTAAAAGAGCTCACAATGGTGAGAAATTGAATTGGAACATTCTGTGTTAATTGTGAACATTCAAAGTTCATTTTGAGATATTGAAGCAGAAAACTGAAGAGGTGAGATGCTTCTGTGTGGGTATGTGCATGGCAAGAGTTTTCTTTTTTTCTTTTAATTTATTTTTAACTTCGCACATAGGAAATTACAAAAATAAGGTAAAACTCACTATACTTTGAAGGTTACATTATTTTAGATCTAAAATCTATTTCACTTTAGAGATCGAATTGAAGGTGTACAATTTTAAAGTGAATTGTATTTTATTGGTTCAGGCCAATTATGACCTATAAATTCCTGTGTAAATGTGAATAATCCCATATCCATTGGTGGGCTTCAGAGTAAATTCAAACGCACTGTATTCAAAGTTCCAACAGAGCTTTGTATTGTCCACCCTTTGGCTTTCATTGTCTGCTTGTCTGACTTATCCCAGGAGCTCTGTTTTCACTGCTCAGTGACATCTTCATTTGCCCGTCATCTGCCCTACTAAGGAAGACATAGCTCCCTTCTGTCCCATCGATATCTTTTGTGTCTGCCGGCTACATCCAAAGCTGCCTTGATTTGTCCTCTTTCCATTGTCTAAATTCAGCACCTAAACTTTCTGGGACATGTAATACTTCACAGTACTCCTAAAATTAACATTAATGTCATGATTCCTCTGGAATTTTTTGGTGGCATCTTTCCACTAAAAACCTGTATACCGTTTATCATGACTTGAACTGTCCTTCTGTCTAAATTGGTTAAACAAAGAGTTTTCAATGCCGTGATGACTTGTTAGGTCACCTTTGAGGTTACCTCTGTGTCTTTTTCTCTTTTCCAAATTTTCTTCCCCTCACAACCTGCTTCTGTGTCAAGTTCACTGAATCAATGGTCCCTATTTAGGGAAGAAAATCTTCTAGACATCATTGTGTTCCACGACGCAGATCTTGAAAAACCCTATACCATACAAATGTAACACTGGCTCGTTCCCCTTCAAATCTAAGTAAACATGGTTCATATTTTAGTTGTGTGATGTGCTCATAAAAGGAATGTGTATCAGCTCATTTAACGGTTCCCTGCAATTTGCTACTATGTGTGCCCTGGGATGACTTAGTAAACATACAAGACTTAAAATACAAGCCATCTGACATATGGTTATTCTTATACAGTTAAACAGAGCTTTGGCCTCGAGGAGTACAGCCTCTCACAGTCTACTCTAGAGCAGGTGGGTCAATTTCAGTGACTTTTGTTCACAAAGATTGAATGCATGGTCTTTGGATTCCAAAGAGAGAAGTGTCTTCTGACCTCAGTTTTTTCAAGAACATGGAGTTGTTCTTGGAATGTGTTTCATGCTCCTCCAAGATGTGGCAGATAGGAATGAGTTTACTTCAGATTAGG
This sequence comes from Lophiomys imhausi, assembly GCA_907164525.1. NCBI lineage: Eukaryota > Metazoa > Chordata > Mammalia > Rodentia > Muridae > Lophiomys > Lophiomys imhausi. Next base: position 1,698,555 of record CAJQZJ010033741.1, on the reverse strand, counting down.
CATTAAATGGGTTATTGTTATTTGTTCATGTGCCTCTATGGAAAAATAAGTTTTGCCATGTGCCACATGCAGCTAGTCAACCACATGTACTTTTGCCCTTGTGAGTGTTCACTGACTCTTCTTAACCATCAGAGTATAAATTGTCTGATGCTCTGAATAAAGTTGGCTATTACATATAAAACAAGAAGCAATGTGATCTCTCTCTCTCTCTCTCAGGTCTTCTTGGAGCTGTCCAAGGAGCAGGAACTGGATGGTTTTGAAGAGGAACTTGATCCCTCAGTGAAGTGGAAGCTCCTCCCACAGGAAGAGGCTTAACACTGAAAATTTTAACAATGGATATTTTTCTCCTCTAGTAGCTTAAAGCAATTTTGTCTTCAATGCTACATATCCATTATTGATGAGTAAATCACTTGACCATAGAGATAAGAGGTGCTGGTTACATCATGGGTGTATAGCTCTTATGAATGGGATTAGGATCATAAAAAGAGCCAGGAAACTAGCTCACTCTCTACACATTTTCTTTATATTATCATCATTTTAAAACATATTAATTGTACGCATGAATGAGTTAACTGTGGCACTTCAGTACATGTAGGTATTGTGCATAGAGGGCACCCATCTTCTTTTCTGTCCTTTCTCACCTTCCTTCCCTCAATCCCCTTCGTAGTCCTTTATGCGCTTCTACTTCTCATATTTTATTTTGTGTATTTCCACATATAACAGAAAGTATGTACTTCCTCATTTTCCATCTCACTTATTTTGTTCAACATGGTGCCCTCCATTCCATGTATTTTCCTTCAGATGACAGGGTTTCTTTCTTCATTACAGGTTAATGACACTGCATTGTGTATAAATATTAAGTTTCTTTATACCTTTACTTGCTGATGTGTTTCTAGGATGATTATATATTCATATATTGTGAATAATACCACAATAAACATGAATATACATGCAATTTTTTTTAATGTTGACTCACCTATTTTAGTCATACATGCAAGATTGGAAGAAGTGGATCTTATGATGGATATTTTTGGTTTGGGGAGAATTTTTATTCTGCTTTTCAGAGTGGCTATATTATAAATATATATTTCCACCAGCACTGCATAATTATTGCTTTTTCTCTACATTTCTATCAGCAATGTTTAAAAGTTTAAAAAAAGCTATTCCAACTAAGATGGAATAGATTCTCATTATAGTCTTGATTTTTATCTTCCATAAGACAAGAATTGAATTTTTTTATATATTTATTAGCCACTTGTATTTCCTATTTTGAGGAATGACTATGCAAATTCTTTACTTATTTAATTGGATAACTTATAGGTTGGATATATCTTTTAGTGCTTTATGTATCAAGGATATTAATTTTACAGCAGATGAAGAGCAGGCAAATATTTTCTCCCACTCTGTGGGTTGTCTCTTTCTTTGATGACTGATTACTTTGTAAAAACAAAACAAAGAAACCTGTGCTGGTTAGTTTTTTTGTCAACTTGACACAAACCTAGACACATCTGGGAAGAAGGAATCTTAATTGAGAAAAAATAACTTTATAAAATGGCTTGTATATAACTCTCTGGCATTTACTTGTTTACCAGAGTGATAGAAATTAGTACCAGACTTATGGGATAATGTTGTGACAGAATGGACCATGTTTTGAAGAACATTGTGGGAGGAGTTTAGATATTTCATCTAAACAAATCCATTGATTTTATGGGCTGTTGTGGGAACATGAAAGATAATGCTGAGAGCCAGATAATGGAGGTGTGCTGTCTATTTTTCAGCTGACCTGTGTGGATCATGTCTGCTGAACTTGGGATCTGGGGACCTGAAAGAATGGGATGGACTACAGTCTAATGCTGTAGACAACTTTATTTCAGTTTCACTCATACATGAATGAAACAAAGAAAGCAATGATTTTTAGTATGTGGCTTTTTATTTTTGTTTTACTACTATTTTATTTTATAGTTCTTAATCCTCTATCAACTTTCCACTCTTATTCCTTCTAACCCCCCAACACTAGGTAGGAGAGGGTCAACAGATTCTTTGGGGCAATACCAATCTCAGTCCTAAGGATATCCAGCAGTCTGGCAAACCAGCAACAGCAAACATGGCAGCAGAATGAACCAATGAACATGGTGGAGCAGCAGCAGCAATTTTTTCCTTCTTTAGAACACCCCTTATCCTTCTCTAGGTTCTGGCATTTATACTGCTCTCCAGAGTCCTCAGAATTAAACTTTCTGCAGCTGTCTAAACCATGTCCCTGCTAGAGCATGAGACAATTATAGTTAACAGTTGTGGACAAACTGAAGCAGCCCTCTATCCCACACCTAGGATTATAACAAAAACATTCTCATAACATAACTGTTTTTTTAAGAAACAAAAACTCTTACCGCATTTCCCCCTTTTAGTTCAAAAGTAGCTTTTTAGAAAACAAGCTATATATAATAAGAATCTTATGAGATCTATCAACTAAGAATTAGATTTATAATGTCAAGTCCATTTGTATTTGGCAACCTTGGAGAAAGCACCTATTATCTGTACCTATCTTAGAGTTCTGCACCTAAATTATTTTCTATCCTTACTTGCATTTATCAACCTACAAACATCTTTTTAGAACTAAAACATTTCTTAAATACTAAACAACTAAGCTTAATTGTAGCACTATAACTATTTAGTCTTCAACCCCCTCAGAGACTTGAGAAGGAAGTTAAATTATTACCAAAGTATGTAGTAAGTGTAGAGCAAGCAGTTTCCAAAACTATAATAATGACAGAGATTGCTGGAGACCTGAACAGTAACCCAAGGTTTCTCTGTGTCCTTGGGGCATCCAGTCTTCAGCAGACAGGCCCAGAATATCTGACAGACTTTTCTGTAAAGCAGAAATATTGAAGGACTGGCCTACCTTATCTCTGTAATGTTGGGAATAGACTTTTCAGTATTCTGCTTGTACACAGATTGGACAGAGAGTCTGCTATCAGTAGTCATGATAAGGACAGTTTTTTGTACAGTGGTTATTTTATCACATTTGTTTTTTGGTGCCTATCATCTTTCATTAAGTAGATTGGGAGTGCGGCCAAGAACATATGTGTCTCTCTCTCAGAAAAATCTTTTATTATTAAAACATTTTAAATGCCATATTTTGCAGGTCTCTGAGATTTTTGAAGACCATCTATCTCAGTATATTTAAACAGACAAACATTGCTTGTTTCTAGCTATGCACTATCTTCTTAACTTCAAAACCATATACAAGAGACTAAATATAGCTTATTTCTATAATTAACTAAACTAGTATCTAACAAAACTGTACATTTGACTAACTTTTAATTTGTATTTCTTTAGTTATTCTATACAGTTTTCAATAGTAGCTTTCAATAGGACTGTAACTAAAGGTTGCATTTTTAAATGAGTAGCAAAGACATTTTCAATGAACTAAGAGCTTTTCATTTTTTCTTTTTTTTAATGAAACTTAAAACATACTAACATGGTAATTCAGTGTGACAAATTTGGAACAGCAAGATTTTTTTCAACATTTATTTCTTTCTTCAAGTTACAGCTTAATCACAGTCCCCTCTCTCCTCCCCCTCTCCCTCCCACTTCCCTACCCTCTCCCCCCTCATCCTCCTATCTGCTTTTTATTTTTAATTTAAGGTATATCTTCCTCCCCAACAGCTCCCCCTTTTAGTCCAATAAAAGACTCTTTTTCTTATAACAATAAATACAATACAAAACAATAAGAACAATTAGGCTACAATTATGAAAATTATAAGGTATAACATACACATTCCCAAAGTCCAGTCCATTTGTGTTTGGCAACTGATGTTAATATTCTATTATGTATCTATCTCAATGAGGTTTTTGTTGTTGTTGTTGTTGTTGTTTATTTATTGCTTCAAGTTACATCTCCATCACAGTGCCCTCATTCCACCCCTCCCAGTTCCACTCTCCCACTCTCTATTCCCTCTCCCACCTTTCCCACTCCTCCAATGTGGAGTGTCCCTACATATCAGCCCCTCTCAGCTCAACAGTCATATGCAGGCTAATAGCTTCCTCTTGCACTGGGGGCCAACATGGTGGCACTCCTAGGGCAAATTTTTCCCTTAATAGGTAACAAAGTCAATGTTCCTGATCCTTTTGGTGTATTGGTTGTAGGATAGTTATCCTGTACTAGATGGCTAAAATCCAATTATAAGTGAGTAGATTCCATGTGCATCTTTCTCAGTCTGGTTTGGCTCACTCAGGATGGGCTTTTCTAGTTCCATCCATTTGGTTGAATTGCAAGATTTCATTGTTTCTGATAGCTGAGTAGTATTCCATCATTGTGTAGATGTACCACAGTTTTTTAATCCATTCTTCAGTTGAGGGACACCTGGGTTGTTTCCATTTTCTAGCTATTACAAATAGGCTGCTATGAACGTAGGTGAGGATATGTCCTTGTGGTTTGGAGAGGAATCGTTTGGGTAGATACCCAAAAGTGGTATGGCTGGGTCTTGAGGTAGAGCTATTCCAAGTTTTCTAAGATATCACCAGACTGATATGCATAGTAGTTGTACTAGCTTGCACTCCCAGCAGTAAAAGAGAGGTGTTCCCTTTCTTCACAACCTCGCCAGCATGTGCTGTCATTTGAGTTTTTGATATTAGCCATTCTGACAGGTGTGAGAGGGAATCTCAGAGTCATCTTGAGTTGCATTTCTCAGATGATTAAGGATGTTGAGCATTTCTTCAAATGTCTCACTGCCATTAGAGATTTCCTCTTTTGTGAATTCTCAGTTTAGCTCTGTTTCCCATTTTTTCATTGGATATTTGGTTTCTTGGTGTTTAATTTCTTGAATTCTTTATAAATTATGGATATTGGCCATTCAAGCTTTACTTCAAAGCAATAATAATAAAAACAGCATGGTACTGGTATAGAAACAGACCAGTGGATGAATGGAATTGTATTGAAGACCCAGAAATGAACCCACACACCTATGGTCACTTAATTTTTGACAAAAAAGCCAAAACCATACAATGGAAAAAGGACAGCATCTTCAACAAATGGTGTTGGTCTAACTGGATGTCGACATATGAAAGACTGAAATTAGACCCATACTTATCACCTGGCACAAAACTTAAGTCCAAGTGTATCAAAGACCTGAACATAAGACCTGACACACTAAATCTAATAGAAGAGAAAGTGGGTAAAACCATCGAACTCATTGGTACAGGAGACAACTTCCTGAACAGAACACCAATAGCTTAGGCTCTAAGACTAACAATCAATAAATGGGACCTCATGAAACTGTCAAGCTTTTGTAAGGCAAAGGACACAGTCATTCAAACAAAATGGCAACCTTCAGATTGGGAAAAGATCTTTACCAACACCACTTCCAACAGAGGCTAACATCCATAATTAATCTTGATGAGTTTTAAGTTCTATACTTAACTCAGCTTTTCCATCCTAACTTGCATTACCAACTTAAAAACATCCAATATTTTTGTGGTTAGCTATTTAAATGTCCTAAGAAGTTTGTAGTCAGAAGCTGAATTTGGGGTGGGAAAGTTCAGGGCTTTACTGAAGTCCTGGCTGGAATAGTCTGTGGGGTTGAACCATTCTAGTTAGCCATTTTGAAGTTGTTCTGGATGTTGATTTTTGAGGAAACAGCTATTGAGGCAGTTTGTGAGGCTGGATCATCTGGGATACTTGTCTTCTTTGGTGTTTGGTACCTTTTCTTCAGAAGTTTCAGTTGTCCAGTCATCCCTGGACTCCTTAGATGGATGCTTTTAATCTTCTGAAAAGATAAGAACTGAACCTTGCCCTAATCCTAATTCTGGGGTGCTACTTTTTTAGCAGGTAATATCTTTCTTAGGGAAATTGGTGGTTTTGACAATATAAAAAGTATTATCTTTCAATTGAGATTTTTAAAATATTCTTTCAATATTTTGGAACTAAATGTATCTTTAAGTATATATATTTTAAGGTCACAATGCCTTTTACAAGTGGCTTTTCAATTTAAATCATTGTAAATCCTATGTGCCTGCCTCTGCCTCCCAAGTTAGGATCAAAGATGTGTGCCTCCCAATTGTTGGGGTTAAAGGTGTGCACCACCATCCCTGGGTCTAAGTTTTTCTCTATTTGGAGCTTGCTCTGTGTCAGGCTGGCCTTGAACTCAGAGATCTTCATGTTTCTATCTCCAGTGTGTTGGGATTAAAGGTATATGTCTCTCAAGTGTTGGAATTAAAGGTGTGAACCATCATCACCCTGTTCATTGTAACTTTAGAACTTAGAAGACAACTAACTGTATAGTGGTCCACCTGTTTCTGGAGTTAAAGCATGGGTTAACACTGCCCTGCTCAAACATTTTATCTTAGCTCTAAATTACTTCAACTCTTAGAGATTTAGAAAACCAGTTTGATCTGTAGTAACTCTTAATTTACCTACAACATTTTAAATCTCCTAACTGCATTTTTAATAACAAATAACAAAAATATCCTTTATATATAGGAAGAAAATTTAAAAGCTGATATCCAAGAGTGTGTGAACTATATAGCAACCTGCAGTCTAACATTCTAGACTGAAATTAAGACTATTTTTCCTTTTATGACAGTAAATCAAGTATGCCTTTGGTAAATTATCATTTGAAAATTTTATTTATTTATGATGATCACGATACCTGGTTACCTTTTTTTAAAATTAGTTTTTTCAAGTTACCTCTCAAATACAATCTCCTCTCTCCTCCCCTCCCAGTCCCTCCCTCCCTTCCTATTCCTTTTCTCAGTCATCTCCTTCTTCTCAGATGAGGTGGGCCCTCACATATCATACTCCCTAAGTTCATCAGTCATGTGAGGACCAAGAGCTTCCTCTTGTATTGGGGCTTTATATAGCACCCCATCTAGTGTAAGGTGTTCCACTAACCTGCAACAGGGTCCATAACTCTCTGCTGGGTGGAATTTTTCATAGGATAGTTATGCTAGGTTCCTATCTGTTTGGGTCTGTGGGTTGTAGGATGGTTGTCCTGTGCTATAGGGTTAATATCCACTTATAAGAGAATACATACCATACCATGACTAAACCCTTTTTGAATCAGTTATTCTTTTTTATTTTTTTTTAAAGCCTGGTAACTCTTAACTGCTCTTGTCTGAAATGGCTTGAACTTTTTGCTGTTGCTGATAGACTACTTAGTTTTTCCCCCCAAGGTAAGCGTTTGCCTCATTTGTCCCTCTTGGGCATACACTCATTAGTTCAATGTCATATTTTACTAAAATATTTACAAATTCCAGGAAACCTTGGCTTTCTTTATGTTCTGACAGTCTGCCTTTTCAGGTTTTAGAGAAAAGTTTGAGAGTCCCTTAAAGACTATCAAGATCGTTCAGTATCTTGAATTACTATAACCCTGCAAAAAACTCAAGTCTAATTGGATCAAAGACCTCAGCATAAAACCAGATACACTGAATCTAATAGAAGAGAAAGTGAGAATTAACCTTGAGCACACTGGCACAGAAGAAACTTTCTGAGTAGAACACCAATAGCTCAGGCACTACAATCAACAACAAATAAATGGGACCTCATGAAATTGAAAAGCTTCTGTAAGACAAAGGAAAGTATCAATAGGACAAAATGGCAGCCTACAGAATGAGAAGAGTTTACTACCTCTACATCTAACAGAGGGGTAATATCCAATATATACAAAGAAGTCAAGAAACTAGATATCAACAAACCAAATAATCCTATTTTTAAAATGGGATGCAGATCTAAACAAAAAAGGTGCACATCCTTCTCAATAGAAGGATTTCTAATTGGTGAGAAGCACTTAAATAAATGCTTATCACCCCTAGCCATTAGGGGAATGCACATCAAAACTACTTTGAGATTTCATCTTTATAGTGGGACTTTCTTTGGATTGCCAGAAGATGGAATAATGACACAGAGACTATTATTATTTATTATACTTTAGGCTTTAGCTTAGGGTATTTCCCAACTAGTTTGTATATCTTAATTAACCCATTTATTCTAGCCACATTTGGCATGTGACCCATTACCTCTCAGTCTCTCAGTCCCAGCACTGTTCTTTCCTCTGTATCTGGCTGGCAAATCTCACACCTCTCAATACTTCCCATAGTTCCTATCTCTGTCAGGAAGTCCCTCCTTTCCTCTCTTGTCTAGCTATAGGCTGTCTGCTCTTTCTTAAACCAATCAGAAGGTCAGGGAACAGTATTTACAAAACACTGAGATGGGTGATGCTTCATAAATGTCACAATGGGTAGTTTAGAGAATATCTGTGATAGATTGTCATAGTAGCTAACAAAGTGACATGTTTGCATGACTAGGAGTTTGTTTTAACTATCCTAGACCGTTTTAGACGGTTGGTATCAAGAGGCCAGAGCTTCACATTTTATTTTTAAGTATCTCTAGGTATGATACCATTGGGAAGCATTACCTTTAAATTTGTATCAATATACAAAGATCTATTCAATTGTGGTTAAATATACTCTTAATTATGTATCAATATACAAAGATCAATGCCTATGTAGCCCAATACAATCATAATATTACGTCCATTTACAAGGGTCAATACCATTGTGGCCAACTATAATCTTAATTTTGTATCAATATACAAAGATCAATACCGATGTAATCCAATACAATCTTATTTTTGCACAATAAACAATGGTCAATACCACTTTAGCCAAATATACTACTAATTTTGTATCAATATACAAAGGTATAAGGGCATATTCAATAATCTGCCCCTTCTTCTTGGACCTTCCTGTGCTATGTCTATGTCTCATTTTTCTCAAGCCCATGCACTCCTACATTGGAGAGGAAGAAGGATACAGAAAAGGAAAAGTAGGAAGTCCCTGGGGCTAACCTCCAAAACCCATTAAACAGGACCATTTATCAGCTTGTAATCTCTTCCCCTAAATATCAGAGTTTTCAGTTATCCTTCAAATAACCAAAAAGAAGGGTGGAGAAACACCCTCCCCACCCTCTGGGCATGGGACATTGCTCTCTTAAAGTGACTTCCTGCTGATTTGGGTCATAGTAGACCTGTTTGGGGCCCGAACCCAAATGGAAAAAATGGTTAAAAATGTTAGTACACTCCTTTTATGTTCAGTCCTTCTGTTCTCAGCTGTTTAGATGACCTAAGGAGTTTGTAGGCAGAAGCTGATCTTGCAGGCTTCACTGAGGTTCCTGTCGGGGCATTGTGTAGAGCTGAACGGTCCCAGCGACATTGGATTGCCGTGGTTGCAGGCCCCTGATGGAGACAGCTATTGAGGAAGTCTGCCAGGCAGAATCAACTGGGTCACTCGTCCTCCTTGGTGCCTGATTCTGCTCTCTGCTGAGGTTTCCGCTGTCCAGCCGTCCCCGGGCTCCCCTAATGGATGCTTCGATTCTCCTGGAAAGATAAGAACAGAGCCCTGCCCCAATCCCAACCCTGGGACCATTACCCTCTTTTTTTTTGGGGGGGGGCTAGGTAATACTTCTCCTGAAGCAAATTTGGCCTTCTGACAACATACAAATCGTTATCTTTCAATCCGGGTTAAAGAAGAAATCATTCTGTCACCTTGGAGCTAAACCAGCTCCAGTGTATATATTTTGAGATCCCAAAGGACAATCTGCCTGCATCGAGAAGGCCTTTTGTAAGTAGCCTCCAAACCTAGGTCCCTCCAAATCCCATGTGTGTGTCTCTGAACTCTAATTATTGGGATCACAGACCTGTGGTTCCCATCTGAAGGGATCAAAGATGTGTTCCACCACTCCTGGATCGAAGTCTTTCTCTGTTTAGAGTTTGCCCTGCATCAGGCTGACCCTGAGCTCCGAGATCTGCCCGTATCTATCTCCAGTGTGCTGGGACCAAGGGTGTACTCTTCTTGAATGGTGGGACCAAGAGTATGCACCCTCACCACCCCGCTCCATATGACTCCAGAATACATAAGACCACCAACTCTACGGTGCTCCCCCTGTCTCCGCTGAAGTCAAAGGCATGGGCCAAACCCACAATTCTCTTGTATTTTACCTTAGCTCCACGTCTTCTTGACACCTGGAGGTCTGCAAAACCAGGCCGAATGGCTGTATCCTCTATTCCATTCACAGTGTTTCAGCCCTGTCACCTGCCCTTTTTTTTTTTTTTTTAGTTAATAAATTTATTTGTTTGTTGCTTCAGGTTACATCCTTATCATATTGTCCTCTTTTCCCGCTTCCCAGCCCCACCCTCCCATGCTCTACCCCCTGACCCTTCCGTCTTGTTCCTCTGGGGTGGAGTGTCCCTGCCTAACAGTCTCTCACCACAGATCAGGAGTCATATGAGGGCCAAGAGCCTCTTCATTTACCAGGGGCCTGCGAGGCAGTACTGCCAGTGAAAGGTGTCTCCTTGCTACTGGGGGAATACTAAAAAAAAGACCAACAAACACACAAACCCACAAAAACAAAGAATATCAACAAAAAAAGAGAGGAAAAAGAGAAGGGAAAAGGAAAAAGAAAAAAGAAAAAAAGGAGAAGGAAAAGTGTTAGCTACTATGACAGTCTATCACAGATATTCTCTAAACTACTCAGTAATCAAGTTGCTAAGAGACAAGCAACATTTGCTTATCTAAATACAAGAGATGGATAGGACATCTTCAAAAACCCCAAGAGATCTGCAGAATATGGCATTCAAAGATGTTATCTTAAATTAAGATTTTCTTTTTTTTTGATATCGTGACATATCAGTGCCTGACAGCACCCCCTATTCTACTCCAAGTAGAAGATAAGCATCGAAGATTCTCCAGTGTGAGATGGTTGAATTAGCGGCAAGCCTATCTCTTGGCATGAAAAAACCCCTTGCTCCAACTGCAGACAGACTGCTGTCCAAAAAGGACAAAATTTGGTAGCAGGGAAGTCGACAGCCTAGCTCTGCCAAGACAGGGTAGGTAAGTCCTTCATAATCCCTGCTCTACAACAAATGTCTGTCAGAGAAACAGGACCCAAAGGCTGAAGACTGATGCAGGAATGTATGGAGAGAAAATGGGAACTGTCCAGGCAGTCACTGGTATGTCATTTCTTAGTTTTGGAAGCTGCAGGCCCTGCAATTCCTATATAAGCAGATATATTTATCCCTCTCAGCTCTCTGAGGTGGTTGAAGAATAGACAGCTAGAGTCTCATAGTTAAATTTTGAGTTGTTTAGGAATCAAGAGGGTGTTATAGATCTAAGAAGATACTCTTAAAAGTGTGTTGCAAGTTAGTATGAATGTTGAGTCAGATATAGACCTTTTAAACTCATGGAGATGGTTAGATAGTAGAATGTTAAAGTCAGGGGCCAAATATGTATAAACTGGACATTGGGAAGGTATACTGGGCCATTTAACTCTCATAAATGTGGCATATTTATATCTGTTGTTTTGTATAGTATTTACTGTTATAAGAGAAGGAACCATCTGTTGGACTGAAAGGGGAAACTTCTGGGGGGAAGAGGGTGGAAGGGCGGGATAGGAAGGGGGAATAGGGAAGGGTTTGTGACTGAGATGTAACTTGAAGAAAAAAAATAAAGTATTTTAAAAAAATAAATAAAAATAAATGTCAAAATGTACCAAATGTACCAAAACCGAAGTTCAACAGTACCCAGCTCTCTACTGGTACATAAATCAACATTTGAATAAAACAAAGACAGTCTTTACACAGTGCACAAAGAGATCATCCCAAACATCTTACACCTGTCAGAATGGCTAGGCTCAAAAACACAAGTGACAGTTCCTGCTGGCAAGGATGCAGAGCAAGGGGAACACTTTTCCATTGTTGAGGGGAGTGCAAACTTCTAGAGACACTATGTAAATCAATATGGTGGTTCCTCAGAAAATGGGGAATTGGTCTACCTCAAACCCAGCAATACCACTCTTAGGCATATACCCCAAGAACATTCCAGCCTATCATAAGGACATTTGCTCAACCATGTTCATTGCAGCTTTGTTCAGAATAGCCAGATGTAGTAAGTGTTTTCTTTTAAAAATCAGTTATCAGAATGTTTTTGCTTAACCATGGGTGTAAGACTGCTTGAGTTAAGACCACAGGTGTAAAGTATTAACTGCCTCCTGCGCTAGCAGTGGTGTGACTTCACAAGCTGAGCAAGTTTAACTCAAAGGACTTTAGAAAGGGATCAAAAGAATCAGGGCCCCAAGAAAAAAAGAAGACTACAAAGAAGAAAGAGGGGTGCAGCAAAGAAAGGAGAGGGTGCTACAAAGAAGAGAGAAGTTGCTGCTCTCCATGCTGCTGGTTCTTCCTGCTGCTGTTTCCTGGTTTGTTGGTTTGATGGACTTCTGGATGTTGTGAATACTGAGAATGGTATTTCCCCCAAAGACCCTAATCAGCAGGAAGTAGTTCAAAGAGATCTATATACTTTTTTCCTCTAACCTTCTTTCTCCCCCACATAGTGTTTGAGAGCTAGAAGGGAGGAAGAGGTATTAAATATAGTAAAAGTAATTAAAGTGAATAATATAAAAATAATAATAAAAGTCACTTTGTTACAGCTAGAAAATGGAAACAACCTAGATGTCCCTCAACAGAAAGATGGGTAAAGAAAATGGTATATTTACATAATGAAGTATCATTCAGCTGTTAAAAACAATGACATCACGAAATTTGCATGCAAATGGATAGAACTAGAAAAGGTCATCCTGAGTGAGGTAATCCAGACCCAGAAAGGAAAACATGATATGTACTCATTTATAAGTAGACATCATACTACAGTATACAGACTCAGAGGGGAAGGCTGAAGGGATGCACATGGCTCTCCCTGGTTAGGGGAAATAGAGTAGATTTTACAGGTAGGCTGAGGAGAGGTAGGGATGGGAACAGGAGGGATTAGACAGGGGATGGGAGGGACAGAGAGAGTAATGGGAGAGAAGATTGGAATTGAGGGCCACGGGGAGGGGGGTCGATATAGAAATCTAATGCAGTGGAAACTCCTTGGAATCTACAAGATTGACTCTAGCAAAGTCTCCTCTGATGGATATGGAGCCCAAACTGGTCATCTTCTATAACCAGGCAGGGCTCCTAGCAGTGGGACTGAGTCATCAAGCCAGCCACAAAACCTTCAACTTATAATCTGTCCTGCCTATAAATGTGCTGGCATAGAAATTGTATCAGTTGTAAAGTAGTGATCTCCATGAAAAAACTGTTAAGTGAATCTTTTTATCTGTTTACCTGTTGCTTTATTTGTGCTGGTTTTACATAGTAGGAGCAGTGATCATTAATTTTAGTTTTTAATGATAGTATGTAAAACCATAGACATTTCTGTATAAACTGTTGTATATCCTGTCACAAATCTGATAGGTTGTATTTTATTTTTAATCACATGTAAAAAAAATTTTTTATTTTTTATGACAGGATTTCTCTTTGTGGCCCTGCCTGTTGTGGAACTGACTCTGTAGACCAGGCTGGCCTCAACTCATAGAGCTCTCCCTGCCTCTGCCTTCTGAGTGCTGTCCCAAGTCTGCTTTTCTCCCTCAGGGTATCCAGGCACCATTACACACCCGGGACTGGAGTGAGTGAAGCTTAGCCAGGGCGCGTGGTTTAGGCAGGATCTTGGTCAGCATTAAGTGTGGGAGATAAAGCCTTCTCCTGAGATGGTTTTCAGTGAAACAGCTCTCTTTATTGGATGGAAACAGGGCTATAAACCTTGAGGAGTGGATAAGAGTATTCAGGGTGAGTGAACATCATTGGCTGAGGCTGAGGTGCTAGGAATGCTTCATTTGCATGAAGAAGAATTTCAGATGCTTTTTGGACATGTCCATATATAGAGAGAGGAAGTTCAACCTGAAACCTGGTCACCGGGCTACCTCAAGGGTGGCAGACATGAGGGTCAGGATAATATATGGACTGGAACATGTAGGCCCAGAGCAGGGAGGAAGCAGTCCTAACCCTGCCTGTCTCAGGATGCGATTTTCATGGTTTGGACACATCTCGACCTCTCTGTTGCTCTGGACTGGCTCCCCCTGGTTACAGGGCTCACTGGCCCCATGCCCAAGTGCTGGGATTAAAGATGTGTGCCACCAGTGCCTGGATATATTTTATTTTTTAAAAGTTCTTTAAAATGTATATTATTATTCCAATTACCTGATTATTCCAATTACTTGAAAACTTTCCAGACATATTACTTTATTAAATTCAGCCTATTTCCTCTTTTGACCAAAGCGTACTTTTAAATATTTTAATTTGTTGATATTTGTTTTATGGTTCATTATAGTTCACCTGTAAGGTATAGTCTTGTAATGGTTAGTTATAGTTGTCAACCTAAATCATCTGAGAAGAGTGAGTCACCTGTGAAGGACTATAGGTCAGATTGCTCTGTAGACAATCTGTGGGATAATGACTTGATCACTAATATTAATTTTTGTGAGAACATGCAACCCACAGTAGGAGGCATCATTCCTTTGACAGGGAATCCTGGACTGTATAAATGTAGCAAAGGCTTAATATACACCTTAACACATTCCTCTCTGCTGTTGACTAGAAATGTGATGTGAGTAGATGTTTTATATCTCTGCTACCTTGATTTCCCTGCTGTGATGGCTGTGATCTGGAATTGTGACCTAAAATAGACCCCTTTCCCCCCTAAATTTCTTTTGGATAGGATATTCTATCACAGCAACAAAAATGAACCTAAGTTAATTCCCTTACTTCTATAAAAGACTTCACATTTGTTTAGGGGATTTATTTTTACCTACTGTGTTTAGTAAAAAGATAAGTTTTCCAATTACTTTGATGCATTATTCAAATCCCCAATCCTCTTACTGATGCTTTTATCCATTAGTTTTTTCAATTGCAGGGAAATAAATATTATAAGCACAGATTTACTTATTCTCCCTTTAGGTTATTTTATTTTATTTCATTCATGAATAGTGGAGCTAGAATGTCAAGCCTAAGCAGAGTTGTGTTTCAAATGAATTAACATTTATACAGTCAAAAATATTATCTGTCAGTAACTCTGGTCCCAAAATTCATTTTCCATAAGTTCATATAGGCTCTCAAGCCTTCTGTGATGACTATATCTAACACATCTTTCCCTAGCTCTTTAGCTTCTATCTTTGAATCTTTAAATTCAAAGTCATAGTTTTTCATTTAATTTATTCTTTCTGTTTCTGTTGATATCATATATTTATATCATGCCTCCATAAAATTAATGGATCAAAAAAAATCTATGAATCAACTTTATGACTATAGTACTTGAATTACTTATTACTATAAGCATAATTATTGAACTGATTGAGTAGACCTATCATCTGTATATTTTTTACTTTCAATATACTTACTCTTCCTTTTTATTCTCAGTTCTTACCTTCTTTCTGACTAATTATATATTTTGGTGTTTCATTTCATTTTTTAGCATTGCTTTATTTCTCTATTTATTTTGTGGGAGTCTAGGATTAACATTATATGATCAGTATTTACTGTGTGCCAGATTCCCTCAGTTATTCTTGCCTTTCCAAAAAGTATTCCATTTTGTCTTCAGTTTATTGATTATCATTGCTTAGTGGGAGGCCTACATCCACTAAATTCTTTGTATACTCTAAGAAGCTTACTTTGTTTTCTGTTTGCTTGCATGGTTTCTGATAAGACTGGCCTGGTTTTTATGTAATTGTTACAGAAATAGTAATCTAAAACTGGAAAGTAGCTCAGTTAGTATCATGCTTGACATAAAAACTTGTGGACATTAAGCTCGACACCCAGAACCCATATGAAAAAGCCAGATATGCTAGGGCATGTTTATAATCTTAGTATAGGAAGGAGACAGGCAGATCTCTGGGACTTGCTGGTCATCCAGTTTGGCCTAGTTGGGAAATTCCAGGATAGTGAGAGATCCTGTTTCAAAAAACAAAGTGTCTGAGGAACAACACATAAAGCAGAGAGAGAGAGAGAGAGAGAGAGAGAGAGAGAGAGAACCCACAGAGAAATCAATGATCTAAATCAATCTGCTATGTCCTATCCAGAGTCACAAGTACACAGCCAACTTGTATTTAAAGTTCATGGGTCTGTTGAACATTTGCAAAAGGACACGGGATGCAAAGCAGAGTTACTCAATCCCTTGTAAATCATTTATACTGAGGAAAACAAAGAATCAGAGAAAGTCAGGTACAGTGATATCAGTGAATAACACTTCAAAAACTTCAGTTTTTACAGAGATTACTACAATTGGAGAGAAGCCCTCTGACATCACCCAAAAAATAATCATTGAGAGTCAGCATCTGTTGAAAAGATATCTTGTTTCAGTACTGCCTAAACAGAAGTTCTTTGCTGGAGGGTAGGAAGTTCATTTCTGCCTGAATTGTGATATAATCGTAGTATATAAGATTAATGTTGACCACAGAGATCATATTGTCATTTGATTACTTTGCAAGAAACCTATCTGAAAACATTTTTTAAAATGTTGTAAATACACCATAATAATTGATTGAGAATTAGTGGAACCTACTCTAACACAAGAACTATAGTCAATTTTGTTAGTCGTCTGGGCTATATGTCTATCTTCCACCTGGTAGACCAATTCATAACAACTCATAAACACATAGCTATTTTTTATGTAGAACTTTTCTAGAGTCTCTATCTTTTGAGTATGTTCTAAGCTATTGCAAACCCTCACTTGGAATTGTGCTAATTCTTTGAGAATTCTACTTCTCCTACAAAAATCAGAAAGTACTTTTTGCTTGGTAGAGCAGAGGTAAAGAAATAATGGATTAGGAAAGTTGAAAATGCCCTCTCCATAAGCAAGGTACAGAATTAGCTCAAAATATACACATTTCTCAAGACAACTTTTATATTGTTCTCTTTATTATTAATCTTCAGTTGTGAAAATTGATATCCTGGCTCTGCTGAGCCTTGTTTAAGTAGTTCAGCTTGCTTTTCTACAATGTCTTCACATTTTCTTGGAAAGTGTCTAGAGGTGTTTATCTAGATCAGTGATTTTCAACATGTGGGTCGCGACCCTTTTGGCAAACCTCATTCTCCAAAAAATATTTACATTATTATTCAGAGCAGTAGAAAAATTATAGTTATGAAGTAACACCAAAATTAATTTTAGGTTGGGGCTCACCACAACATGAGGAACTGTTTTAAAGGGTTGCAGTGTTAGAAAAGTTGAGAACCACTGGATTAGATGGTGTACTGCAAGGCTGACAAGTACACTGTCTATCTGATTATCACCACTGATGGTCCTTTCTCACCTCTAAGTCTGTGTTGCTTGATAATGAACTATCTCCATTATGAGTCATCATGCTTTGAATGACCTTCTCTCTGTTGGGTCTTCATAGTCCACTCTTAACTGTATTTCTCTATACTTCCTTGGCACCGGTTGGTAAGTCCTATAGCTTCTTTGTTTAATAGCTACTTTTACCCATGATTCGGTCCCGAGTATTCCTGGTCATTTTACATTGCAATTCAAACCTAGTTATAGACCAACAGACAGAACAGGAAGTAGAAACAGATCTTGAGGGAAAAGCTATTGTGTTCCAGAAAAGAAGCTTCTAGGTTGCTTTTCATTGTGGGGAAAATGCTAAAATGAATAGGATAGGTTGTATCACTTCTAAAACTTCAGAATGGTCACAGGATTTGAAGAGCGGGTGTGTATGCATAATTCTACCCCCAATGTCCATATCCTATGTGTTAGGGTCCCAGATTTTCCCAACCACAGCCAGCTTGCCATGACGTACCTGTAGTTAACTATCTTATGAGTTAGTGTAAGTTGGCAGACAGTAATGGAAATGTTAGCATTGGTTACTGTGACAATCAACTGTATTACAAGTTCATCCCTCCAGCTATCATGCTGTGGCTTTCTGTTGTATTGGGAGGACATGGGATTTCCATAACAAAACAAAGCATTACTGTGGCTTTTACCCCTGGTGACCTGCTTCTGACTGAGCTTCTGCCATAGCCCAGTTTGGCCAGTGACTTTACATTTACACCAACCCTTTACTCTGTAACTTTCAAGAGCCTGATGCTTTTTAACTGGCAGTGCATTCCTCTTTCTATTCTTCAACAATGTAGACTTCTACAATCAGCCTACCACTACATTTTGTAGGTCCCATGGATTCCTGTCTTCACAAAGTTCTTGGCTCCAATTTCAAAATCCCACCCCAGTCCCACCCCAGTACCTGCTTCCTCTATTCATTTTTTTTTTTTTTTTTTGCTTCTTATTGTTTTAAACAGGATCTCCTTAAGTAGGAGAGAATAGCCTGGAACTCATGACCACTTGCTCCTGTCTCAGAAATATTGGGTTACAGATTCAGTCTTCTCAGACCATTTCTGATACCATTAAATATTGATGGCATGAGACACAAAACTGATACTTTGAGTGCTAGATAATTATTACTTATCAACATCCGCTCAAAGAAATACAAGAAAGGAGGATGTGCAAGAAATAGAGGTGATTTTCAAAGGCATGGAACAAGATGTAATCAATACAGTAAAGCCTTTGAATATCACAGTAATCTTCAAATGCATGGAACAAGTGGTACTGGAGAGAATGCCTATGAATATAAAAAAAATTGGTAAAGCCTTGCATGTAAAAGTTACCTTCAATCATGAAAGAATTCATACAGGAGTGTAAGCAATGTAAGCCTTTACACTGCAAAGCAGTCTTTGAGAAAGTGAAAGAACTCATACTGAAGGAAATCTATGACTGTGAAGGAGGTGGTAAGATCTTTTGTCAACACACTTTCCATTAGTGACCCAATATTATTTATTCTGGAGGGGGAAATCTAACAGGTGCAGACAATGTGTTCAAGCCTTTGATGTCATTCTTTTGCTTTGTTGGCATGTACAAACTCATATGGAGTCAAACCCTATGATTATAAACAATAAAGTAGGCCTTTTAGATGACAAACTTCCTTCAATTATACGAAATAACTCATCCACAGAAAAATTTTGTGGCTATGTGTTAGCTCCTTTTATGTTCCTGTGCTAAAAACATCTAAGGCAATGTATGAAGTCTTTATTTTAATTTATGGTTCCAGAGGGATAAGAGTTCATGACAGGGTGGCATGTCAGCAGGGGCCAAGCATGGTATCTGAAGCAGGAAGCTCAGAGCTCACATCCTCATCCTGAAGCATGAAGCATAGAGTGGGAACTAGAAGCGCTGTGAGGCTTTAAACTCTCAAAGCCCGCCTCTGTAACATATTTCCAGCAAGGTAGCATTTCCTGAATCTTCCTAAACAATACCACCAGCTGGGGACCATGTGTTCAAATGTCTGAAGTCATGGAAGACATTTCTCCATCAAGCCACCACAGAATTTAGCATTCACATGCTGCTGTCATCATTGAGGACATGTAATAAAGCAGGATATTCAGAAGAAGATAAAGATAACTTGATAGAGCCTGGGAGAAGTTCCATCAGTACAGTGCTTACCGTGAAAGCGTAAGATATGACTTCAATCCCTAGAACCTATATTAACAAACAAACAAGCCAAGTGTGGTGGTATATGCTTTTATCCCAGCTCTGGGGAGATAAAGACAGTCAGATGCCTAGGGTTTACTGGCCAGCCTGGCCTACTTGGTGAGTCCCAGGCCAGTAAGACATCTGATAGCAAAAGCAAGGTGGGGTTGGTACCTGAGGAATGTCAGCCAAAGTTGACATCTGGCTTCCAAACACATTCACACACGAAAACCGCAACAGTGCCCTTCACACACAATACGCCCACACAAATTACCTTGATAAAATATCTTAAATATAAAATGCAGCCAGATATTAATCTATTCTTCTCATAACTTCCTAATTAATTTTGCCTAACATCAGAGATAAAGCGAAAAAAGGAGTCACAACACAGCCAAGCCTGATTTGCTCTTTTCATCTATCTTAATAAAAAAAAAATCTATTAGCTCACTGAATTACTCTTTAGGTATTGCTTATTATTAGCCTAGATTGAAAAATGTAGAACATTTAGTGTTCTCAAAGTTGGAAACTTTGTAAAATAGAGAATTGAAGTTGTTAAGGCAATAAAAGTTAATAAAATAAATTATGTGATAAAACTAAGAATCCAAATGACAGCAAACGTTTTAAAAAACAATTTCAATCATTTTCATTGTACTCTCATGAAATTTCGCTCAATTGATTTGGAAAACACACAGGTGTTAAAGGGACTCTGACCACCTTAAGCTTGGCCAGCATGGCTCTGGCAGGCCTTGCACTTCTCCCCATTCCATCTGCCTTGCTAAAAACATAGATTACATTCCTAAAGCTAGCCACCAAGGTCTATTCCCTTATTTGGTCAATCCCTCCTCCTGAGGCTGACTACTAAGGTGCAGCTATCAAAGTATTGAAATCCAGCAATCAAAATCACTCTTTGGCTCACCTAATTAACATGTCCAATTAAAATTAAGCATCTCATCCTAACAGGGAGTTTTCCATTTACTTTTATAAATGGCCATTTTTCTATGTGTCCTATCTGTCTCCTCTCTATCCAGAGGCAGTCCTTTTTCCCACTCTGGGACAAGTACCCATTACCCCTCTCTCTTGCCCCTTTTCTCGCCTCTCCTTTGTTCCTTTCCCCTTCTCCTTCTTCCTGCCTCCTATCTTTTCCACTTATCCCTGCCCTCTGTCCCTCTGGGACAAATCAATCTCCTTTGTGCTGAGAACTTGGTCTGAAGACTTGGTCTTGGGTGTCCTGAGCTGAAACTTTTCCCTCCAGGTGTTGGTGTTTTACTCCTATAATCTCAGTATTTGGAGGGCTGAGACAAGAGGATAGCTGCAATTCAAAGCCACTCTAGGCTATAGTATAAGATACTCTCAGAAACCAAACAGAACAAACAGAAATAGAAGTTGGTTGTACAGTGCTTCATCTGCCAAAGAATTAGATCCAGCAGTTAACATACAAGAAAAGAGCTACTGCCATAATCGAGACACTTGTATCACCCCCTTCAGGGTGGGAACATGTGGATGGGTGAGAGTGGAGAACAGAGAAGGGCACTGTGAAAGCTGTCTTCTGGTTATCATCATCACCACAGTCATGAACACACAGTATCTGTGGCCACCAGCACAGGACCTGTAGGAACAACGACAAAAGATATGAGAGTAGGAGAGGAGTTGTTGAGGAGACAGAGAGACTCATCACAAGCGGTAGGTGGATTAGAAAAGGTTAAGGGAGGAGATGAATACTGAATACAGTCATACTACATTCTTCCCATGAGTGAAATGGCCAAAAATCAGTGGGAAAAATAATGAAAAATGATTCTCCCTCTCCCAGCAGCCATCAACTGCTAAGGGCAGGACCTCAGTAGCTCCCCCCACTTCCATCCGTGATGGAATTCTTCAGTAGCTTGATTTTGTGCAAGTCATATGCAGGTGAAAGACCCCCGGCTAAGCGTGCCTATCTGTTAGCTGCCATTCTAGCCATGCTGTTGTTTGTTACGGAATGGGGACTTTCCATGCTGGGCGAGGCCCAGCAAAGACAGGATATCTGTGGTCAGACACTTGGGGGCTGACTCACTGGCAACAGGAAAATAGCCTGGAACAGAAAGTACAGAGTGTGCTAACGGTAGCCTTATCTGATTTCCATATACTCAGAAATGCCAAGTTTGTCCCTAACCTGAACCCATGGCCTCATTTAAATCGACCAATGAAAACCCTGTAACCATGCATCTGCTTCTGTAAGCCCGCTTCTTGCTACCCCAACCCTATATAATCAACCCTCAACCTAGCCCAGCACGCTCAGTCACCCGAAGGCTGTAGCATCCGCAGGCGCCTGTGTGAACAATAAAGTTGCCTCTTGCACTTGCATCCGGTGGTCTTGGTCTTGGTTCTTGGACGCTGGGCGTCCCAGGGGCAGTGTCCCCATTTCGGGGGTCTTTCATTTGGAGGTTCCACCGAGATCTCCTTGGGACCCTCGCCCAAGCCGGCTGAGAACCCACCGGGAGGTAAGCTGGCCAGCATTTGTTTTGTCTGTGTCTGCCTCTCGTCTATCTTTCGTTTCATTTGTGCTGCGCTTGAAAGTCGGCTCGGATCAGTGACCGTTCGGTATTTGGGAGGCTCAAGAAGGAGCTGACGAGCTTGGACTTCTCCCCCGCCACCCTGGGGGACGCCTCAGGGATCTGGGGAGCCTGCTATTTCGGGGCTCAGTATGAATCCGTGGGATTTGTCCGTCTGCAGGGCAAAGCACCAGCTTCCCTGTCTGATTTTGTACTTTCGTTTTTGCGCCGAAGCCGCGCTGTGTGTTTTTTTGTAATTGTTCTATCTGTTTTTCTTATTTGTCTATTTTCCTATTTCCACATAAAAAATATGGGGCAGACCATAACCACCCCCTTGAGTCTCACTCTAGAACACTGGAGCGAAGTCCGCGAGTGAGCTCACAACCAATCGGTCGAAATAAGAAAAGGACGATGGCAGACCTTCTGCTCCTCAGAATGGCCTACATTCAATGTGGGCTGGCCGGCGGGAGGAAACTTTGACATTCCTACTATTTTACAGGTCAAAGAGCGGGTCTTCAACAAGGGACCCCACGGTCATCCCGACCAGGTTGCCTACATTGTCACCTGGGAAAGCCTGGCCTATGACCCACCTCCCTGGGTCATTCCCTTCCTCCCTCCAAGTCCCCTCCCCCCAAAATCCCTGCCTCCCCCTTTACATCCTCTCCCTTCACCTTTACCCTCTGCACCTCCAGCCACTCCTCAGCCTCCCAAGTCTTCCATCTACCTGACCCTCATCAAGAAAGAACAGAAGCCTGTCCTTCCCCCAGAGGATCCCCTCCTCATGGATTTACTCACTGAGGAGCCTCCACCTTATCACCTAGCACCCGTCCCCACCACTCCGGCTCCCCCAGGGGCGGAGACGGAAGCGGGGCGACCCGAAACCACCACAGAGACCCCTTCTCCACCCAATTCCCCCATGGCTGGGTGCCTTAGGGGTCACAAGGATCCACTCCCAACCGGTGGGGGGACCTCACAGATGTTTCCCTTAAGACAGACAGGGCAGGGGGGCAATTACAATATTGGCCTTTTTCTGCCTCTGATTTATACAATTGGAAACAACACAACCCCCCATTTTCCAAGGACCCCGTGGCACTGACCAACTTGATCGAGTCCATCTTGATCACTCATCAACCCACATGGGATGATTGCCAGCAACTCTTGCAGGCTCTCCTCACCTCAGAGGAAAAACAGAGAGTTCTCCTGGAGGCCAGGAAAAATGTTCCCAGCAAGGACGGGAGACCAACACAGTTGCCTAATGAAATTGATGATGGCTTCCCATTGACCCACCCGAATTGGAACTTCACCACTGATGCAGGTAGGAGACACCTACGCCTTTATCGCCAGCTGCTCATAGCAGGTCTCCGAGGGGCTGGGCGCCAGCCCACCAATTTGGCTCAGGTAAAACAGGTAATACAGGGTACAGAGGAATCCCCCACAGGTTTTCTAGAAAGACTAAGAGAGGCCTATCTCATGTACACACCCTATGATCCAGACAGTCCGGAACAGGAGGTAAATGATCAATGTCATTTATATGGCAGTCGGCTCCGGATATCAGAAATAAATTACAGAGGCTGGACAACCTGCAAGGGTACACCCTCTCCAAATTAGTTCGGGAGGCAGAACGAATTTTTAATAAAAGAGAGACTCCAGAAGAAAAAGAGGAAAGACTGCGTAGGGAGACAGAACAGAGGGAAGATAAGCTCAGAAAGGAGGCAGAAGAAAGAGATAATGCAAGAGAGCGAAAACGCAGTAGGGAACTTAGTCGCTTGCTGGCCACCGTAGTGCAGACTCAACATCAAAATACTGAGAGGTCAGTCAGGGCGGGAGACAACAGGAGGCCTAGGGTAGATCGAGACCAGTGTGCCTACTGCAAAGAGAAAGGACACTGGGTCAAAGATTGCCCTAAGCAACCCAGAAGACAGAAGACAGGATCATCAGAGCCCAGAACCAACCTCTTGACCCTGGACGAAGACTAGGGAAATCGAGGCCAGGAGCCCCCCCCCCCAAGCCTAGGATAACTCTTACTGTTGGGGGACAGCCGGTCACCTTCCTAGTGGATACTGGAGCCCAACACTCAGTTCTTAATCGCTCCCCGGGACCACTCAGCAACCTCACAGCCTGGGTACAAGGTGCCACCAGCGGGAAACAATATCGCTGGACAACCGAATGGAAGGTAAACTTGGCTACAGGTAAAGTCTCTCATTCCTTTTTACATGTTCCTGATTGCCCATACCCATTACTGGGGAGAGACCTACTGACCAAATTAAGGGCCCAAATCCACTTTGAGGAAACTGGGGCGAGCATCTCAGGTCCGAAGGGAGCCCCACTCCAGGTATTGACCCTACAATTAGAGGATGAATATAAACTATTTGAACCACCTAGAGAAACACAAAAGGGATTAGACTTTTGGCTCAAAAAATATCCCTTGGCCTGGGCGGAAACAGGAGGAATGGGGCTGGCCACCCAACAACCTCCCCTGGTGATACAATTAAAGGCAACTGCAACCCCTGTCTCTATCAAGCAATACTCTATGCCCAATGAAGCCTACCAAGGCATCAAGCCACATGTAAAGAGACTTCTGGACCAAGGGATATTAACCCCCTGTGGGTCCCCCTGGAATACACCCCTTCTGCCTGTAAAGAAACCCGGTACAGGGGACTACCGACCTGTGCAAGATCTCAGGGAAGTCAACAAGAGGGTGGAAGACATTCATCCTACGGTGCCCAACCCATACAATCTACTGAGCACCTTGCCACCAACACACCCCGGTATACCGTATTGGATTTAAAAGATGCCTTCTTCTGCCTAAGGTTAAACCCTCAAAGCCAGCCCCTGTTTGCCTTTGAATGGAAGGACCCAGAGCTGGGTATCTCGGGACAGTTGACTTGGACCCGCCTTCCTCAGGGGTTCAAGAATAGCCCCACTCTCTTTGATGAGGCTTTACATCATGACCTGGCCGGCTTCCGGAACCAGCACCCATCACTGATCCTGCTACAATATGTGGATGATATCCTACTGGCCGCCTCCACTGAACAGGAGTGCCACGAAGGTACTGGGGCACTCCTACAGACTCTAGGCCAAATGGGGTATAGGGCCTCTGCCAAAAAGGCCCAGATTTGTCAGACTGAGGTGACCTACCTGGGATATAAGCTGCGAGACGGACAGCGTTGGCTGACCAAAGCGCGCAAGGATGGGGGGGTTGAGGGGGAGGAGGGTGGAAGGGTGGGACTGGAGGGGGGAGTAGGGAGGGGATTGTGATTGAGATGTAACTTGAAGAAATAAAAAATAAATTATTAAAAAAAAGGATGTTTTACAGCCTTGTTCTCCTGCCTCAGTACTTCCATCATATCCTCTTCTCTGTGACTGTCAGGTCACCTTCTACTTGTCTTGCAGGTGGCTATAGGAGATGACCTCTCTATCCTTGAACCACACCTCTCCTCGCTTCCTTACTCACTGATTCAGCTCACCTCCCCTCCCCTCAGTCTAGGAACGGCACATAAAGTTGCACTCCTTCCTAGTCTTTGATCTTATCTTTGCTCTGTGCCAAATCCCCCCAAAAAGATATGTCTAGCTTTCCCCCATGACAGGCAACTTCTCTTCCATTAAAATGAGCCCTCACTTGATAACAAGCTCATCGCCTGACCCAAAGTCGCTTCTGCCATTACTCTCCATCTATGCCTTTCTGTATCCACCACAGCATCACTCTGAGCGTCCTTATTATACTTACTCCGTCCTTTACTTGTTGCTCCATAAAGAAGGCACTAATTATCTTAGCCCCTCTTCTATGAGCAGCAGGTACAACACTTGAGAACAAAACAAAACAAAAAAACATTCATTCAACATAACCATGTTTCTAAAGAAATCCAAACTTCCAACACATATCCCCTTTTTTGTTAAAAATTTTTTTAATTGTTTTTTCTCTAACATTAACAATGTATATACAATAAGAATACTTATGAGAATTATCAGGTAAGAATTACATATACAATGTGAATGAACTGTTTATGTACAATACATAAACAAAACAACCTTACATTTCTATCAATATACACTAAAGCAAGATTTAAACAAAATAATCTTAAATTTCTATCAATTTTTTTATTTGATAAAAGAGAAAGAGAAAAAGAAGAATTTTGGGGTGAAAGAAATCCCTGAGTCCAACCTTTATTTCATTTCCTCCCTTACCATAACCAACCTCCCTAGATGACAATGAATGATCATAACACATCAAACAACAAAAACTTTCCACCCCACCTCTTAGGAATGGAGGTATAAACATTTTTGGGGTACCCTATAAAAATTGGGATATTGGTCAATTCCTGGGAAAGCTAGCTATGTCTTTTGTTTTCCAGTCTCTGTGTGCTCGATCATTTGGGCTAGCCCTTTTAAAATTGATTTGTACACAAATTTTTGAGAAAAATAGTGACTGAGACTATTCAGTCTGTTAGGCTGAATCACCTGGGCTACTTCCTTTGTCTTTATTGCTATCCAGGCTTTTGCTCTGAAAACAATTTTCTGCTCCAGGTTTGAGCAGATTAAAGGCATCTATCAACTTTGTAAGTCTGTTTGAAGTGTGATTAAATCTCAACTCATGAAAGAATGGAATGTCATGGGGACCATATAGTCAATAAGATACACTTGCTATGCAAAAACACTCACATCTCAGTTAACGGGAGGTTTTCCTAGGTCAGATCTAATATTTATAAGTATTGTTGGTTGTAGTGGAAGTTTGGATTTCTTTGGAAACACTTGTGATGAATGAGTGTGTTCTTTGTTTTGTCTCAAATACGGGATGTGGGGGAGGGTGCTTTGTCTACCACTGAAAAATAGATTCGTGAAAGATGGAAAATACCCTGATAGAAGAGTGCATAATGTTCTTCCAGCTGAAGACTGCCACGTGTGGGGGAAATATTTACATCCTTTAATGGACAGACTCCTTGGAGAGCTTGTGATCTTGGTCAACAGGAAGTGCCTTGTACAGAGGGCATGAAGTTGGCCAATTAAAAATCATCCTTGTGCGTATTTGGAAAAGGTATAAAAAGGAGGCTCTGAAAATGTTTGACCTCGCTTCTCATCACTTCTCATTGTTGCTTCACTTTGAAAGAATCCAGAAAACACTTTGCTATATATAGCGTGCTGCTGCTGAGACTTTCTAAAGATAGTGGCCCCGATCAGGCTGAGCCCAGGCTGGGCCCAGTTTAGAGCCACAAAAGCCGCTGCTTCTTCGACTGTCCTTGCTGTTGCTGATTGCATCTGTTCCTGTGTATGATGATTTGGCTGGACTGCTGATGAGTTAGTTACCCCAAGGACCTGCAACTTAGGAGGTCCATATCCTTCTCACATACCTCAAGTTGGTGGGTTGGAAGGTATACAGAGTTGTTAATGAATAGTTTAAAACTACGTCTTCAGTTGGTAACCATATCTTTTTCATTTCCTGTAGCTACACAAGCACAACCACATCCCCATCTCAAAACTATGGCAGGTTTCCATTCTAATGTCAATACACCTTATAGTATATTGGTTATATTATGTTCCTCAGTTTTTTTTCTATAACCAAGTATTTCTTAGCTGCTATTGTTCCTTTTTCATCAACATTAAGAGAATTTAAAATTAACATAGCATTATTCCATCTGTCACTGGGGAGGGGGTCTTTCCTCTCCCGTTTGGTTTAATAAGCATCTGTTTGAAGGTAGATTAGCTCTTTCTACAATTGCTTGTATATATATATATATATATATATATATATATATATACATATATATATATTATTATATGCAAAGAATTGGTTTATCTTATTGGATACAGATGCAGGAGCATTATCACTCTTGATTTGTACAGGTATTCACATAATTTCCATTATTTTCAATAAATGTATAATTGTACAATCAGTGTTTTCAGAACTTAAAGCAGTTACCCATTGAAACACTTAGAGTGTATCAATGATATGATGTACATACCTTTGTTTTCCAAATTCTGCTAAGTAAAACACATCCATCTGCCAGATTTCATTTCTTTTAGTGGCCCTAGGGTTACTTCCAGCAGGTAATTGGAGTTTGGTTATACAGAGAACACATACAACATTTTTTTATTCTTTCTTTGACTTGTTGCCAAGTGATAGAGAATTTTTTCTTTAAACCTGTGCTGTTAATAAGATGTTTCTCATGAAATTTTGAGGCTTCTAACACATTTCCTATTAGTAATTGATAAATTTCCTCATTTCCTTGTGCAAATGGACCTGGCAAACTGTATCAGACTGAATATGAGTAATATACAATGGATTGTTTCTACTTCTGATGGCCTGTTGTAATTGCATAAATAACGAAGTTATTTCTGAGTTATCAGGAACAAATTCAGCAGTTTCTATATGGAAAACAACTCTTTGTACAAATAGAGAATCAGTAATTATGTTAAGAGAGTCAGGAAAATCTAATAACACCATAAGGATTGTGGGGAGTCACAACCCTAAGATGGCGCCTGGCTTGATGCCAGAAAGCTCAAGCTTAGCTGTAAACAAGCCTTACTTGGTAGCAGCTGCCTAGCCCCGGTGTGCTTCCTCCTTTTGTGAGCCTATCTTGGGTCGCTAGGTGGCGTGATCTGATTGGGTTTGAGTAGGAATATAAGGGCTTGGGGGAAGAGAGGAAAAAGAAGCTGAGGAGAAGCGGGTGTACAAGGTTCCTGAATAAACTGCTTGAAGAAGAATCGTGGTTGTGTCTTTCCTGCTGGTCAGGGGGACGCGACAAGTGGTGGTCCCTACGGGGAACCTCTCCGCGGGTGAACGATTCAGAACTTCTTGCAGTCAGGGCAGTCGACTGGTAAGTTCCTGGGATAAATTGGGACAATAAAGTTTCGCGGAAATTGCGAACTAAAGGTAAAGTTTCGCAGGAAGTTGCGAACTAAAGGTAAAGTTTCGCAGGAAACTGCAAACCGAAAGTAAATTTTTAGGCAATAAAGTCTCCAGAGGGAGCAATAAGGACCTCAGTAAAGAGGCAATAAGGTCTCCGGAGGGAGCAATAAAGTTCCGGGATTCGGATGAGTAGAAGACACAACTGGCAGAGCAAGGTGAGGAAAGCAGAGAGTGCCTCACAGAAATGGAACGAATGCTAGCCTTGCTGGCCTTTATCAGTTGCTGGGATAAGCTTGGGAGAGATCTAGATTTTGCCTGGGAGCAAGGTACATTGCAGGGAGGAGCACGGCCTATTTGGAGACTTGTTCATAGTTGTTTAGAAGATCAGAGATATTGCAAGGCCGTGGAAAAGGGACAAGAGGCATTAGAGCAGTTAAAAGAGGAGCACTCTGACAGACGGCTGAAGATTGATGCTGTAATGTATGGAGAGAAAATGGGAACTGTCCAGGCAGCCACTGGTATGTCATTTTTTAGTTTTGGAAGCTGCAGACCCTGCACTTCCTATATAATCAGATATATTTATCCCTCTCAGGTCTCTGAGGTGGTTGAAGAATAGATAGCTAGAGTCTCATAGTTAAATTTTGAGTTGTTTAGGAATCAAGAGGGTGTTCTGGATCTAAGAAGATATTTTTAAAATTATGAGGCAAGTTAGTATGAAAGCTGAGTTAGATATAGAACTTTAAACTCATGGAGATGGTTAGATAGTAGAATGTTAAAGTCAGGTGCCAAATACATATGGACTGGACATTGGGAATGTATGCTAAGCCATATAACTCTTATAATTGTGGCCTATTTATTTCTGTTGTTTTGTATTGTATTTATAGTTATAAGAAAAAGAACCATTATTTGGACTGAAAGGGAGAGCTGTTGGGGGG
>CAJQZJ010033741.1:1627793-1668774 GCA_907164525.1 Lophiomys imhausi | reverse complement strand
AAAAAAAAAAGAGGAGCACTCGGTCAAATTTGGGAAAGATACTTTGGAAGAGGATAGCTCAGAGTCTGAAGAGGAACTTGAAATGTTAGCAAAGAAAATGGAGAAGTCATCTTTGAGGAAGCGTTCTGACTGCACCCAGATAGAGCCCTCAGCTCCGGGGCTGCCTATGTTGGGGCCGCCTATGTTGGCACCGCCTTCATATGAGACTTCCCCTCCGAGTGGTCCTAGTGGGTGGTCATTCTGTCCAAATGTCTGGAGGGAAGTGAGACATGAGCTGTACTACCCTGTCTTTCAGGATGGAGGGGGAAATCGTTATCATGAACCCCTCGATTTTAAGGTAATTAAAGCACTTTCTGAGTCTGTCCACACTTATGGGATTAATGCTGCTTTCACTGTAGCTCAGGTGGAAGCTCTTTGTCGTTATTGCATGACTCCTAGTGACTGGATGAGCTTGGCACGTGCCTGCCTGTCCTCTGGGCAGTATTTAGATTGGAAGGCTTTCTTGATTGAGTTTGCTAATGAATAAGTTGCTGCTAATCGTGCAGCAGGAAACCCAGCTGGGATGTGGACATGCTTCTTGGGCAAGGTCAATTTGCTCAACAACAAACTGGGTATCCGGCTCAGGTGTTTGAGCAAATCAATTTAATCGCAACCAGAGCTTGGAAATCATTGCCTAACAAAGGGGAAGTGAATGGCTATCTGACTAAGATTATTCAGGGTCCCCTGGAGCCTTTCTCAGACTTCGTGGCTAGAATGGT
Source organism: Lophiomys imhausi (assembly GCA_907164525.1). Taxonomy (NCBI): domain Eukaryota; kingdom Metazoa; phylum Chordata; class Mammalia; order Rodentia; family Muridae; genus Lophiomys; species Lophiomys imhausi. The sequence continues at coordinate 1,668,016 of CAJQZJ010033741.1, read as the reverse complement.
TGAGGCCACTGGAAGGGTATTTGGAGACCCTGATTTGGCAATGCCCTTAATTAAACAACTTGTGTATGAGCAATGTACAAAGGAGTGTAAAGCAGCTATCACCCCTTATAAGAACAAGTGTTTGGAAGCCTGGATGAAAGTATGTAGAGAGGTGGGGGGTCCTTTGACTAATGCAGGTCTTGCAGCTGCTGTTGTGTATATTACACAAAACAAAAAAGGAAGTAATGGCACCTGTTACCGTTGTGGAAAGATAGGACACCTTAAAAGGCAATGCCCCCAGAAAGGAAGACAGAATGAAACAGGAAGTGGGAACCACCCTAAGCAGCCTGGTCTTTGCCCCAAGTGCAAGTGCAAGAAGGGAGATTATTGGGCAAATGAATATAGATCTGTTAAGGATATTAATGGTCAGCCTTTAACACAAGGTAATGGAGGAACTCGTCCAAAAAACGGACAGAGGGGCCCCCGCCTTCAGGGCCCTCAAATATATGGGGCAATGGAAGACCCTCAGGAAGAGAGGTGGCCAACTCTGAGATCTCCCACACAATGCAGAGAGCCATTCAGGGCTCAACAGGATTTGACCTCTGCTCCACCACCAGACTCATATTGACCCCTCAAATGGGGACCCAAACAATAGATAAAGAGGGGAAAAGGGGTTTGGGTCCTCTGGCTTAGATATGGCTTATGTGGCCCTTGATTTGGAACAGCGTCCTCTGTTAGAATTGGTAGTGAATAGAAAAAGGCCGTTAGTCTTGCTGCTGTGGGGGCTACCACAGCTGCCATTGCTATGCATTCTACGGTACAGACTGCAGCTGCCTTGAATAATTTGTCAGCCAATGTAGCCACAGCCTTGGTTGATTGTGGCAGGTGGCCCAGATTGGCTGTGAGTGGAAAATGACTGGATTGTGTGTGACCTCTGTGCCATATCAAAATTATACTGTAGCTGCAAATTTGTCTAAGCAACTCTCTCAGTATCTTACAGGAAATTGGTCTGGCGAGTTTGATAAGCTGATACAGAATCTGAGAATTGCCATCGTGCGTGTGAATTCCCGGGTTGATGTCTCTGTCGCTGAAGGACTGTCAACATGGATCCTCTGAGCCATGAATCATCTGAAGGAATGGGTGGGAATGGGTGCCCTAGGAGGCATGCTCTTCCTAGTCAGTTTCATTGCCCTATGGTGTATCTGTAAGATGAGGATTTCACAGAGGAGAAGTAATGTCATGCTGGTGCAAGCCTTTGCTGCCTTGGAGGCTGGACAGCCACAAGCTTGGTTGACTGTCCTACAGGACTAAGCTATCATCACGCTCAGGATGCGAGGCTAAGCACTGCACTTGGGGTCAGCTTCTAGCGACTTCAAGAAGGGCATGTTTGATTGCATATGGGTTGGTATCCTAGTTTCCCATCTCTGAGAAAAAGATACCGGACGGGTATGGCACCAGCCTGGTTGGCTACTGGGCGTGGGGTCATTACAATGTCCTTTACATGCACATCAGAGATCAGACCTCTACCCTTGCCTGTTGCATTTTAAAACAAAAAGGGGGAACTGTGGGGAGCCACAACCCTAAGATGGTGCCTGGCTTAATGCCAGAAAGCTCAAGCTTAGCTGTAAACAAGCCTTACTTGGTAGCAGCTGCCTAGACCGGTGTGCTTCCTCCTTTTGTGAGCCTATCTTGGATCGCTAGGTGGTGTGATCTGATTGGGTTTGAGTAGGCATATAAGGGCTTGGGGGAAGAGAGGAAAAAGAAGCTGAGGAGAAGCGGATGTACAAGGTTCCTGAATAAACTGCTTGAAGAAGAATCGTGGTTGTGTCTTTCCTGCTGGTCAGGGGGACGCGACAAAGGTTTACATACAATTCTGATTTTTTAACTGAGGTATATGGGCTTTTGATTACCTTTCTGATTTTGTCTGTCTTATAACCTGCCATTCCCATCTTGTTTGCATCAGTATAGAATGTTGGTGCCTCTGGAATTGGTGTTCCCTTTACAATATGAGGAAGAATCCAAGTAGTTCTTTTTATAAATTGTATGTGTTTGCTTTTGGTGTATTTGCTATTAATTTCTCCAAAATAGATTCTACAAGCTCTTCACCAATCTTCATTAATTATCCACAATGACATAATCTCACCATTAGTAAGAGGCACTACAATTTTGGATGGGTCCATTCCTGATAATTGATGTAGTCTTATTCTACCTTTTGTAATAATTCAGATAGCTTTTCTATGTATGTGTTCAAGTTTTTACTTTGTTTATGTGCTAAGAAAATCCATTCCATAAAACTATCTGCCCACTGCATAACAAGCCCTGTAAGAGCTGTAAGAGAATGAGTTGAAAGCGAAATGACCAAAATACAATAAAGTTTAGGATCAATTCGATCTACATATGCATCTTGCAATCTTTGTTCTACCTGAATTAATTCTTTTTCTGCTTTATTGGTTAGAAATTTTGAACTGTTTAAATCTGAATCTCCTTGTAAAGTTTGAAACAAATCACTTAACTCAAAAGTATTTAATCCAGTTGTAGACCTCAGCCAGTTAATATCTCCCATTAATTTTTGAAAATCATTAAGAGTTTGCAATTGCTCTCTACAGATCTGTACCTTTTGTGGTCAAATTCTTTGTTGACTTATTTTATAATCCAAATAGCTAATTGAATCTCCTCCTTATATTTTGATGAGCAGTCTTTAATCCCCAGCATGGCAGAATTCTTTGTGTTTCCTTAAATATTTTCTCTAAAGAACCTGCATTCATAATTAGCCAACAAAATATCATCCACATAGTGATAAATAATAGATTGAGGGAATTGACTATGAATTATCTCTAGTGGTTGTTGCACAAAATACTGACACAAAATCGGACTATTCAACATACCCTGTGGAAACCTCTTGACTGGCCCACTGTTGTTAAAAGTAGGTACTTACTAAGAAAGTGATCCTTTTTCTACCATTCTTATGCAAAGAGGTTGTAAAGAAGCATACTATTATAGGCCATGACTTTGGTAGTAAATTAGGTAAAGGGATTCCAGGCTGTAAAGGACCCACTCATTGAATTACTCTATTCACTGCTCTTAAATCTGTTATCATCTTCCATTTACCTGATTTCTTTTTTACAACAAGCATGGGAATTCCAGAGGCTGGTAGACTATTCTATATGTTGAGCCTCCAGGTGCTCTTGTACTTGTTTTTCAAATACTTGTATTTTTTCCCTTTGTCATGAGCCATTGCTCTTGCCACACAAGTTTGTTTAATAACCATTTTATGGGTAAGGCTGTTGGTTATGTCAGCTGTGGCCCCTTTTATAAATTTGGAAATTCAACTCCTGTAGTGTCCTGTGCTTGACACTAGACACAGCTTGTGACTGTTCCTAAGTACGTCTATCAATACCTTCCCCAGGAGCATCTATCATATCAACCCTAGTTTCATCATTGGCTGTCTCTGGGACTGCACGAATATTAATTTGACTACCTCACTGTTGTAAAAGATACCTTCCCAATAAATTTATGGATATGGCAGCCACATAGGATCTCAACTTCCCTGTTTGTCCTTCTGGTCCTACATATTTAGTCCATTGTACACTTTGTTTTATTTGTGATAATTTACCAATTCCTATAAAGTGTGTATAGACCTTCTAAAGTGACCATTCTTTATTCCAAGACTCTTAGGAAAGGTTACTGACATCAGCTCCTGTATCTACTAATCCTTCTATTCAATACCATTCATTTGTACTGTTAATTTGGGTCTCTGATCATTAACCATTGTTTGCCAGAATACAGAATTTCTGATACTCCCAAATGCTCCTGTTCTTTCTAGTGGAGCAGCCTTGCCCCTGATATAAGGAAGCAACAGCAGCTGAGTAATTCTATCCCCTGCATTAATTTGTATCTCCTTCTTTACATATGCCATGATTTTAATTTCTTCTTTACAATCCCCATCTATAATATTTGGATGCACAATAAATCCTTGAGAAGTTAATCTACTTCTTCCCAAGATTATTCCTACTGTCCTTGAAGGTAAAGGACCATAAACACGAGTGGTTTGTTTGTAACATTCAACTGTTGGGGATAGTGTAATAGACTTATCTGTGGCTAGATCCAAAGCTACACTGCCTTCAGTAGCATGCGTAAGATCAACAATAGTTAATTTTGGTTTTCCTGCTTGCTTATTACCTTCTGGCTGACCAAAGTAAAGTGGTTCGTATATTTTGCTGCTGGGCCTCAAACCAATAGGCCCCTCCCTTCGTTTGCTTCTAAGAGATTACCTCATACCCTGAGACCAGTGTTTTCCCTACCTACAGTGCCTACAAAATCCCTGAAGCCTTGACATTCTATTATGGCCAGAAACTTCTTGTTCCCTTTTATGAGTACCATAGTCTCCAAAGTCAAGGCACCTGTCAGTTTGAGCTCTAAAGCCAGTTTGAGCTCTGAAGGTTTTAGCCTTACAATTTCTTTGGAAATGGCCAAATTCACTGCAGTTAAAGCACTGGGTATTTTAATACCTGAGACCTCTAGCTATAGTTTGTGCTATGATGTTGGCATGATCCTCCTGAGAACCAATATGAGTTGTCTTTTATTCATTCATCTATTGAGGCTGCTCAAGCTTTCAATGATCTAATTATTCTCTGACGTTCAGTGTTTGCATTTTATAACTCCTATCTGACATCAGGATTTGATATGGCTCTATTCCCAGCTGAAGTTAATCTCTCTAAAAAGTCTATGAAGCCTTCTCCTGGGCTTTGTATTACCTTAGTATAGGAAGTAGATCTTTTCCCAGCCTCATCAACCATATCCCAAGCTCTTAAAGCTGCAAGGAGCCGTTGTTTTACCACGGCATCTTCAAATCAGATTTGTTCTCTTAGGTCAGCATAATGTCCCTCACCAAGCATTTGGTCTTTTATGACATTTATCATCCTTGCTGTATTCTGTTGTTCTATTTTTGGGGCTTTGTACTTCCACCACAACAACCATTATAGTTGCTGACTATCTTTTAGCATAGCTGACACCAACCCCTTCCAATCTTTGGTAATAAGTCTATTTTGCATACCCCAGTTACTTAACATTTGCTTAAGGAATGATGAAAGCATTCCAGAAGAAACAATAGACTCCTTCAATCATTTTAAACCCAACATTTCTATTGGATGCCATGTTATCTCATCATATGCATGACCTTCTTTATTACCAGGCCTGTTTTGTAGAATTACTTGGAACGCTGTTGGTGCCTTGTAGTACCAGTCAGCTCCTCTGGGGGCGCACTTGGCTCCACTCTAACCCTGTTCCTCAATAGTGCCTCCTGCTCTTCCTGTGCCTCATGGAGGGGCTTCAGGGACTTGGAAGCAAAAGTCCATGGAGCAGGGCAGGGTGGCGATGGTTGCCTTCTAGCTCAGCCTGCTTCCCTCTTTCATCCTGAGGCAAATTCTCACTTTCAGTCATCAGAACTGAACCCATTTGTTCTCCTCACCCTGTCAGTCTTTGTTTTTTTAAGCTCTTCAACCTCTAGTTACATACCCAAGGCAATCCTCCCACCATCTAACCTTTGTTTCTCTGACCCCTCCATATCCAGGCACAACTTTTCAAATTGTTCAAGCATTCTTCCAATCTTTTTTTGAGACACTATACAAAAAGAAGAAAAACACATAAAACCTCCCCTCTGGGTGTAAGACTGGAAAGAACCCAGTGGCAGCAGCTAATATTTTGCTGACAACCTGCCTCATACAGTCAGGACCTGCAGTTTCCTCTACAGTATTAAAAACTAAGTTACCCATAATGCCTAAGCCATGGTGGGTGCCACCTGAAGGCATAATTTTAAACTATTTATTTGTTGTCATATTAATATATCTACCTCCCTTCCAACCCACCAACCTGAGGTCCGGGAGAAAAAAGGTTACTATAGACCTCTTTAGATGTAAGTCCTTGGGGCAATTTGTCATGATTCTAGCAGTTCAGCCAAACAGCATACACAGGAACAGGTACCAGCAGCAACAGGAACACAACCAACCAGGAAACCAAGAAACAAAGTAACAGCAGAAACCAGCAGCAGTTTGGAGGAACTCTAAAAGGGACAGTATCAACAGCAGTGGTGGTAGCAGTTACCACCCCATCCCCACCCCCAACCCCTGCTTGAGGCCAAGGTCTCTTCAGCCAAATTCACCTAGGCCTCGATCAGCAGAAGCAACATCAGCAAACTGGAAGAGATCTCTAAGCATTGTCTGGAGTATTTTGAAGTGCAGCAGTAATGAGAAGTGATGCCAAGCAAAAGCCCCTCTGTGTTTCAGGGGTATCTAGTTATACCCTCCCAAAATTCACACAAGGATGTTTTTCCAGTTGACAAACACCATTCCCCTCACAGGAGGTATTTTCCTGTTTACTAAGATCACATGCTCTCCAAGGAGTCTGTTCATCAAAGTATATTTTCCAGCTAGCAAAAAGCATGTCCCTATCGTGTGGCAGTTTCTTGCCAAGAAAACATCATGTGACCTTTCACGAGTTTGTTTTTCAGTGGTGGACCTAACACTTCCACTTACCACACTTGGGACCAAAAAAAAAAAAAAAAACACATTCATTGAACACAACCGTGTTTTTAAAGAAACCAAAACTTCCACCACATAGGAAGAGTCAAATTAAAGCAAAACCCAATTCTCACACTGTAACTAGGTCAGCATCCTAACTACATCTGGGACTTACACATGATCTTCTCTCCTCTAATGGACTTGGAAAGTCCCAACGCTCTGGCTCTGCGTCTACAGCACATACAATTTGTCTCTTGGGCTCAGGCTAGTTCCTCCACACCTGCTGCTGTCCTTGCTGGTCATCCCACAATCCTGGCACCTCCAATATCCTGTGATCTCCACTGACACTGAGGCTGAATCTCAAACCAATGCTTATCCTGGACTCTCAGGATAGCACACTTCAATTTCTCCCCATGAACCCTCAATCCTGGGGTCTTTATTGCAAGTGAGACTGTACCATCATCAACGACCTCTCCTGGCCTCTTTTCAGACTTACCACACAGTGCCAAAGCTCAGCTGCTCTCCATTCCCCCTCATGCCTCTAAAACTGATACCATGTAGGGGACGATTAAACATTACAAAGTTCAGCTTCCAGCATAAGCTCCAGCTTTGGCCCCCTCTGGACCACAGTTTCCGTGTGTTGACACTAAAGAAATACTTCTCAGAAGATTGTGCCTCAGTGATGCTGGTCTCTTACTAGTCACAGCTAAACTTTCAATCCCAGCTTGCCACAGTATCCTTTGTCCCAGTAAATCCCAGAAGGTTTCACTTCTGAAGACTGTTAGTTCAAATATGTCACACAAACCTTTTAGGGGTTCTCAAACTTCTCTGTGAAACTTCACAAGTCAAGTCTTTATCCTCTAAGCTCCCACAGAATAGCCTTAAGCTCTGACCACTCAATGGCTTTTCCAGTCCAAAACTCAACAACCCACCCCAAAACAACATAGCAAGTTCTATCATAATGGGACCCTATTCTCTGGTACCAATTTCCATCCTAGTTAGCCTTTCTGCTGCTTTTTGTCAGAAAACACTGACAAAAAACAACTTGGGAGGAAAAGGATTTATTTCATCTTACAGTCTGTCTTCATGTGAGGTCAATCCAGGAACTGAACTAGAGACCATAAAGAAATATTGCTTGCTAGCTTAATCCACCCTCCCCCACCCCCACCACTTTCTTACACAGCCCAGGGCTAGGAATTGTACTGCCCACAATGAGCTGGGCCCCCCTTCATTAACTAGGCATTAAGAAAATGCCTCACAGACTTTTCCAAAGGTCAGCCTGATCTGGAAAATTGTTCAGTTGTATTTCCCTCTTCTCATGTAACTTAAGGTGTGTGTCAAGCTGACAGCTGGCCCTGACTATGGTATCATGATAACTCAGGTGTATACTCTGGAAGTTTTAGAACTAGAAACCGACAAGGGCTTTGTCTGGTGCTGTTTCCTTAATTTTTGCTGAAATAATTGTCAAACTATAGAGTTAATAATAGTCTAATAAGTCTCTTGAGCAGACAGAGATACAAGCTCTCAGCCCCACCAATACATCCATATTGGAGCTGGGATTTGAATGGAATTAAGTTCTATCACCAACTTTATCTCAGGGCAGCTAATCATGTTAACATATTAAAATATAACTAAGGTGATATCTCAATGGACGCTGGAGCTCTATCATCCCCCTCCACTGGGGTTCTGTCTTAGTTACTTTGCTATTGCTGTGATAAAACACCATAGGCAAGGCAACTTACAGAAGGAAGGATTTATTTGGGGCTTACAATTCCATAGGGATAGGAGTCCATCGCCATGATGGCAGGGAGCATGACAGCAGGCAGGCAGACATGACACTGGAGCAGCAGCTGATAGCTTACATTTAGACCCACAAATAGGAAGCAGAGGGCACACAGAGAATGGCATGGGTCTTTTGAAACCCCAAATCCCACTCCCAGTAACACATCCCTTCCAGCAAGGCCATACTTCCTGATCCCTCCCAAACAGTTCCGCCAAGTGAGAACCGAGTATTCAAACCTGTACGGCTATAGGGGCCATTCTCATTGAAACCACCACAGGCTCCAAGTTATTAAACAGATAGACTAAGGTGTCTCAAATTTGTGGATGTTTTATTTTACATTTTCCATAATATTGATAGCAAAATGAGAGTACTTTTATTTAAAGGAACTTCGGTTTTTAAGACTGAGAAATTAGGGTCAAAGGGTGTGCTTTCTTCTCAATTCCTTGTTTTTGTTTTGTTTGCAAGGAACAGGTGCAGAAAGCATGGGAGTGATTCAGTAGCTGCTTGTTGCCCCATATTTTTTTTAAAAATGCCTCTTACATTAAACATGCAATTATTTTTAAGAGAAAATTACAGGATTATAGCAAAGCATTCTGGTTTGTGTGTCTGTGTGTTTCATGTATGTGCCCATGTGTGTGAAATAGGTATGTCTTCATGTCGATATGTGCATGTGAAGTGCATGTTGATAGCAAAGGTTGAGGTCCGGGGGATTTTCCTTGATCATTCTTGTTTTTAAAGATGTATTCTGTCATTTGTCCTTGAGATCATAGATTCAACTGGGGCTGGTGGCCAATGAGCCCTGCTCCCCAGCTCTGGGGTTATAGATGAATAAAGCCACAGCAGGCTTTTTAAATGGGCTTAAAATGGGTCCTGGGGATCTAAACTTAGACCCTTGTATTTGTACAGCAGGTATTTTGCTGATTGAGCCATATTCCAAGTTCCCTTACATTCTCTCTCTTTTTTTTTTTAATTTGGTCCTTCTTGTATTGCAATAAAGGAGTTAAGCTAGCTTACATTCAATAGTGAAAACACAACTGCACTATTTAGAAAAGAGTAAAAGAACAGAAAAGGAAACAATAACACGTGGGAAACATATAACAAGAGGAGGCAAATGACGGAAAACAAATTAGGCACAAAAGGAAGTTACATTCCATTTCCATTCCCACAAGTGGTTTTAAAAGAGAATGCTGCAATTTCTCACCATCAGAAGTGACTACAGCCGTATCTCAAAGGAATTAGCCTCATCCGTCCAGCCGTGTTTCACAATCAAAGAACACTTAAAGCTGCTGCAGCTGCTGAAGAGCTTTAGGACAGAAAGATGGATGTGTGAGGAATATCCCACAAACCAGAAAGGAAATGAAGATATGGGGAGGGTTGTTTTGTTTTCTTTGTAGATATGTAAGAAAATAGCTCTAGAATGCTGGCATTGTATCAAGAAAAACTTAATTTTTTCTGTTAAAAAATTGAAATGCTTGCATATGAGACCCTTAAATTCATCAGCCTTATTTCCCAGAACAATCATGAGGACAGCTTCCAGTAAAAGCAATGTGAGGTCAGATCATCCTCTTCACAGGGACCAGTGCAAAACCAGATGAATAGTTAAACAAATAAAAAGGGACCATCCTGCTGTGGTGATGGAAAGACCCAAAAAAGACATCTAATTGGAAGCATTTCCTTTATAAAAATGGCTTCTGTGTTCGACCAGTGGCAAGCACCTGGTGCTCTGGTCTGGGGTGTTCTCATTTCCTCACTCACTGTGCTTGCAGAACCTTCTGTGAGCCTTCACAGGGAACACAGCTGATTCACTCAGTTTGGAGCTGGCAGCAAACAAAGACCCACAGTCACTGGAGGTAGAGGACTCAACAGACCAGTAAGCAGACGAGGATGAATATTAATAGAGATAGTCTAGACATTGAAAAGAAAGACTAAGAAAGTATAACCTTTTCCGCACAAGTCTGTAATGCTGTTTATCTCTGAAATAGCCTCCATACGTTCATATTTTGAGCACTTAGTTTCCAGCTTACAGTATTTTGAAACCTGTGTAGCACCTTTAAGAAGTGTGGTCTCTTGGGAGACAGAGGTGGGTGGATCTCTGAGTTTAAGGCCAGCCTGGTCTACAGAGCTAGTTCCAGGACAGCTAGGACTACACAGAGACACTTTGTCTTTAAAAAACAAAAACAGAAAGTATGACCTACCTGGCAGAAGCAGGTCACCAAGGATGGATCTTTAAGGGTTATACCTGAGCCTGGCTCTAGACTACTTTCTGTCCACATATGTAAGTAGAATCTAGGATCTACAGCCTCTCTCTACCACCATGACTTCCCCACCATGATGGAATAAACTCCCTCCAAAATGAATTCTTCTCCCCCAGAAATTGTTCCTGTCAGATATTTCTGTCTTGGAGCAAATGTGACTGAAACTCCTGTTTACAGACCTGTGGATATGTGGGGGACACCCCACATATGGTGACAAAGTGTGCAAGCTGAGAGGGATGTGAGAACAGAACCCTCTTCCTTGACTCACAAATGGGTCCAGAGCAGCTGGGAAAGTCCTTGCAGGCCTGAAGTGTCTGGAATTTAATCTCTTTCTAAATTGATGTCTGATTTCCAGTGAAAAGATGCTGGGGGAATGTGTAAGGAGTCCATTTCAATCTTTTTGTCTGCTCTACCTACCCATTGATTCATTGTCATTCAATCGTAGTTTCAGTGGCACTTGGAGATAAGGAAAGGAATCACTACAGGCTACATTAGTATCAGGAGCTAAAGGTAGCATAGTCGTGGGCATGCACTGTAATATATATGCCCAAGACAGACATATGGAACAAGGCATGACAAGGCCCTCATTCGACAGGGAAGACACCTGGAGCATTATGCAGTGTGGAACTGTACCCACACCAAATACAGAGGCACAGGAGTGTTTAAACTGAGCAGTTCCTAGTGAGAGATGGACACAAGCAAGCAGCAGTGGGTATATGAGCTCTTTGACTGCCTTTTAATCAAAATGGTGACATTCCTACTAAAAGGACCTGGATTAAACCAATTTACCCAGTTATAGTTTTCTCTCTTCCAGCTTTCTGATGAGATGAGCCAGTACATACATATACATGCATATAGATCCCCATGAATTTTCACACACATACCTTTGTGCCACCACGAACCACTCAAGAGGGTTTCCACTCCCAAGCCAATGCATCTGGGGACTGCTTATCAGACACTTTAAGCACCTTGATAGGAATGAGAGAGGTCAGTCTAGCTGATGTTAAAGGATTTGATGTAATGGTATTTGGAGTGTTCACATAAATTCTAGAAAAGATAAAGAACCAAAAACGAGGTGGTAGAAAGATGCAGCTGCCCTGGCAGACAATCTGTCTCGGGGTCACAATATCATCACCACTACCAGAAGACCATGAACACCAAAACCATTGTATGCAGTCACCGAATTGTCAGCATAGTACGTCAATGTTGCCACAGTAAATTTGTCTCTTCTTTCCTTTTATTTTTAATTGCCTTCTCTAGGTTCAAAGGCTCAAGCAGGAGCATCAGAACTGAGTATCTCTTCCTGACACAGGTTCCCAGGGGACTGCAAGAAGGAGCGTTTCATTCTCATAGTGGGCAACCTAGTTCTGCCTTTTACCAAGACTTAAAATGTATATACTGCTCAATTGCCCTGCTCAAAGAATTGTGTTCAGTTTAGGAAGGATTGCATGATGGCTCAGGTGTTGGGGTGGTTCTTGGTTTGAGAACAGAAAACTTCAGAGAATGGGGGAAAAATGACTCATAGTGAAGAGATAGAGCCCTAAAAAGACAACTTCTCAGGAGAGAACATCTGTGTGAGAATGACTCCGGAAGTGAGAGAGGCCTATCTCACAATGACAAACAGAAAAATAAATCAGATTTATTGCAGGGGGTTTTGTTCCACGCCCTGGGCCTAGCACACATCTTGCTACTCATTAATTATTACATGTCTTAAGTATCTGAAATATTCAAGCTACACACAAGATCTTTGTTCATACCCAGATAAAACATTCCAGACCCAAACAAAACCACTAGATGCAAGTTCTCTATTCAAAGACTCAACTAGTTTAATAGTCTTTGTATTTTACCCCAGGTTGGCCCACATCCATGAACTGGCAGCTTAGAAAGCAGTTGACCATATCAACTTGTTATAGTTTTGATCAATTTGCCCATTGCTTTTGAAACATCCCCAGCACTTCAAACATCTTCCTGTAGCTGGCTGATGATCATGTTGTTCTTTTAACCCTGTGTGGTCTCCTTCATGAATCACCAACTGCAGAATAATCAATGATTCTATTGGACCCCAAATTACCTTCAAGCCATACTCTGGGGTTGTTTTCCTCCTTTTCCCTCAAATCTATACTGGCCACATATGAGCTTTTTTGGTGTCAAACATCAGACATTTACTATGATAAATATTTTGCAACTTGGTTAATTTGCCAAGTGGTAGTTTTCAAAGTTAAGAGAGAAAGCTGAAGTGCCACAAACAAGATCATTTATTAGAGACAAATGAAAAAATATTAATAACAGTCTTTGCTTTGGATTTCGTATTTGGGACCTTGGAGTTTATGGCATTAGAAACCATAAATACTTTATTTTATGGCTGTTACAAATGGGGAGAGGAAAAGCCCAGGACTGAAGTACTAAAAATCTTGGATAAATGCTGGGAGAAAAACAAAACACCTGGGCTCTTACATACACCACCATTGTCTTAATGAAAACAAAGAGCAATTTCTCTTTTTGCTTCTTGTAGAGACTTTGGCATGTGGTGAACCACCCCATCCTGAGATGCCCTGGAGAACTTCCCCCAGAACACTCGGGATTTTAACTGAGCAGGAGAGTAATGACACCTCACAGCATTTCCACTTTTACCCTAATTGCTCAGAAAAGTCTTTATGTAGAATCTTCAGAGAATAAAGACAAGGAAAATAAGAATTGTACAAACTTGTTTCCCACCCAAAGATCTCTCCAACAAAGCTTGTCATGAGGAATCCATCATGCAAGGCAAAATCTAAACCAAGAACATCAGCAGAGCCTCGGCTGTTCAGATACAATATGCCAATCATTTGTCAAATGTGCTAGAGGGCTGTTAGTTTTATGAGAGCAGGGAGTGGAGAAGAGAAAGAAGTCAATGATTGTTTTCCTTCTTTCCTGCTACCTCAATCTAAAATTGATGATTTCCCATCCAAGATAAATATGTCCTTCCAACCCATTGTAAATCAAAAGAGATTGGGAGGGAGGACACATTTATAATGAATATAAATAAAATATAAATAAATGGGACAATTGGCAGACTAGAAACTGTAAAGAATTCTTGTGTAGAAAGAAAGAAAACTAAAAAATGTTGAAAATGGAAATTTGTCCTAAAACACATATCACAGAGGAGCACAGAAAAAAGAGAGGCATGGTGGGAAACAGAGCTCCATCCTCAGCATATCAGACACCAGGAGAAGCAGGGCACAGGCAACCGGATGACGTGATGACCTGCGGACAGGCCATACTTCTCATGTGGGCCATTCTCAGGCAACACAGCTAAGAAACAGAAGTGGACAGTGGTTAACAACAGCACCAGACCAAGATGGAGGGGTGTGCTGACAGTAAAACTGCATGTCCACTAGAGCAGCCCTGCACATGTCAACCTGCAAGCTTTCACCTCATCTGCTATTGCTTACAGGGCCCACAGCATCTGTTGTCGCTGATGGATGGGTTCCTTTCGCTTCCTTGGTGGTGTGTTCTTCCTGCTGAGGTCGTTCAGCTCCGTTGCTTCTGCTTCCCTCACGACTCTGACTCTCTTTTCTAATATCTTAGTCAAGTCGGATGTTGCTCAGTGGTGTTCCAGAACATTCAGCTCAGGAGGGGTCACTTATCACCAGAGTGTGCTGATGTAGCTCGTTACCCATCTCTCTGCCAGCCAGTATCATTGCCTCTGGCGACCGGAGGGATCTATGGTCTCTGTGGTGTGCCTATCCCTTCCTTCTACCCTAACAGTGAAAAATTCCAAGGAATTTGCCCATGGGACTCAAGAAATATATGGTTACAGATAGTGTCCATGATATACCAGAAGCATCGTAAGTAAGAAAGTTTATTTTGGCTCACAGTTCTATAGGGTTGGAGTTCGTTCATAATGGCTGGGAAGGCATGGCAGCAGGAGCAGAAAGCTGCGCCATCACATCTTACACACACACACACACACACACACACACACACACACACACACACAGGAAGCGGAAAGAGAATAAACGGGGAGTAGGGCGGGGCTATAAACCTTCAGAGCCCATCCCTAGTGACATACTTCCCCCAGCAAAGCTCCATATCCTAAAAGTTCCACAACATCCATATGCAGCACCACCAACTAGGGACTAACTGTTCAAATAGAGGGACAGTATGAGGGGCATTCATCATTCAAACCATCACAGTTTAGATAGACTTTCAGAGCACTTTTATAGCAAATTTGAGCAGAAGGTTTACATAACCTTCAACCTATACCCCTACCACAGTACATTTGCCATAAAGCCCATGTTCACATGCTGTTAACCCCCACAGTGTGTAGTCTCCAACAGGTTCATGCTTAGGGTAGTGTCCATTATGGATTTTGGGTATGGGTTCTCCAAGGTGTCCCCACTATCCTGAAAGAGTCTCTGTGTCTCTGTCTCCCTCTCTATCTCCCCTGCAGACATTGTGTTCTGATCAAATGTAGTCACTGTTGCTCTTTTTTGATCATGGTGTTTTGAAGATGCATTAGGATTGAAAGAATCCAGATTCCATAATAAATAAAATTATATGAGTGTGTCAGGTAAAGACACTTGCTGCTAAGTCCCATGACTTGAGTTTGATCCTCAGGCTGGACTTGGAGGAAGGAGAAAAACAATTCCAAAAGTTGTCCTCTGACTTTTACATGTGTGTTGAGGTGACAGGTGCATATGTGCCCATGTACACATAATTAATTAATTAATTTTAAAAATAAAATAGATGCTGGAGAAATGGCTTAGTGGTTAAGAGCACTTACTGCTCTTGCCAAAGACCTTAGTTTGATTTCTATCACCCACATAAAGTACCTTATAATCATCTATAACTCCAGCTTCAGGAACCCCAAAACCATTTTCTGGCTTCCACAGACACCAGTACTCACAAACACTTGTCCATAAACAGATACACACATATTCACATAATTAAAACATTTTAAATCTAATAATTTTTAAATGTATCAATTATCTCTAAACCTTT
Source organism: Lophiomys imhausi (assembly GCA_907164525.1). NCBI lineage: Eukaryota > Metazoa > Chordata > Mammalia > Rodentia > Muridae > Lophiomys > Lophiomys imhausi. The sequence continues at coordinate 1,652,501 of CAJQZJ010033741.1, read as the reverse complement.
ATATACATTTGTTCATGAGTTGTTTTCCTAGAGAATAAAATGTACTATTTTTAGAAAAGATAATTATACAGTTGTGTAAGTAAACAGGGAATTGTAATAGCAGGTGTTGGAGCATGAACCTGTTCAAAGGGGAACCTGATTTAGAACTACTTGAGAGAAGCTCTGGTTTATTTTTTAAATTAAAACATTAATTTGTGTCCACACTGATGTGATCTAAGCCTTGCATTAGCTTCCACAAGAACTTGGGCTTCCTGTTCATTCAGGGATAGCCTGGGTTATCAAGCAACCACTCCAGTATGATCGACTGTTACACCAGTTCTTTTGGCTTTACTGGTTTTGCTTGGGCTTTGCCAGGTGTGGTTTGTGGGGAAGCATGGCTGTGGGGGATAAAATATATAAACCTTGATATTAAAATATCAATGGCTACATGCCATTGTGCTTAAAACTCATCATACATGTCTGGGAACCTCCCTAGGAGAGAATAATAATTTTTTTCTTTTGGTTATGAATATTTAAAGAGGTTCCCTCCCCTCCCCCCTTGAAATGGCAAAGAATTTTTTTTCCAGCATGATTCGTGGGACAGGCAGATGGTACTTTTTCTCAGCATCTCTCATTTTTATCTTTGAACACACTCTTTCTCAAGGGAACTCCGTCTCCCACAGCACTGCTGAGTCCAGTGGAATCCTGCGGAGCCAAGACAGTGAGCCTGTGACCCAGGAAAAGCTACTTTGTTCATCACTCTGGAGTTCAGAGCTGAAGCCGATCTTATTAGTGATGGTTACACTAAGAAGATGAGAGCTCCAAGCTGTCTCCATATGACTCCAGCATCCGGGAGAAGCAGAGTTTGAAAAAACTAAGTTGATATTCAGACCCAATAGAGGTCAGAGGTTACAGATTGCTCCACTTGTGTGGAGAATCCTGAATTATTTTAGGTGAGAACTTTTGGGGAGTCATATTTAGAAAGAGGTATCTGAAAATGAGCAGTCAAGAACTGCATATAGCAAAAGTCTCTCTTATGATCAAAAAAGTGAACACTATTTAGGGAAGCTTGATACTTGATTCTTCAAAAGAGCATCACATATTACATGCACACACATGCAAATATGTATATGTGTGTACATATGCATGAAGGTATAACACTTGTTTATATAAAATGTTAATGTATATAGTGAGAAAACAAGAATAGAGAAAATAAATGAAGACATTTCAGTGTGTATACATATCCATGTGTGTGCTCATGTGTGTTCAGCTGCCCATGTGTGTGTGAGAATGTGCAAGAGGAGGCCAAAGGCTGACATCAATAACTTCCTCAATTGCTCCTTATTTTATTTTTCTTGAGGTCTGTTACAGAACCTGGAGCTCACTTTTTGGCTAGACCAGCTGGCTGATAAGCCCAAGGCATCCTCTTGCCTGCACCCAGCACCCCTAACCTAGGATTACAGGGGCTCACCGTGGAACCTAGCTTTCCTCACATGGCTGCTGTGAATCTGAACTCAGATCCTCAGGCTTGCCTCATATGCACTTTATTGACTGAGCCACATTCCCTGTCCTTCTATTGTGAGAGAGTGTGCATGTGTATGTGTTTGTGTCTGGTGGGGAGCGTACATGCTTGCAAGTGCACATGTACTTTTTGTATATGTATATAATAAAAATAAAATTTAAAGAATTTCATATTTTATGAAGAATTTTACTCTTTTCCTTCAATATCATTCTCCTCCAAAGAAAATTAACTAGTTAATTAATTGACAAGAGAACTATCAACGAAGAACAACTAAATGAACCAAATAGTTCTCAAAATGAGATCTACTCAGAACCTAATGTATAATCAATCAAGGCTGCATATATTCCACTTGTCACACACTGCCTGGGCAATTAGAATGAGGGAGACATATTAAATAATGAATATATCCATAAGAAGGATTTCCAGGGGGTGTGGCAAAGCTCCTAGGGATAGCCTGGATCCATCCGGTGAAGACCCTTGCAAAAGCTTTTCCTTTAACTTTTGTTTGTTTGTTTGTTTGCTTGCTTGCTTTTGTTTTTCTGGCTGACTTAGGTACAGTGTAAGAAACTCAATAACATGCACAAGAGAGGAGCTTAACATTTCAGAGCATAAAGTCCCTCAGCGCGGGGACAAGCACAAAGGAAAAGCAACTGACAAATAAACAGCCAGTCAGTTGTCATCATCTTCTATTGCTGAGTGTGTCAACCTTTCAAGCAGTTCTTGAATAACTGTAAAATAAAGTGGAAATGGATTATTTCCTCCCTGTTGAATATTCTTCTGACAGCAATTTAGCACACGATTCCAAAACCATAGTTCTGCCAGTCAACACACGCACACAGCAGTTTATCACACGTCTGTTGTTGAGGGCTTGGATTCTTCTTCTTTTAATCTTTTTATTGTTTTTTTATTTTGTGAATTTCACATCATGCACCCTGTTCCCACTCATCTCCCACCTCCCCTCAGACCTGCCTTCCACCCTTGAAACCTCAGGAAAAAATATCTCATTGTGGAAGCTGTTGTGTGTTTCTGTGTGTCCCACATTATTCCCTTTTGTTCACACTTTTTTGCTTGCAAATGTTCATTATAATGCCGCCTTGGTCTGGTATGAGGTCTCTATCTTCTGTTACTTTGTCCATACTGGAACCTCACTAGGAATCATCTCAGATATTCTGTTGTTGCCCTGTGTCATGGAGATTCTGTAGTTTGGAGTCTGGCAGTTTTGGAACTGGCCTCTTCATGCACTCCAGAAGTTCATTTATGGGGTATATGTTGGGGTGGGCCTGCTCAAAGCCCTGGTTCCGGGGCTGCAACCCTCACATCTAGGGCCATTTCTACCATGCTACCCAGGTAAGGTGCAAGACCTGCTAGTTGTGGTGAGGGCAAAAGAGAGTACAGGGGATCTCTCCTTTGCCAACACCACAAAACAGACAATAGGCAGGGCTGGCTCTCTCACACTCACACCCTCAGGACCAGCTTCACCCACAGCTCATCCAGGGCCAGCTGTACTGCACTGCCCAGGCAAGGTACAGGGCCTGCTCTCCTGAATGCTGCAGCATGAAAGAGGAAGGAACAGCTCTCCTGCCCTGTGACCCTAGGGGCCAGCTCTCCTGTCTGCCATTGGTAGTGAGGGCAAAAGGGAGGGGGGCTTTCTCCCTCAACAATACCACTGCAAAGCAGGCAAGAGGCAGGGCTGGCTCTCCCACAGTCACACCCTTGGGATCGGCTCACCCACAACCCCCACATACAGGGCCAAGCAAAGAATGTTAGGCTACTATTCACTCAGATGTTTACAGGTCAGAACACTGAATGTAGACATAACCTCTCTCCTCTCTGCCACTTAGTGATGCACATGTGACACAGCAGCCACATTTGCAATGCCTCTAGGGGCAGGACTCTTCTTTTCATTAATCACTTAAGTTCCAAAATTTTATCTGCCAGAGTTTCATCTGACTATTATTAGTGAGTCTGAAGTTAAGAAGCATTTAAACTAAACAAATACATGCAAACCAGAAGGGGGGAAAATCTTCTTTGAAGAAATTGGTGGTTGGCTACTTAAAATGCTCATTTAATTTTATGATACATTTTAAATAACCACAGATAATTGTGGTTATTTAAAAACATGTACAAAGTTCTGACCATATGTTGAGTTTGTTGGAGTATCTGCATAAATGAGCAGGCGCAGAATGGCAGCAGATCAACAATCATCTGGTGAACCTCATGTGCAATGCAGCGAGTGAGGGCTGAGATTCCAGGCAAAAAAAAATCTGCATATTTTAGGAGATTCTTAGTAGACCCTAGAGTGGGAAGCTATACTGCACAAATCAGTCTTGGTTGTTCCCCCATACTCAAATGTCAGTTATGCCTCTGCGTATGTGTGTGTGTGTATGTGCATGTGTGTATGTTATGTGTATGTGTGTGTGTTATGTGTATGTGTGTGTGTCATGTGTATGTGTGTTGAGGATCAAACACAAGTCCTTGCACATGGTGTGTAGACATTTTGTCAATAAGCTACATTTCCCAGCTTTCAATAATGCCTATTGTTTTTAAAATCATAGCAGAGTCTTATGTTAACTATAACCATAAATATATATATATATATAAATCATAGAATTTTTTAATAAGATTCTTACTCCACAAAACTTTGGCTCTTTTTTTAGAATAATATATGCATATGTTATCCCTGTTTGCACCTCTCTAATGACTGGACCACTTATTTTTGTTCACTAACTCAACAGGTGCTTTATTGGATGACTAATATGTGGTTTATTCCAAGCACACAAAGATGAAAAGGATATATTTTCTACTTTCAAGAAACACAACTAAATAGAAGAAATGGAAATAAATTAGACAATTCCAATAAAATGCTATAAGTCCCTGAGTGTGAATAGTGTATTGGAGAGTCAAAGAAAAGGGAGTTGAGAGCACTTCCAGGGAATTTTTCTCTACAATGACCATAGAGAAAAATTTGTCTTTGACTCCTAACTGCCCATGATATTAAAGGTAAGCATGGACATTAATATATGTTATTAAACGGCTGGATAAGCAGTTTGGCTAATAAAATGCTTGCCACAAAAGCAAGAGGATGCATGCTTGAGCCCCAGAACCCCTGTAGGAAAGCTGGTCATGGTGACCTGTGTTCATAATCCCAGCAATAGGGAAGTAAAGTAAAGTCAATCACTGGGACTTGGTAACTGTCAACCTAAGCAAATAGGTGAATTACAGGTTAATGAGGAGACCTGTTTTAAAAAAAATAAAAAAGTTGGACTGTGTGCTGAAGAACCAAATACAAGTACGTAACTATATGTACACCCACACCTGAACAAAAATGAATATGCACAAGTATCAAGACATAGTTTTGCGCCCAGATAAAGTAATGTTACTGCCATATGTGTTTTCTCTCTGGCTTTGCTTGCTAAGTTACCTACTAGCCCCAATAACATGTATCTCCATTATTACAAGATGGTAAATTCTAATCTGACTTTCTTCTTAATCTATTTTCTTCCTTGGATATCCAGACTGATACTTCTTTACACTTTGTTCATATAATACATCGCTGCTCCTTCACCAGTGGCCCAGCTACATTTGAGATGTGGGTTGTAATTTATGTCCTTGCTTAGAAGGAGGAAAAATGTAAAACACTTGTAATTTTATGGCTTTCTTGTTGGACTCAGCAATCAATTATGGTTAAATATTATCTCAATCTTGCAAGGAAACCATGAACTACTTAGCCTCTGACGCCTGAATGACAACGGTGAGCCTTATCATTGGGACTGAGCCTTGGTTTTCTGAACCAACTTGGAAAGAGGCACCTGGTGCTTGCCTGAGTCATGCTTCTTGAATTAGTATTTTGTTCATATCTTTCTCTACTAATGTGGGAATTTAGGATCGTGGTCAGTCTCAACAGATTAGATACTGGTGTTGTTTCTTATTAAGCTGTTGATTCCCTACAGCTGTTGAAAATTTTCAAACTGACATCAGAGAAGCCAAGGTCCCCTAGTAATAGCTTTCTTCTGGAGTACTGCATGTAAATAATAAATCAACTCACAACCCCAGCCAATTTGGCAAGGTGAAAATTATCAAGTTCAAGTTGAGATCATTCTCATTAAAGAAGTCTGCTGGACAAGTGATCTTGCTATCTTCCTTCAAAATTAACAGTAAGAATGTTTTGCATCGTGTGGCACAGTGACACCTGTTTGTAATTCCAGCACTTGGGAGCCCAAGACAGGAGGAATACAAATTAGAAGCCAAGGAGGTCTATGTGTGAAGTTCAAGGCTGAACTGCACATGAGTAGTAAGATCCTGTCTCAAAAAGAAAAGAGAAGAACAACAAAAATGTTTTATTTTGAGGTGAGGCTATGTGGATAAAAATGCAGATAGAAATACCATAGCCAAATTGGCTGGTCTTGTTATGTTCTGTAGACTAAAGGAATAAGAAAATGAGGTTAAAATGTGCTACAGGCAAGGGCTGCACTAAACGGGGCAGGCAGCATTCCATCATAGACTGAGGGGGAGCTCATGGGGCTAGACCGACAGGTAATGGCTTCCGGTAGAGGGGGGAGGCATATTTATTCCCAGTGGAACAGCCACTGGTAACTTGACCATGCTCCAGTAAATAACTCCCCACCCATGCTCACGTAAGCAACAGTGATTGAGCTAAATGGGTCACAAAAATACAAAATTCAACCCAAAATGCATGAAAGTAGGGATCAAATTTTATTGGGAAAAAGGAGTCCAGAGGAAAGACAAGTGATATGTAAAAATGACCAAGACACATTATATACCTGTTAAATCACAAACTCTGTCTGCCCTCCCCCCCCCTCTCTCTCTCTCCCTCTCTCTCTCTCTCTCTCCCAGAAGTTGGGTCTAACCCTCATCTTAGCTCTTTGGGACAAAGCACCGGTGAGAAAACAAGCAGGGCCTTGCAGCTGCAAAATAAATGTATAATTCTACCTAGTGCCTCCGCACATCTGTGCCAGACTGAATTACATGGTGCGGATCTTCTCTCTGCCTTCTGAAAACTTACAAAGTCAGGCATTCCCCATGAATGGGGGTGGGTATTTGTAGGCTTTTCTTCAGATAGCCCACCATTGGGCTAACTAACCTCCTAATGTAGCTCTATGTGGGAGCCAGAGCCTTAACCTCTCCTTCAGAGAATCCTCTCCCGATAAAGTTCTCTAAAGGGGCAATTTTGTGCCGGCTCCCTTCCCAAACCGGCTTCTTATTTTTCTTTTTTATTTCTAACCACACATTCATAAAATGATCAATGAACAATTTTTTAAATTATAATGAATTTTGAAAGGTGTGTCAGAAGATAACATTACTAGGTATATATTCTTATGCTTGGGTCATGTGACCAAAGCTGACTGCAATATCTTTAAAGGAACATACCTATGATGCACTTTTTCTTTTTGTTCCAAAATAGTATGTGATGGATGTTCTGGTGTCAACATTCTCTGTGTTTGCTCCCATGTTCCCATTGTGGTTTGGAGTTCTACAGTGTGTAACAACAACAAATGGCTCCATAATGATCCTCATCCACATGCAGCAATAAAGAATGGCTCTGTAATAGTCACTATCAATGTGTAAAAATCATGAATGGCTGAATAATGAGCCTCATCCAAATGTGGCAATCATGAATGGTCATGATTATATCCTAATATAATATGATAATATCCTGATTCACATGTATCAGTCATGGAGAGTTCAATAATGGCTCCCATCCATTGAGTCTGTGAGTGTACACAACTTTAGCATAACTGTCCACGAGCCACCCTATTCTTGTGGCATGCCTCAGAACACCAGTACATGCGTGATGTCAAAAATAATGTTGAGCAGTTCCAACTCCAAGTGTGCCAAGATAACAGCACATGGAAGGTCTTCCTGTGAACCCTGAGGAGAGAAGATACACCATGCACTTAGAACAAAGTTCTCCAAACTCATCTTTACAATCTCTACCTCAGAACTCATCCATCGCCTTCTCTTCCCTTCCTTCATCCTACAGCCATAACCAGTAGAGCATCCTGGGCGCCATTACTCTCAGATGTCATCTGTTGAAGTTCTAAAGCACCAGTTGAACGAGATGTGCCTGCTCTGTACAGCAGAGACCACTGCCTGCCCAGCCAATGGCCAGTGCAAAATGACAAATACAAAGGTGGCCCAGGGTTTCCACTGACACTGACGCTTGTCGGTGAAGAGTAACTACCCTTGTTTGAGTTATAATTGTTGTGATGAAACACCATGGCCAAAGCAACTTAGGGCACAATAGGTTTATTTGGCTTCTGCTTCCAAATTACTGTTCATCACTGAAGGAAGTCAGGACATGAACTCAAACAACAGGAACCTGGAAACGGGAGCTGATGCAGAGGCCATGGAGGAGTGCTGCTCACTTGCCTATTCAGTGCATGAGAATGGTCTTCAGTATAGGCCAGAATCCCAAAAAAAGTAGGCTCTAATGACAGTGAAGGAATGAACTTGCTAGCAAGAGCATGAGAAGGCAGGCAAAGAGAGTAAACTTTCTTTTTTCATCTCCTTTATATAGGATGCCATCAAAAGGTGTGGTCCAGATTAAATGTGAATGTTCCTACCTCAAAAGATCTGGATTAAAGGTTTATCTTTCCACCTCAAAGATCCAGATTAGAAGTGGATCTTCCTTTCCTGCTTCAGATGATTTAATTTTCCATAATCACAGAATTAAGCTATTTGGCTTTGTATAATCTTTATTTATTAATTCATTCATTCATTTATTCATTCATTCATTTTACACTCTGACCGTAGCCCTCTAACTCCTCTCCACCCATTCCCATCCTCCTATCCTCTTCTCCCTTTCCCCCTCCTCCTTCTCCTCAGAAAAGGGGAAACCCCACCCCAGCTCTACAAGTCACATCAGGACTGAGAACATCCTCTTTCACTGAGGCCAGACAAGGCAGCCCAGCTAGGGTAAGGTACTCTACAAACAGGGAACAGAGTACATTGTAAGGAACATTCCCATTCCACTTACTGGGGGATCTACATGAAGACCAAGCTGCCTATTAGCTACTTATGCGAAGGAGGCCTAGGTCCAGACCATACATGCTTTTTTAATTGGTGCTTCTGTCTCTGTAAGCCCCCAGGGGTCTAGGTTACTTGTCGCTGTTGGTCTTCTTGTGGAGTTCTTAACGCCTTCAGTTCCCTCTATTCTTCCCACTCTTCTACAAGAGCTCCACCTAATGTTTGACTGTGTGTCTCAGCATCTGTTTTGATCTACTGCTGAATGGAGCCTCTCCCTTTAAATCTTGAGCATTGCTTTTAGACCATAAAGTCCATTCTTATGAGTGATGTCACTTGTGCCTTACAGTAGCCTAAATGACTTCTATGTTATCTTAGGGACAGTCCAATTCTGACACCTGCAGGAATTAAGTTTACTTCAGGCAAGCTCCCTAGACCATAAATCTTGGGCACTATCTCTTACTCAACAGTACCCATTCTTGTGGGAGGAAAAAAAAAGACGTACTATGTAAAGAATCTCAATGTAAAAATGTCTCGAAAAACCAAAAAAAAAAATGTCTTAAATTGTTCCTTACTTGGGTCTGAGTGAATTGTTATCTGAATACTTTCTCTAAAATTGTGCTGTTCTTCAGTGTGGCTAAAGGAAAATGATCTGGGCCATACTTTTAAGTTTTGGTCCATCACCAGTTACAATAAAATCAGACTGAACCAAATTCCATTCTTACCTCACCCTGATAGTTTTTACCCTGCCTGCTATAAAGTTTGCAGGGAACTCACCACAGAAATAGGCTTTATGGACTGGAGAGTTGTCTCAGTAGTTAACAGCACTTGGATTCTCTTGCAGAGGACCTAGTTTTAATTTCCATCACATAAAAAGAAGCTCACGGCCATATTTACTTCCACGGGATCTGACACCCTCTTCTGGACGCCTCAGGGACCAGGTATACACTTTGTGCACAGACATACATGTAGGCAAAACACTCATACACATACAATATTTTAAATAAATTTCACATATTCAAAAACATATTTATATAACGGGATGAAATTATTTCCTAAAGATGATTTTCTTTTCTTTCCTTACCTGGATTAAAACCTCTGTTATCAGGAACTGGAAAGACAACTCAGCAATTAAGATCATTTACTGTTTTCCCAAGAAACAGACATTCAGTTCCTAGAAGCATTATCAGGTGGCTTACAACTACCTGTAACTCCAGCTCCAGGGCATCTGATACCTTCTGGTTTCTCTAGGCACTTGTATTCACAGGCATGTACACAAACAGATACACACACACATACACATACTCAATAAAAAGTAATATAAGGTCTAAAAATAAACAGTGTTTGCTGATTCACTAGAAAACCTGAGTTCGCTTCCTAGCAGTTATGTTGTAGTGTGGGGGTGTGGGGTGTTTCACAGCAGATTCTAACTCCAGCACCAGGGAATCCAATGTCCCCTTTTGGCCTCCAGAAGGCACCCACACATAAGTGGCACACACAAATATATGTGCACATAAACACAAATAAAGATAAAAACAAATCTTTTAAAAGAACTTCATTAACATAAGAATTGTGTTCCCTTCTTTAGTGTTGTTGTAGATTCAGAGAAACATTCTTAAATACTATTGTAGAATTTCTACCCGATTTCAGGTCCATTTATAACTAAATTGTGTATTTCCCCCCTCAATACAGCATTCTGTGAGTGACTAGTATTTGTGTTTGACTTTGTCTTAGTTACTTTATACTGCTATGAGGAGACACCATGACTGTGGAAACTTATAAAAGAAAAAGTTTATTTGGAGCTTACAGTGTCAGATGGTCAATCCATGATCATCATAGTGGTGAGCCAGGTAGCAGGCATGGCACTGGAGAAATAGCTAAGAACTTACGTCTAACTCACGAGCATCAGGCAGAGAGAGAAAGAAAGGAAGCTAACTGGGTATAACATAGGAATTTGAGATGTCAAAGCTCACTCCCAGTGACACACCTCCACCAACAAGGCCATAACTACTAATCCTTCCCAAACAGTTCCACCAACTGGAACAAATCTGTGGTAAGAGTTTTTGTTCCTTAAAAAAAAAAAAAAAAAAACCCAGTTATGAGGATATTTTTGTTTGAATCTCAGGTGTGGGGTACGGGTCTGCTTCCGTGAGAACACAGGGGCCAACTATAATTGTCTCTCGTGCTCTAGCAGGATGTGGTTTAGCCAGCTGCAGAAAGTTAAATTCTGAGGACTCTGGAGAGGGATACAAATGCCCCAAAGGGAAGGGGACACTCAGAAGGAGGAAGAGGTTGCGCTCTCTCTGCTGCTGCTGCTCCCCTGCACTGATGCTGGTTTGTCCTGCTGCTGTGTTTGCTGTTACTAGTTTGCTGAACTGATAGATATTCTGAAACTGAGATTGGTATTGCCCCAAAGATAACCTGATGACCCTAATCATCAGGAAGTAGTTAAAAGACACCTATGTCCCTTCTCTCTCTAGCCTTCTTTCTCTCCTACCTAGGGTTTAGGGGTTAGAAGGAATAAGGGTTGGAAGGGAGGTACAGAGTTAAGTACTATAAATAATATAGTGTAACAAAATGAAAAATAATAAAGCCACATTCTACATACGCCATTCAAATATATTAGCCTATAGGGGCCATTATCATTTAAACTACCACAGACTTATATATAGCATCCATAAAATGTTTCCTTAGCTATTCCTTTGAAGAAAACTGACTTTCTCTGACCCCACAAAATCAAATGACAACAGTCAGTTTTCTGTAATGATGCGACACTTAGTATCAACCTCACACCAGGACAGGCTCTATACACAGGAGTCTGTCAATACAAACTAGATTCCACATGTGTATTTGTTTGTTTGGGTTTTTTTTTTTAAGAGAGAACATGAAGTTGGGTGAGTAAGAAGGTAGGGAAGGTAAATGAATATTTATGATTAAAATATATTGTATTAAATTCTCAAAACATAAATAAAAACATTTTTGAGTTTCATTAGACATCCCTAGTTTACAGTGGATTCCCCTCCCTTTAGTGGAGTACTTGTTAAGAGTAGTCAATGGAATCTTTGGCTGTATGCCCTTCTGATCTCTTTATTGAGTTGCACTAAATATCTATAGTTTCCTACTTAGTTGAACTGTGAAGAAATTGAAGAGAGTGGGTTTTCTACCCCAATCTGGTGAGTCCTTGGGCAGTACAAGCAGTAGAGAAAGTGTGGTTTGATGTTGGGTTAATATGAGTTTTAATCTATTAAATTACTACACTTGATAAACACTGTCACAAACACGGGTGAACAGAAAGCACTGAATGCCTGTTTTGTAAAATCCAGTGTTTGGAATCTGCCCTAGCAGGAATAGAGCACACACTTGGCAGGCTGAAGTCTGCCCAACAGTGAAACATTTCAGTTCTGCTAGGCAAGCCATTTATTTTGTCTACTTCCAACAATACATCCAGCAGCATCCAGCTCTCTGCTCCTAATGACATTCTGTACCCCAAGATCTCCTAATTGGACTTTTTATTGACTCACAACTACTCAGTAGGTGAACAGAATCTGAGACAGAAATCAGGGGATGATAGAATTATGGGATTTCTTCACCACAAAGCTATAAAGAAGCCATTCTTGACTTCTAAATCCCCTGGAATTCAAGAAGTGCACAAAAGAGACTAGAGGGTGAATGTTTAATGCATGCAGAGCTTCAGCTTTCTAAGTTGAAGGGAGTTCTAGAAATGGAAGATGATGACAGTTGCTCAAAAAATGTGAAAGTAACCAATGCCACCAAACTGCATTTAGAAATTATTAAAGACGATCAATTTTATACATATTTGCCACAATTTTAAAATGTTAATGTATATATAAAATGCCTGTGACATACATGTATGCTCAGCTGTGATAACTACATGCTGCCTCTTTTCCCCATTACGATATGTGTTCCCCTGAGGAGACTGTAACAATGAGGTTTTGTGACACCCAACTTAAATGAAGGACCAAATCATTTCATAAAATATTATGGTTTAATCCTTCACCTTAAAGCATTTACTTCATTTCAAATTTTGAGAGAATATCAAGAAAATCAAGTTGATTGAATAGGCTGGAATAAGTTGTTGGCACAGTTCCCAGACTCTCTAGCTCATCAAAACCTCCAAACAGCAAAAGCTTTGCCAAGGTATAGCAGAACCCCTGTGTTGGAGCTAAGAGAGAGAGAGAGAGAGAGAGAGAGAGAGAGAGGGAGAGAGAGAGAGAGAGAAACTATTATGAAGGTTAGAAAAATTAAATGCAACTCACTTTTTTGTGTGTTCTGAGAGTTTGAGTCCTACTCCTATCAGCTTACTCACCAAGCCATTAGTAAAATGAGTAAACTGGGGCTCTGAAATTTTTCACTGAAGTTTATCCCATGAGCTCAGTAATAGCCACACTCATCTCTGGTTCAGTTTAGAACTGCTCAGTTCCCTGGGGTTCCCAGATGTTGCACAGATGTTTAGATTTGTAAAGCATGAGCTCTCTCCTAGCAAAAACAAAGATAAGAAGTGTTTTCTCTGTTGATGACATTGTTTTGCTCTTATAACTCCTCAGTAACCATAGTAACAGCTGCAGTTGTGACTTGCTTTAAGGAAAAAACAGTTCATTATAAAATATGTCAAATATCAGATTAAAGACACTTGGCAAGTCTATACCACTGCTTAAGATCAATTAATAAAGCTAATTTCATGTGGGCTTTTTTTCCCCTAATTTTCTTTTTTTTATAATTTATTTTTTATTTCTTCAAATTACATATCAATCACCATCCCCTCCCTACTCCCCCCTCCAGTCCCACCCTTCCACCCTCTTCCTCCTTAAACCCCCCCATCCTCTACCCTTTTTTTTTTTAGTTTAAGGTATATCTTTTCCCCCCAATAGCTCCCCCTTTCAGTCCAACAAATGGTTCTTTCTCTTATAACAATAAATACAATACAAAACAACAGAAATAAATAGGCCACAATTATGAGAGTTATATGTCTTAGCATACATTTCCCAATGTCCAGTCCATATATATTTGGCACCTGACTTTAATGTTCTACTATCTAACCATCTCCATGAGTTTAAAGTTCTATATCTAACTCAGCTTTCATACTATCTTGCTTCACAATTTTAAAAACATCTTCTTAGATCCAGAACACCCTCTTGATTCCTAAACAACTCAAAATTTAACTATGAGACTCTAGCTATCTATTCTTCAACCACCTCAGAGACCTGAGAGGGATAAATATATTTGATTATATAGGAAGTGCAGGGCCTGCAGCTTCCAAAACTAAGAAATGACATACCAGTGGCTGCCTGGACAGTTCCCATTTTCTCTCCTTACATTACAGCATCAATCTTCAGCCATTTGGCCCCATTTCTCTGACACACATTGATTGTAGAACAGGAATTATGAAGGACTTACCTACCCTGTCTTGGCAGAACTAGGCTGTCAACTTACCTGCTTCCAAGTTTTGTCCTTTTTGGACAGCATTCTGTCTACAGTTGAAGCAAGGGGTTTTTCTTGCCAAGAGATAGGCTTGCCACTAATTCAACCAATTCACACTGGAGATTCTTTGATGCTCATCTTCTACTTGGAGTAGAATAGGGGGTGCTGTCAGGAGCTGACATGTCTCGATATGAAAAAATTTTAAGTTAAGAAAACATCTTTGAATGCCATATTCTGCAGATCTCTTGAGGTTTTTGAAGACACCCTATCTATCTCTTATATTTAGATAAGCAAATGTTGCTTGTCTCTTAGCAACTTGATTTCTGATTAGCTTAGAAAATAACTGTGATAGACTGTCATAATAACTAAAAAAATGACATGCTTGCATGACTATTAGTTTGCATTTCTTGATTATCCTAAACAGTTTATGATGGTTGGTAGCAAGAGGCCAAAACTTCACATTTCATTTTTAAACATTACTAGGTACAATACCTTTAAGAAGCATTACCCTTAGTTTTGTATCAATATACAAAGATCAATACCAATGTGGCCAAATATAATCTTAATTTTGTATCAATATACAAAGATCAATACCTATGTAACCCAATAAAATGTTAATTTTGCATCAATATACAAGGGTCAATACCATTGTGGCCAAATGGAGGGAGGAAACTATGTTCTAGAAGTAAATAATACCTTTTTAAGAAAAGAGTTAATAAGCTTAAAAAAATATAATAAAAATACAATATACAGTTTTCAAACTATAATTTATCAAAGGCATACTTGCCTTACTGGCATGAAAGGAAAATGGCCTTAATTTCAGATTAGAATGTTAGACTGCAGGTGGCCACATAGATTACACAAACTTGATAGCAGCTTAAAAGTTCCTTTTTTTATATAGAGATATATAGGATATTTCCATGGTTTGCCATTAAAAAGCAGGTAACAGGTTTAAAATACTGTAAATAAAATAAAGGTTACAGCTGTTCAACCTGGTTTTATAAACCTCCAAGAGTTGAAAAAACTTAGAGCTAAGGTAAAATACATGAAATGCATGGTGTTAGCCCATGCCTTTAACTCCAGGAGAGACAGGAGGATCACTATAGAGTTAGTTGTCTTATAAATTCTAGAGTTACACGGAATAGGATGATGATGATGCACACCCTTAATCCCATCATTTGAGAAGAATACACCCTTAATCCCAACACACGAGAGACAGAAACAGGCAGATCTCAGAGCTCAAGGTCAGCCTGACACAAAGCAAGCTCTAAATAGAGAAAAACTTCGATCCAGGGGTGGTGGTGCACCTCTTTAATTCCATCAGTTGGGAACCACATGTCTTTGATCCCAATACTTAGAATGCAGAGACAGGCACATAGGATTTGGAAGGATTTAAGTTTAAAAGCTACTTACAAAAGGCATGCTGAAATTCAAACAAATTGTCCTTTGAGATCTCAAAATATATACACCAAAGGTTTGTTTAGTTCCAAAATATCAAAATAATTTCTTTTTTAATCCGGATTGAAAGATAATACTTTATACATTGTCAAAAAACCAAATTTGCTCCAGGAAAAATATTACCTGACCCATCTCAAAAAAAAAAAAAAAAAAAAAAAGGTAATTGTCCCAGAGTTAGGATTAGGGCAGGGCTCTGTTCTTATTTTTCCAGGAGATTTAAAGCATCCATTCAAGGAATCCAGGGACAACTGGACAACAGAAACCTCAGCAAAAAACAGATCAGACACCAAAGAAGATGAGTGGCCCAAACGATTCAGCCTTGCAGACTTCCTCAATAGCTGTTTCCTCAAAAGTCTACAACCACAACAACTCAAACTCGCTAAGATCGTTCAGCTCCACAGACTGTTCCAGCCAGAACTCCAGTAAAGCCCTGAAGATCAGCTTCTGTCTAGGAACTTCTTAGGACATCTAAATAGCTGAGCACAAAAGGACTGAACATCAAATGATTCTATTAACATTTTTAACCATTTTTCCATTCTTATTTGGGCCCCAAACAGGTTTACTACTTCCCAAATCAGCAGGAAGTCATTTTAAGAGAGCGACGTCCCATCCCCAGAAGGTGGGGAGGGTGTTTCCACCCTTTGGTCATTTGATGGATAGTAGAAAATTTTGTTATTTAGGGGAAGAGACTACAAGCTGTTATATGGGTTTGTTAAATGGGTTTTGGAGGTTAGACCCAGGGACTTCTCTCTTTTTCTTTTCTGTATCCTTCTTTCTCTCCTATGTAGGAGTGAACAGACTTGAGAAAGAATGGGACATAGACATAGTATAGGAAAGATCAAGAAAAAAGGACAGATTATTGAATTTGCCCTTATGCCTTTAAAATATGATACAAAATTAATATTATATTTGGCTAAATTGGTATTTATCATTGTATATTAATGCAAAATTAAGATTATATTGGACTACATCAGTATTGATCTTTGTATATTGATACAAAATTAAGATTATATTTGGCCATAATTTTCTTTTTTTTTAATATGCACACATCTTTTTTATCTATTCATCTAACATGCTCTGTTATTTCAATTCTTAGTTACTTTTTTTCATCTTTTTAAAAATTTATTTTTCATTCATTTTAACATCCCATTCACAGCCCCCTCCCTCCTTTCCTCCAAATCCTACCCTCCCATCCTCTGCTGCCATTCCCCCTTCCCCTTCTTCTCAGAGAAGATCTTTCCCCAACCCACCCCAGTACTTCATGTTGCATCAGAACTAACTGCAACCTCTTCCACTGAAGCCAATCAATGCAGCACAGCTAGGGGAAAGGTATCCAACTGTAGAAAACAGAGTTGGTGTCAGGGATAGCCCCCACTCCAATTGGTAGTGAGCCCATATAAAAACCAAACTGTCCCTCAGCTCCATCAGTGTAGGAGGCCTGCCTGGGTTCAGTCCATGCATGTTCTTTGCTTGATGATTCAGTCTCTGTGGGCGCCCATGGGCCTGGATTAGTTGCCTCTGTTGGTCTTGTTGTGTAGTTCTTATCCCTTTTTGGTGTCTCGGTCCTTCCCCCAACTCTTCCACAAGATTCCCAGGTCTCTGTCAGTGTTTGGCTGTGGGTCTCAGTGTCTGTTTCTATCTTTTGCTGGGTGAAGCCTCTCAGAGGACAGTCATGCTAGGCCCCTGTCTACAAGCATAGTAGAGCATCATTAATAGTGTGAGGGGTTGGCTCTCTCCCATAGGTTGGGTCTCAAGTTGGGCCAATCATTGGCAAAATAAGTATTGATATGAAGAGGATCACCACCAATTCTGACGACCTGAATTTTATTCCTAGGAGCTTCATAGTAAAAGGAGATAACTAACTCTTGAGAGTGGTCCTCTGACTTCCCTCTATATGCCTTGGCATGTATGGGACTACACATATACACATATTGAATAAACAAAGTAATAATGCAACATGCTATTTTGAAATATATACCTTGTGAAATGGCTGGCTCAAGTTAATTAACATAGTCAATACCTCACATACTTACCAATTCCTGCCGCCATTTGTTTGAGATCTACTGTCTATATTATCACCAATCATGGTTGAGAATGCCAACAGAGTGAATAATGGAATGACAGGGTTGAGATAAACCATATTAGTAGCTGCACAAAGTCACGGCATGCTGTAATCTGTCCACAGCATTTGACCTCAGCTGCCATGTGGCATGGGTTGGGAGCAGTATTCTTATGACAAGACAAGTCAAGGATCCTAAGGAAGAATTTAGGGATCCATGGCTGGGACACTTTTTAAAAAGCTGTTTATTTACAATGATACCAATGAAGCATCAGCACTCTGAAATTAACCAGACCCAATGACTATACATCTCGATGAACTCTTTATTTGTAATAGCTAGAAACTGGAAACAACCTAGATGTCCTCCAACTGAAGAATGGATAAAAAAACAAAAACCATGGTACATTTACACAGTGGAATACTACTCAGCTATCAGAAACAAGAAAATCATGCAATTTGTAACCAAATGGATGGCACTAGAAAAGGTCATCATGAGTGAGCAACTCAGACACATAAAGATACACATGGCATATATTCACTTATAACTGGATTTTAGCCATATAGTACAGGGTAACAATCCTACAATCAATAGACCCAAAAGAACAGGAACATGGACTTTGTTACCTGTTCATGGGAACCTCCACCCTAGTGGAACTGCCATGTATGCCTCCTGTGCAAGAGGGAGATTTTAGACCTTATGTGACTAACAAACTGAGGGGGACTGATGCACGGAGGCACCCCACGCTGGAGGGATGGGATGAGTGGGAGAGGGGGCAGAGGGTGGGAGAGTGCGACCAGGCGGGGGTGGAAGGAGGGAGCGGTAATGGAGATGTAACTTGAAGTAATAAATAAATGTTAAAAAAAAATGTTTCCTTGAATCCACGGGTCTTCACCCATGGAGCAAAACATGGTCATTGTTAAACAAGGGATTTTTAAAAGTACCCACCTATGTGCCTATGAGTACATGTTATAAAGTGTAGAAAATACTAGTATTTACTTCCAAGTGAGAGTTGAGAATACATCTCATTCCTAGGAAATTAGGAAATAGCCTTCTGAAAACTTGTGAAGTCTGCCAGGTGTGGTGGTGCACGCCTTTAATCTCAGCACTTAGGAGGCAGGGCAGGCGGATCTCTCTGAGTTTAAGGCCAGCCTGGTCTATATAGTGAGTTCGGGAACAGCCAGAGCTGCACAGTGAGACCTTGTTTCTAAAATAAAAGAGCTGCGCACCCTGACACTCTATGTCCTGGCATATTCTTTTGTCCATCTTCCCATCTGTCCTGCCATCCATTCTGCTGTCATCTGTCCTCTGTCTGGTGCTTTGGAGCGGGACATCTCCACACACTGCATCATTGCTACCTACATCTTCCTTGTCTTCTCTTCCCACCAACACCCATAGGAGGGATAGAAACCCACTTCTTCCTGTAGAGCTGAAATATTTTATAAATTCATCATAAGAAGGAGCAGGGATCGAGAGGATAAAGTTGGTAGAGGAGTCATTTGGGAAATGGGAAACGACAAAGAGGCAAATGAACCTGGAGAAGGTGTGATAGTGAGGTTAAGAC
Source organism: Lophiomys imhausi (assembly GCA_907164525.1). NCBI lineage: Eukaryota > Metazoa > Chordata > Mammalia > Rodentia > Muridae > Lophiomys > Lophiomys imhausi. Next base: position 1,633,498 of record CAJQZJ010033741.1, on the reverse strand, counting down.
CTTCCTCCATTTGCAAAGAATGCTCTTAGTGGAGTCTACAGAAATCCTGAGTGCCAAGGAGAGTTGAAATATGCAAGCTTGCACCCTGTATACACAGAATCCCGGGACAGCATCTTAAATCTGCTACTTGATCTCAAGCCCCAGAATAATAATTGGTGAGGTGAGAACTTCTCAACAGATGGTCTCCTGCAGGAGAAGCCATTTGATGTCCACCCAGAACACCTTTAAAGACAAGAATGTGGGAGTTTGAAAGAACGGCAAGTACTTCGTAATTTTCTATATGCCATCAGCCAAGTAACTGTTAAGATTTATCTCCGTGCTGTGGACCTATGGTATTTCCCAGACATACATGAAGAATGTGAATAGCATATCCTCCTCAGTAAAAGGCACTCCTACAACTACAACTTCTAAACAGAATCTACATTCTCATACTGAGCACTCTTTGTTCACAACTGAGAGAAATGATCACCCTTGATGCCAAGCATTAGGGAGTCAATTGATGGCAATTACCACGAAACAGCACTTCAAGCAGTCACAGCGTAGAGTCTTATTTTCCTTCCTGCCTCATTAATCAATAGCTCTTCTTACCTAAGAAAGAAAGAATAAAGAATAAAAAACCCCAACCCCATCCTGTTACAACAAAAGGCCTTTGTAACTCTCTTTGGAACATTGTAAAATGTCACCCAGCTTTCCCAGGACACATGAGGTTCCTTTGGCAACTTTTCAAAACCCAAAACAATTTAACAACAGCAAAAACCCTTCGGAGCTTGAACTCATCATTAGGATGCCATTCCAAAGTCTCACAAAAGCAGCTCTTTCCCCCAACACTGCATTACACTTTTTAATTGATATAAAGAACTCAGTTCTGTTTTTCCTTTGTTTTTTTTTTTCTCCTAATATAAAAATATCTAAAGGATGCTGTTTTGGGTCCAACTAGAGAAACACCCAGATCTCGCAATTCTATAAAGGATCTAGAGCCTCATGTTCAATGTCTCTGCACAAATAGTGAGTCGGCTGTTTTCCACTTCTGGATAACTGTGTGGCATCAAGTGTCTCTCCTGAGAGAATGTGACTTGAGCTTCCTGGGAGCCTGCAGCGGGCTCTGTGTCCCAGCAGAGCACTGTGAAAGTGTGATGTCTTCAGATTGGAAAGCAGGTTTTAAGTAGCAAGATCATGTCATACAAACACACTTAGTCTCTACAGCAGGGAGAAGTTGCTGTTCTCAAGGGCTCTTTCCTGCCGAAAGAACCAGAAATCCACAAGCTATACCATTTCCAGATTTTTTTTTTTTGCACACACTCAAGCAAAAGAATTCCTATACTCTGAAGCTTATTCAAACACAAAATACTTCAATGTCCGTTAGTTAGAGCAGTCACTACATGTTTTGTCATAGTGAATGTTAAAGTCCCACATTCCTCCTCCAAGGACAGTGTACAATGTGCATCTTTAAGGAGTGATCACCTGTTCTAGCCATGACAAAATATCTCTATGCCAGATACTCCTAATACTAAAATTTCAAAGGTAGAGAATAACCAAACTAACAAAAGCTGAGTGGGTTAATATTCTTGTCCACTTTTGAGGTTTAAATGTGAAATGTCCCCCCATAGGACTGTTAGGAGTTGGAACCTTGCAAGAAGATAGGTCATTGGGCTCTCTCTCTCTCTCTCTCTCTCTCTCTCTCTCTCTCTCTCCAGATGAATTGCAATTACTCTCCTTGCTGACTGCTGCCAGGCCAGCCTCATGGTCCTGTGTGCCATGCCTTCCCGCCGTGATGTTTCTGGAACTGTATTTTATCACAACTACATAAAATGAACTAATGAGACCATACACTAGGAAAACACCCTATTTACTCAGCTTTCCCCATAAGGAAAATAGCCACACTGTTTTATGAGAATAGAACCTAGCCAGTTCAAACTAGTCAAATAACCCCTACTGAAATACAGAGGTTTTACTCTTGATGATTATGGTAACCATGTCCTTCCCATGCCAGGGAGGATGGCAGTACAGTTGCTTAAGGTACCAGTAAAAATACAGTCAAATCCTAAAGGCTCAGTGTGATCACTGTGGTGATACCGAGGTGCCATGCATTGTGTTGCTTTGGACTGCCAGAAGAAATCACAAGACCCTACAAGCATCTTTAAGGATCATTCCCTTGATTTAGTCCATTTCAGGCAAACTTCCGTGACTTCTTTGCTGATGTGTACTTTGTCAGCTGGAGAATTCCATTCCTGATCTCACTTGTTAAACCCTTTTTGTGATTATAAGTTCTAGGGTTTTTTTTGTTTTTTTTTTGTAGCTGTGAGAAATGCCATTATGAAAAGCAACTCAGAGAAGAAACGGTTTATTTCATCTTGTATTCTCTCGTGGAGGGATGCCAAGACAGGAATTTGAAACAGAGACCACAAGAGAACACTTTGCTGCCTTACATTCAGCCATTTTTCTACTGAAGACCAATCCCACCAGCCTAGATATGGCATTGCCCACAGTCAGCTAGGACCTCCCACATTAGTCATTAATCATTATAAAGAAAATTCCCCCACATACATGCCCACAGACCAATCTGAAGTATGTAATTCCTCAGTTAAGGTTGCCTCTTCCCAACTGTGTCAAGGAAGATGTCTTGATGCCAGCCAATATTAGCCATCACAAACATCCACAAGAGTGATAAGGATTTATCTGCCCCATGCAGTAAGTACCAGTCTCTTTTTCAAAAATTAAGCCATTTGTTACATCCCAGGCATTACTAAAGATACAGTAAGAAATATCAAGTATAGTGGCATGCATGGTTCCTCGAATTAGATAAATTTATTTTTTGCTCTTCCTACTCCAATCTTAATTAAGAAGCATCCACTCACAGGGCAGTTGGTCATAACAATGAGGCTATGCCTTAAGCTATAACCTCTCAAACGTTTGCCCCAAAAGAACAAGTGAAGGGGCTGGTGTGTCCCCTCCAGGATGTTCTGTTTCATCTAAGATGGTGATTGCCTGTTCATGGAGTCAAGCAGTTGCTTTGAATAGAGGCATGACTGGGTCCTGAATATGCTTTGAATATATTTTTAATTGATGATAGAGCTTGATAAGATAGCTCAGTTTTGTTAGTTGGGTTGCTGAAAACCAAAGAAGTCAGTACTCCTAAGTCTTTAAAGCCACCTATGGTGGTCAGAGTATGAAATAGCCCGTTTCTACCAGAGCCCCATAGCAGGTGAGTAGCTGCCAATCAAAGAGTTTTATATCTTGGGCTGCAAGGCTTCCACAGCTTGCATGACAGAATCCAAGAAGTCAGCACATTCTGGGGGCAACTTTCGGCTGCTGTAGACTCACACCAGCAAGGGAGAGAGACAGGAAACACCTGGAGTTCCATCAGGCCCACAGCCTCTCAAGGGCTGAGATAGTAGTGGTGCCAAGCTTGAGGTGAGGGGCCACTGGCACCTTCTGTGGTACTTTGATTGATGGGGCCAGAAGGATACCCAGGTGGGATATGGCCAAACAGGGCTGCTATATTATGCCAATGTGGTACTTGCATCAGGTCTCAGATTAAAATGATTTGTCCTTTTCACCACTAAGGATGTAGTCCTTTTTTGGTGAATCTCATGGGGAGGCTTAGGCCGTTCTGACAGTGAGTGGGTAAGGGCATATTCAGAATACTAACTCAGATAGTGCCCTGGGGGCAGGGGTAAATATTCCTGCAGGGGACACTTAGCTTCAGTGTCAAGGATGACCAGAACATCAGTATCTGTAATGCTGTCAGTGAGAAGGGCTCTGGTCACTCATCCTAGAAATTATCTAATATTAATGCCAAGAAACCAAATAATCCAATCAAAAAATGGGGAACAGAACTAAACAGAGAATTCACAAAGGAGGAATCCCTAATGACTGAGAGACACTTGGAGAAATGCTCAGCATCCTTAATCATCAGAGAAATGCAACTCAAGACGACTCTGAGATTCCATCTCACACCTGGCAGAATGGCTAAGATCAAAAGCTCAAATGATAGCACATGTTGCCGAGGTTGTGGAGAAAGGGGAACACTTCTCCATTGCTGGTGGGAGTGCAAACTTGCACAACCACTATGGAAATCAGTCTGGAGACATCTTAGAAAACTTGAAATAGCTCTACCTCAAGACCCAGCAATACTACTTCTGGGTATACATCCAAATGATTCCTCACCGAATCACAAGGAAGTTTCCTTATCTATGTTCATAGCAGCCTTATTTGTAATAGCTAGAAACTGGAAACAACCCAGATGTCCCTCAACTGAGGAATGGATAAAAACAAACAAACAAACAAACTGTGGTACATCTACACAATGGAATACTACTCAGCCATCAGAAACAACGAAATCATGCAATTTGCAGCCAAATGGATGGAACTAGAGAAGTTCATCCTGAGTGAGCTAACCCAGACTCAGAAGGGTGCACATAGCATCTATTCACTTATAATCTCTTTTTAGCCATATAGTACAGCATAACTATGCTACAAGCAATGCACCAAAGGGAACAGGAGCATAGACTTTTTCTTTTTCTCCCTGTCCATGAGACATTTTGCCCTAGTGGTGCTGCCTTGTTGGCCCCCAGTGTATAAAGAGGCTCTTGGCCCTCATATGACTGCTGAACTGGGGCAGGGGACTAATTTGTAGGGACACTCCACTCCAGAGGAGTGGGTTGGAAGGGATAGGTGGTAGAGGGTGGGAGTGCTGGACTGGGAGGGGTGGAAAGAGGACACTGTGATGAAGATGTAACCTGAAGTAATAAATAAACATAAAAAATAAAGGAAAACACACAAAAAATATGAAAGTATAAATGTAAAAAAAAGGAAAAGAAAGAAAAAAGAAAATTGGGCCAGGTAAATAGCTCAGTGGATAAAGGCACATGCCAGCAAGCTGGAAGACCTGAGCTCTATCTGTCAGACATTAGATGGTAGAAGGAGTAGAATAACTCCAGCTAGTTATCCTCTGAACTGAGTTCACACGCACACAGGTGCACACACATGCACAGATCCACACACACACACATGCATACACGCACATGCACACACAGAGAGGTTCACACACACAGTTTTACAATAAATGAATGCAACAAAATATTAAGAATTATAAAGCTATTAAGAAATATATTCTTTGTTTCCCAAAGAATAACTAACTGCCGTGACTATACTTTCTCTGGCTATGTTAACTTCTAAGCATTTACCCAGCTCTTCTCTTCAGTATTATGCATCTTTGATCTCTTGGACCAGCGATTTTTGTCTAATTTCTCTGGCTTGTCTCTTGGTCTTAACCAAGTGTACACGCTGACTATATTTTTAATATACTGTCTAAGTGGCTGGAAACACAGATCCACATTCCTCCAACTTCTTCGTAAAGCAGTCCAGGCGAATGCCTCAGGCCAGGTAGATTTTACATACTAAACTTCATGTCCAGATCTGCTTTGCTTTCTCTGCACAAATACTATTCGTGTTTTAGCATTTTCCAGCACCAAGCCTGTAACACCTCCTGGGGCTCTGCTGGAAAACCGACAAGTTCGAGAACAAGCCCCACTCCCCCTCTCCAGACCCTCAGTGGAAGATTATATTTCTTCATAAGCTGTGAATGAATAACAACCAAGTTAGTGAATGTGGCCTGATCCACCAGAAACATCTGTCGTGCATTAACTGTGACCATTGTGTGTGTGTGTGTGTGTGTGTGTGTGTGTGTGTGTGTGTGTGTGTGT